>CABPRJ010002396.1:613401-782451 GCA_902439185.1 Cinara cedri
ATAATAATAATAATAATAATAATAATAATAGTAATAGTAATAATATTTATAATACTAGGTAAAACAAGAAAACGATTAGTTTACAAATTTATTTAATTGACAAAAACAATAATAATAACGAAACTAAGGAACTACATAACATTTTTTTCCGTTATAATATCTAAAATAATCGATATAGTACGGTCTTATTTAAGTAATGATTTTCTCTTCTAAAAAGATACTAATCTGTACAAAATAATAATATTAATAATAAATAATAATACGATTTAAACGGCCTCAAGTGAATGTGGCATTGGAACGTCGTCGTTTCTTGGTCCCGTAAAGTATGATTTGTCTTCTGTAATAAATATATACATAATAAATGTAAGTGTGGCTTTTGCGCGTGCCGTTATACCGACTTCCGAAACCTACTCACGCATCCTCATAGCGGTTATATTGCATACAGTATACCATAGTTACCATAGTAACAGTCCCCAGCCATGAAGAAGGTTTGGGTTTGGAATTAGGGAGGACATGGGGAAATGTGACAATCACATCGTCCATTGGGAGGACGAGACGGAGCACTTGAAAAATAATATCAATTGATAATTGTAATAAATTTAAATTTAAACCTTCATTTAGCATACATTTGGAGAATTACTTTATTTGCCCTCCCCCCTCCCCCTGAATTGTCACCTATAGATGCTAATGTTCATAGGGGTTGGGTTTAGGGGTATGGATGTCAAAAGACAGCATCACACAAATGGACAACCTTATTGGAAGTCGGTGAAGTGAAAAGCGTGTTATCCTTTCACGTTATAATGCACCGACCAATTGAGGCGATTTTTTACAAATGAATGAACGTTTTATTGGAGTTTGAGAAATTCGAAGTAAACAATTAGACAAAAACTACAGTTTGGCCAGTGATACATTTCGTTATGATTTCACTAAAGAGTACAACAAACTAAAAAAGCTGTCCTAGGATAATGGGGTTGAGTGCAGCCACTGTTATAACTTATAAGTAATTTAATGTATATATTATGTAAGCAACGATAAACCATTTCTAACGAAAAAAACTATTCTGAGCGGAGTTCAGTTGATAGTGATGCTTTGTCAATAATATGTGCGTAATATTATTGTAAAATAATTAAAAAGGCATGATATATTACCTTTAATAATATTTATTTAATGTACCGAATTTCTCATTTTTTTTTTTTAGGTTTTTCACATTTGTTGAGAAAACTCCTCAGAAAATCGAAAAATGACCTCTCTAAAGTATCTTAGTACCCCAGTCAAATTTTCTTTTAGAAACATTGCTATTATTATAAATATAAGCAAAATTACTGGTAGAAAAGTTGACCACAGAAAAAAAAAGCTATGTTTTTAAGATCATTCTAAGCTTCTTCGCTCCACTTAGAATCTAAAACGTTATTATCATTGACAAAATGGATCAAGTGCATGTGTTCTGCAGTGCTAAGTAATTCAGTTGAGAAACACCAGGAATAATGCTTTGTATGAGTGGACAAATTCGATTAGCCCCATTAAAAGTGCTGTCATCAGAATTATTTTATTACATAAATAGAGGAATTTCGGAATCAAAACATTTTCTACAAACTTTAACCTCAATAACTAGATTACTGAATTTATTATTCGTTTCTTGAAAATTCTACATTAGAATCGACAAATATATAGAGTATAATCATCAACAGATGATGTGGAGAACCTGAAATCTCACCTTTGTCGTTATATTCGACTGGGTGTTCGTCGTACTGCAGCCGTCTGCACTGTCGCCGCAGCTGCCGCAGTACAACACGACGGACACTGACTAGAGGTATTCGACGATGTCGCACTTGACCGCAATGTTGGGACATGACGCGATCGACGCCCTGTTGTGGTGTTGTTGTTGCGACTGTTGTTGGTGGTGGTGATGTGACGACGACGAAGACGAGGAGTTGTGCGCCCGCCTTTCAGTCAATAGCTTTTGGAATATTGGCAGTATGGCCACGTCCAGCAGCTCACCCTCTGACAGCGTGTTCACACGGGACATGCCGGCACCGCCGAGCGATGGCGGCGAACCGGTCGTGTTGGGCGGTGAACCAGCGCCTGCCGAGCCGCCCGATTCCCGCCGTCGGCCGTGGTACACGTTGGGTGTGCTGTGCATGTGCGGCGCCGATGGCCGTCTCAACCCTGGCCCACGGTTTCGGGACGACGTCGACGACCCGACACAGCTAATGCCGACGCCTCCGCTACAGGATCCGCTCTTTTCCGATACCGAACGGTGCATAGAACTGGCCGTCGTCGCGGAAGACGAACTATCGTCTTCTGTAAAAATAACGAATAATACAAATATTATTATATAGCATAATTATTATCCCTGAACTTTCCCGGCCTCAATTCATTCAAAAACAGAAATAATTAAAAGGAGTTAAATAACGTGTTTCCCCGTTCTTACCTTTTTCTGTATTACAGTTAATCTCTGCCTTGTAATTAACCAAATTAAATAATAATAACTGTTTTTTTATCCGTCTCACCAAGGTTCGTCAATTTTAAAGAAATCAGAAACCCTGTGTCAGCCCTTCTTTAGGTGAAACATTTCGAGTTGAAAAGTGACCTTCCTCGTATTATGAATGCTAAGTATGCAAACTTGCATCAAGATCGAATTAAACATAAGAAATTCAATTTTATATATAGGAAGTACCGTAATTTTTTTTTGCGATTTTCATTTAAATTTAATTTCAAAACGCTTTTTTTAAAAAAAAAAAAGTCGTTCGATGATTTTGGAAATTTTACCACGTCTAGATAAGTCCAATATAAGTATTATTATCAAGTTTTAAGTCTTTACGTTTATTTATAATCGAATTACAGCAAAAAACTCCCAAAAATTAAAATTCCTTAAAAGCTCAAAAGTGATTTAAAAGTTTTTGCAATGATACAATAAGAAATTAAATTAAAAAGGCAACAAAAAAGGTATCCTGTGATTTTTCGATTATATTTTTTTTTCTGGTAGAAAACGTCGTCCGTGTTTTTATAAAATAATGAAATTGTGAAATTGTACGTTTTACTGCTAGTAAAGTACCATCTAGACAACTTGAGCTTTCAGAAAAGTTGTTACACGTAAAAATCAGAGCGAGTTTATTAGGAAAAAATGTGCCCACAGAGTAGAACAACGAAGAAAAAAAGAAATAAACAGCATTGTAAAACCAATCTAGACTCAATACCTCTCTCGCTACGCTCGGAATCTAAAAGGTAAAAAAGTTTGGTTAGGTTAAATCAAAAACCTATGTTTTCAAACTGCTCGGCTCCGTAATTTACGATTATGAAACTTTTTAATGCGAAAAAAATAGAATTTTTCTTATTTGTAACAAGGCTGCTTTGTCCCACCACAGAACATCGTATTTGTGACCACGCAGAATCAGCATCGAATATATTAAACATAATTCAATCTTATTATGATGAGGGGGCGCGTGATATCATAAAATAGTATGAAAGGGGCCGTGTACCTCAAAAGGTTGATAATTCTTGCTGTATATTATTCTGTATAATATTTTAATTTTGCGTTTTTCAGATTTATTTTCGAGACATAATATTAAAGTATTATTTATTCAATAAATATAAATAAAGATTTTTCAAGATTTGTTGAGTATACAACTGTTAAATTTAGGGCTAAAACACGTATGCCATTATATCCCAAATTGTGACACATTTGGACACTGTAGTCTTTATACTCTATTGGTAATAAAGGTATATATGATATATAATATTGTACAGGTATACATGTAAAGTATGTACCTTTTGCTAATTTTAATCATAACTGCCTACACGTGCTAATATAATAAGACTGTGAAACAGGATTACTACGATGATAAATATTATAGTGGACTTCGATAAAGTGCGATAAAACAGATGGACGGCTGATATATCGAAAATATCGAAAATCCATTAGTTATTTTCAGTTATTAATTTTTACGTTTTTTATTTATTTTAAACGATAATTAGTCTGCAGTCACTTTTTGAGTGTACACAACACGAAGTGTGACATGTGAAACTTTTATAAATTAATTAATAATGTTTTGATTATGAATTCCATAAATGTTTTATGAATATATTTTTATAATATCGCTTACATGCTTTTACATTCTGAGTGGACCGAAGAAGCTTATAGTTTTACACATTTTTTTATTTTTTTTATCTGTGCGTCACTTTTTACCAGAATATTTTTTCGGATTTTTATGTGTAGCACCTTTTCGGCGTCGGAAGGTACTTTAAGCAGTTCATTTTTCGATTTTCTCAGGAGTTTTCTCACCAATTGTGAAAAACCAAAATACACGGTAATATTTACGAAATATAATATTACGATATTTTTTTCCTGCGGACAACTTTTCTACCAGGAATTTTGCTCCAACTTGAAATGATAGCAATTTTTCTAAAAGGATATTTTACTAGGGATGTACTTTAGAGAGATCAATTTTTTGATTTTCCCAAGAGTTTTCTTAGCAAATGTGAAAAACCCGAAAGAAGGGTCATAGATAACTTTTAAACAAACCATCATTGTGACCTAAAAAAAATTCTTGGAGGGGACCATAATATGTCCCTTGTTGTTTTCCTCAGGGACATATAACTCTAAGCCATCGCAGAGTTATCCTGAAAGCCTCTAAGCATACCAACATAATAGGTATTATTATAATATCGTGGACATAATATACGTACCGTCGTCGGTAGGCGAATCGACGTTATTGTTGAGCAAGCCTCTGGTGACGGGTGGTGGTGACCGATTTGCGTGCCGTTGCGTTTGCGTTAGCCACAATTCGTCCTGGTGCACGAACGTCGGCTGCTGGCACGACCTCTTGGTCTGCGGCATTGACGGTCGCCGATACGCACAACTGGCCGCCGGCTGTTGTTGGCCCATCGATGCGGTGGCACTGCAGCCGCTGGAACGTCTCTGGCTGAACGACTGTGAAGGACGAAAAACGTATTAAGACTGTATAATTTTCGGATAGGAAGGGTTGGGGAATTATAAAATTAGAAAATATACAATGATATGCTATAACAGTATGATAGATACATAAAGATACAAGATACTTTTAATTATTTAACTTTCATAACTTAGTATCAATTTGCTGAATGTTTTTTTATAATGTATAACACCTCTTTTAATTAAAAATAAATTAAATAATTATAGTTATAGTAACCTATTATTTTAGATTCTGAGCAAAACTAGGAATGTACAAATTTTACTATGATGTGTGATTATTTGTTTTTTTTTCTTTAGTTAATAAACAATTTTCTACCTGCCAATTTGTACTAATCATAAACTTTATAGGAAGTTTTTTGTAGTATTTGTTTATCTAATTGGTGCACTACGGGGGTAATTTTATTATTTTCTTAATAAATGGTTTTCTGTTCATTAACTGGCAATTATTTGTATAATGTTGGTTAATAGTACAGTACAGTTGTTCATAGTAAGCGAACGTGTTTTCCTTGTGTCCGTGTTTGTTGTATATACGTATATATATATATAACAATTATTATTTAGTGATATTCAATACATTTTTAGAAATGTCAAAACAAAAGGATATATCGATTAAAAAAAACAGCAAGTTCTTTTAATATACGAATTGATCATTCAATAAATGTTGTTATAAAGTTACTGAAGTGTATTAATGAAACACATGACAGTGGTTTGAAAAAAATAAACAACAAATTAACAGTCTACGAAAAAAACTTCACTGATTTGAGGAGTAAATTGGATAACCTAGTAATCTCATTTAGTAATTTGCAAAAAGAATATGATTTATTAAAATCTGAGGTAAATAATTTACGCAAGAAAGTGAAATCGAGTGACTATTTTGATCAAAATAAAATATATTATGTGAACGAAGTAAATGATAGGCTTTCTAGATCACGACATTTTATAATTTTTAATACTCCCGAAGATAATGTTGTTGTTGTTGTTATTGAAACAGTTATTAAAGTTTTAATATCGTCTATGGAAGTTGAGGTATCTATTGTCAACATCCAAAGATTAGGTAACTTTTCAACTAATAATTGTCCGTATGTATTACGTTCAATGCTATATTGAATGTAACTACTGTTTTAAAATCTAAATCAAAACTATGAACTATTGATAAGTATAAGAATTTTTAGCCAATGGCCCTTATCTCTCCTAAAACGTTCCCAGTAAAAACGGCACTTGTCGAGCAAAAAACGCTCATGGTCCCTTGAGGGATGCGCAGAGGACTGCGACCGAGCTATAGTGGAATATAATAATTTGTTTTTCCTCTTGCCACCGTTACAAGTCGTCGGTAAACTATTTATACAGATTTTCAAAAGACAAATATACCGGCTTTGATCGATTAAACGTTAACAGTTTCGATGACGGGAAAGCCTACGAAATTTCACATTCCACGAAGTCCCAAAACGACCGAGGAAACGTATGCCGCCGAGTTTCTGTATACGTGTTTGGAAATGAAAATCAAACGACGGACAACGATCGAACCGCATTCCACGTGTTCAACGTCAACACCGCTGAAAATTGCGCGAACACGTGACTAAAAACTTGGCTAAATTATAATGGTCGTATATAAGAGGGAAATTATTCAGGGCAATTTTTTTTTATCGTGATCCAGTGAATTTTCCAACGGTTTTCCGGCAAATTCGATTTTTTTTGTTTGTTTTTTTTTTTCAATAATTTATAGAGTTATTTAAACTTTATTTAAACGTTATTTTCAAATTTTTACTCCCATCTGGATAGTATTTTAAATGATTATTAACTTTTGATTTTCAAACGGGAACCCCATCCTTCCCTTTTTAAACAAAGTTTCAAATAAAAGGATATTCCCATGAACATTTTAATAATTAATACCTTTTTGAATGGTAATTAGAACCAGTAGAACGAATAAGGCCCGTTCTTACATATGTAAACATTGAAAACATTTGTAAACCGAGATTATAAGATAATCGATTAATCGCGGTCGGTTATCAACCATAAACTCAGTTTAATAATCAGATAAACTCCTTTTTTTACGTTGGTGAGAACGGCCCTAAATCACTGTTCGATAGTCGGTCTATTAGTTAGATAACTGAATCGACTTCTTAAACAAAATTTATCATCTGCAGTATATAACATGATATTATAGGTACCTACAGGAGGATAGATTTTATAAAGTTGATTCGTTTACATAAAACTGACAAAAACTGTTTTATTTAATGAATTGGTAATTTTGCACCATATTACATAATATGATTAAAATAATATGTGCCTATTGCAGTATCGCGTAGTTTAAAAGGTACCAAATTTATTTTATTCTCTATACGTGTTATATGTTCATAAGTGTTACATACAATTTATAAATTATATAACTATTCGTATCGTTAAAAGTACGGCATGAGAAAATTTTAAAATTTTTCTGTAAATGTTTTCCGAGGTAAACAAAAACAAAACGCATATTAGTAAAACTAATAGTTTCTTCACTACACTCAGAATCTACATTATACGATTGGATTTTAGTATGAGCATTATAAAATGCGTGTAAAATGACATGGACAATTTTCAGTGTATCTAATAATTTAGCTGCAAATATAATGAACGCAAAAGAGAGATTGTATATTGTAAAGATCTCATCGTTATTTTGGTTTCATTTAAACTCGTCTACTAAAACAAATTAAATATTTTAATTTAAATACTCGTTAACCCCTTATTGTTTTACCATTATTTCACAGTTTTCCGAAAGCGTTTTTAAATTATGTGGAAGTTTGAAAGCCAACCTCTTTATAGTGTACCATCTGTGTTCAATTTTGCTTCTATAGATTTCACACGTGAAACTTTTAGGTCGAAACTTTGCTACTGTTAAGTGTTTTCCGAAAGAAAGAAAAAAAAATGAAAAATGTAAAATGCATATCATCGTAAGTATAGATTTCTCGTTGCTTGTAGACAGAATATGTTCAGGTTGACAATGGATATTTCGTTTTGATTCACTTGTAATAATATGACTTTGAAACATAAGACTACTGAATTTTGTAATATAAATTTAAACATTTGGTTTTGAAGGATAATATTAAAATATCCATAGAAAAGTGAAGTACCTATAAACGTGTTTCGAGCTTATGTTTTATAAAATGTAATGTAAATATTGAATTGTGTGAATTGTTAATTGTTAGAAACTTATAACAGGAAAAAAGCAGGACGTATTTAGCTCCACTGGTAGGCTACTATAGTAGTTTGGAAATTTGATGGCATTAAATATAGGTTAATTTAATTTGTAGACAGAAAATGACTATTTATAATTATTCATTGAAATCAAAAACCCAATCTGAGTGTGATATTAGAAGTAGCATTAGTTATGTTTTACATTTCTTGTCAAGGTAACCCAAAAGTTGACAAAAAAATGTATGTAGGCAATAAGATACAAGTTATGCATAACTTAGCAAACTCCACAATTGAAAAAATGATTTTCGAATTCGATGTTGAGAGTTTAGATGAGTAATTAGATCAATTTTCCTAATAAAGGAATTCAAAATAAGCAAACCTATATTTTGTGTAGATATTGTAATTCCGGAAGGACCTAGTGAAGTTTTTACAGATGATTCAGTTTCTGATTATAGCGGAAGTAAAGATAATCCTACTAGGTCTAAAAAAAAAAAAATAAAAACCAATTGTAAATTACAAAATAAAGGTAAGTTGTTGAAAATTATAGTATAGTGCACATTTTGATTTTATACAATATTCACATATCTATATTATACATTATTATTCTTCTAGATATGTGTTGATACTGCTGGTATTGACGAGAGAGTAAAGATATAGAAGAAACGTCTCAACATTGATTTAGAAATTATTATTAAAATTAAAAAAGCCCAATTGATGAATACACCAATGTATGGTACTCATGGATGCAATATTAAATTATTTGGGAAACGAAACAAACTTGTATGGAACGCAGAATGGGAGGGGAATTAAAACACAAAGGAAAGTAATGTGGTTTTATGGATACTTATACATTTTTTGATGTGCTACTATGAACTGTTCTCATGTAAGGATTATTATAGCAATACACCTGGCTTGGGTATGAAACATTTTAATACAAATTATTTTTTCGTGTGGTATATTGGGTATTAATTTTTAAATTATGTATTGTTGCACATAGAGATTCGTTCGATCACGCATAAACACGCGGAATACCAGGAAAATGTTATTAAAATTTTTATCTACGAGATATTTTATACAAATCGATGACATTGTGACGATATACCTAAGTCAGTCTTAAATTATTTTCTTATGAACGGTCATTCGCCAGCAGTCGGCACTTGTCACGGACCTATAATTTCGGTAAAATAAATTTAAACTCTTAGATGTTGCGACATTATGAATTTTCTCTTATATAAACTTACCTTTTATTATTAGAGGATTTTCTCAGAGTAGTACCTATGCATATAGATAATATAATTCATATACGCAGTTGCAACTACACTCAAAGTTTTTGGGACGAAAAGTCGTTTTCATCGTATTAGTATTACAATGGTAATAATATATGAGTATAAATACGTGTCTGTGAAATGCGTTTACCTTAACCCGTCGCATATATAAAGCATTTCACGAGACAAGGACGAATCGTGGCTAAAGAAGCTATCTAAATGTGTTGTGGTTTTGTAATATCCATTTAGACGGATTCATGACAAGTATAAAAAAAAAAAAACTGATACTGGGAATGGGTGTGGCATTGTTGTAGGTGGAAGAATGGGAAGGTAATTTACGTAAAGTTATTTAATTTATATTTGTAAACAATGATAATATTGAAATCATGCTAACGAAAAATCTAAAAATACCTATATATATATATATTATTAGGTACTTAAATAGTTATGCTTGTGGCGTTTATACTTAATTTAATTTAATTTTGTATGAGTATTATATGAGATCTTTATATTTTTATTATAATTGTTACTTAAAATTAAATAAAACTTTTTTTTTCTTTACGGTTTGTTCTTACTTTACCCTTCGGATTCATGTTTGGACGAGTATAACAAAGTATATTATTTATAATAATAATACACCGACGAATGTCGTCAGTTTTATATATAAGTTTTTGTTTCTGTTTTTCAAAGAAACGACTCGATATTATTTCGCTTTTAAAAATTATAATCTAAAAACGGTTTTTTATAATAATAGTCGGCTGTTTAAGGTTATTAAATTTCGTTTAAAACAAAAACGTATTAATTCAATATTCTGGTCTTGATGGTAGGTACATTGGTACATTAAAAAAAAAATAAATAATATGTTGGTACTATATAAAATAACGTTAAAACGCGGGGCTTTTTTTTATCAGTGTATCTCCATACAGGTTTTTTTTTTGGAACAGGGAAATACAGTACCGAATAAGGTTTTAGAGCTTCAACCAAAACCAATGAACAAAATACATACCCTAGTCGGGGATGGCGTGAAGCTCACAGGTTCGTCTGGTGGTTTCGCGGGTTCAATTGAAATTGATGGGATCCTCGTGTGCCTCTGACACGGTTTTCTGAAATCACACATACGTAACTATTATTTTCAGTTACTATTTCCGGGTTGTATAAATGATTAATAACCAGTTATCGATAACATATCATTGTCAGTTTCATAAAATTATTGACTATTGCAGAAACGATAAACAACTTGTATCGATTCAACAAAAATAATCTAGCTGTTATTAGATCGATAAATTGAAAGTTCGAATTTGGTTCGATAAATAATAAAAATATTTACATAACAACCAATGACCAATGCAGCAATAACTTAATATGATTATCAATTTTCAAACATTTTTTCTTATCGTTCAAATTTTGTTATACGTCAATAATATTTATAATGATATAATTATTTAACCATGTATTTAAATACATAAGCATCTGCAAACGCGCGTTTTGTTTGATTATTAAAATCTATATATTTGACGACTTTAAAAAAATAGTTACCTATATTATTATATTACAATATTATAGGTGTTTGTTCGACATAATGCGTTAGTTGGATCATGTGTCAATAGTTCTAAATTAATATTATGACATATAGACGGGAAGGAATGATTTATTTACTTTTCCGGTGAAAACTGCTCGGGCACGGAAACTTCAATAACGCCATTCGATTCTTCTTCTTGTATGACATCGACTTTAGTGAGTTTCTCTTCAGTAATTTTTTTCTGTTCTGAAATGATATCAGAGATGTACATAGAAATACAATATCATAAACGGACAATGTTTATATAACATATCCAAATAAAACGAAAAAAAAAACAATGGTTATTGGCGTCCTCTTAACATGACGCTACAGTAATATAATATTAATTTGTCTTCTCTGTCTTCTAACTAGGGATAGAAAAACTGTATTTTCAGAGTTTCAATAGTAGGCTTTTGACTTCTAGACTGCAATAGAGTTCAAACAATATTTTTTTCACTGGATATAAAAAAGATAACATGTATTATAAAGTTTTTAAAAAGGAATTTTTTTTATACTTTCTTTTAAGTTTTATAAAACAGATTTGAACATTGATTAAATATTTCAATTAATAGCTGATTATCCATTAGAATTAGATATTGAAAAATCCCTATGTAAGCACCGAAAACATAGTTATAAACGTTGTCGCCTTTAATTGGGTGAAATGATATATTTTGTTATAAGTCTGTTTTAACGAAAGTTGGAACGTTGAAAAATAATTTGTGCTACCTATATAACTTGCTAGAAAGACATTTGAATAGAAAATATGTTACTGTAATGTCCTCTAAACTCAATATTTAATGTGCAACTTAATAAAACTAACTTAATTCTGATAACTTGTGAGCTCGGTACGTGTCGATCTTCAATACCATCGCGTCGATTTCTCGATCTACGTCCAGTAACTGCTGTCGGTATTGCTGATTTTTACTTTTTTGAGCCCGGATTTGTTCCTCGGTATCACATACGTCCTTGTAGGTCTTGGACATTGGCCTCAGAGTCGCTCGTATTCGTTTATCTACTCCTTGTGGATTTCGTTTTAATTCTACAATCTATACGGGTAAATTCTAATGTAATCATATATGTTTATCTATTATTTACAGTATTGTGTATGTGAATGCAAATCGTTTATAAAAAAATGTTTCTGGTGAGTGACAACTAAAAATATAATAATATTTATAAACTCCGAACCAACAAGAGAGTCATTAAATTGTAAGAAAAATGTTAGGTAGTTATATTCAGAGGATTTTTCCCTCGGGTTGTATTTAATATTTTTAAATTAAAAAAAAACCCACACGAATTTACATACAACTATTTGTTTTTGCAATGTTTGTAGTACTTTTGTTGAAATACAATTCAGATTTGTGGAATATTTGAAATTTCTATTGAATATATTAAATCTATTTAGTTATCTATATACTTTGTAAATATAATAAA
Organism: Cinara cedri; assembly: GCA_902439185.1. Classification (NCBI taxonomy): domain Eukaryota; kingdom Metazoa; phylum Arthropoda; class Insecta; order Hemiptera; family Aphididae; genus Cinara; species Cinara cedri. The sequence goes on from CABPRJ010002396.1 coordinate 625,781, forward strand.
AACAATTTGATTAGAGTCAAAGCAAAAAAAAAAAAAAATCTAAAAGAATATTCTTACTAGGTACTTATTTTATTCAAAATCTAATAAAAACCCAACTCTGTTAGTGGAATCAGTTTTACAAAAATACGATGACAATATAATTTTATTTAAACTTCAAGTATATACGATTAGGATCATTCAACTTGTAAGGATGGGTTTTTCGAATAAAAAAAAAAGTAGAACTTCCAGGGTTTACTTAAATTGTTATTGTTTGTTTTTTCTTCATAAAAAATTCTTAATTTGTATGATAATATTAGGTGTCCCAGCCGTCGTGGCCTATGCCAATTTAATACTCCCCTTTTTATAATTTAAAAGCAAAATAAAAATAAAAATCTTTTTAAAAACCGAAATTAATTGAAAGAGTTATTAGCCGACTGAATTGAAATATTATTGTTGCAATAAAACTATTATTACTAAAGAAATTCGAACGCCACAATCGTGGCATGAGTTAAACTAAATATACATTTAGTTTTATCAAAAATACAAAAACTATTGACAATAACAATTTTTAAATTAATTTTTTTCAATTATGTACAAATTCAATAAATACATTTTTTTTTTTAAATTTATGTTTCATTTTTGGTTAAAGTTCAAGTAATTTAAAAAAAACTAGTGTGATCCTTGCAAAAATGACAGTGTAAACAAGTTTTTTTTATATGAGCTATAGTGGGATGGGATCATGAGTAGGTGTACTTCAAGCAACATACGTCACAGGTAAGTATTAATAAAAGAAAATGTTATCGGCAAAACTGGAGTCGGCGAAATCAGATGTTAGTAAAATGGGAATGAACTCACAATGACACCTGTATACAATAGTTTAAAGTGTCTCAATTCCCCAACCCGTTACCCATATCTCTCTTTTTACTTTATCCGCATCTTCATGTGTAGAAACATGGGTACGATTTTCTATTACTACGTGAAATTTGTGTAACCACTCATAAAGATAACTTATAGATCAATAAAAATAATTTAATTTTCGAATCAAAAATACTGAAATCGCTGTATCAGTCACTATTTAGGGGAAGAATTTTGAAAATTTAACTTCGAAGTGCATTGTGTACAAGGACCTGTTCATTCACTTCTGTATGCAAATTTCCAGACATCTGCATGTGATAGATTTATCAGTGGATCACGCATAGACAAATAAAAAAACAATAGATAAAAATCTATTTTGCTGAATAAAAAAAAAATAAATATTTTTTTGACCGATTCGGATAAGTTAGGAGAGGGTAATCTGTTTTTCTAGCCATTCTATTATTCCTTTAATATCTAAAAATGCAATACAGACAGAGATACAGATGGATGGTTTAAGGTTTTATGTATAAGAGGTATCATCTAAACAATTTTAAATGTTATTGAGAACAAATATATTATTTTTTATAAAATATTAAGTTATTTTGTTGCAGAGAACTTTGAAATGTTGATGGTAATAGTCAATAGGTATTAGTAAACCACTAGACTATATAATACTTCAATGTAGGATACAATAGAGTGATTCATGGTTTATAATTCATGATCCATGGACCATAGAATATGAATATAAATAACAGATAACCAGGGCAACAAATCAGTACGTAATGCGTGGTTCACCATTATTTTAGTATAGGCATAGGCTTTCTAAGTATATGTACAGGTGATACCCACTTTTGGTATAAACACTAAGAATAGTGTGGCAGTGGAACAAAACAATATAAACACTGATATGATGATGAAAGACGCGTCCTGTTGGTCATTCAGAACGAAGGAAATAGCCGCGCCAGCGACGCACATCAGTACCACGTTATACACGCTCATGCCCACGTACTTGGAGTCGTTTAACGCCGGTATGCTTACGTGTCGCGTTTCCCAAGCCAGGAAAGCTCCAAAAACCTGAAAAATAATAACAATAAAATTGTAAATTGTGTTTTAACCGGCTTATATGAAAAGAAAAACAGGTAATATACCATTAGTGATCCCTTGTAGACGTATATGATTGCCAAAAACACGGTCATATGATCACTCTGACAGTATTCGTTACACGGGATGATCACTATGTCATCGTTGTGTGGATGAGGCTGCAGAAATAAAAAAATACGGTGGAAAAAAGGCTAATACTGATGATGATGTCACTGTTTTTGAAAGAAGGTAGAAGGAAGGATATAATAAAGTGAAATTTAATTTATATATAAACCTGATGGTTTAACGGTGATTCGTTAACGAAAAACAAATTCTGAGTAGGGTATTATTCGATGTTTTTCTTTGTTGCCAAGGTAACCCAGAAACCAATCAAAATTATACAAACAATTTTCAATTTTTAATATTTATTAGGAAAGTCACAACGAAAATTAAAAAATAACCTTCTTAATGTACCAACTAGATAAAATATTCTTTAAGAAAGTGTCTGTAATGGTTTTGATTTGAACAATTCATCTGTTAAAAAAGTTGTTTACAGGCACAAAAAAAAAATTAATCTTAGTAAATTTAATTCATCGAGGAATGCACGAAGCGAGAGCTTCGCTTAAAATCTAAAAATTCCTAAAATAACTGTTTTTATTGTACATAATTGGTACCTGCAATAGTTACAAATTTTGAAGAATTATTTGAATTAAACAGTAAAGAAACCAGAAAAAAGAACGAAAACGACAAACCGTTGGTTCTTTTACTTTTAATAGTTTTTGTTGTGGTTAGGGTAATATTTAGATAACGTGTGTAATTGCATGAGTTATAATATTTTTTTGTTATAGCTCTATGTATATATATATATATATACGTATATACGTATATACATACAGTGCGTTTACGCTAGGAGGTACCACTAAATATTTCAGTTGAATGATCTAGTATTGAAATGGAATTTTCGGAGAATGATAGGGAGTACTCAAATACACATTTTCAGACAAATTTTAAATTGTTTACACTTTTGGTACGTGTATACGCAATGCAACTAATTTATTTTTAAACGGTAACATCATTTTTTTCTTACAGATTCGGATAGAGTACTTTTAAAAAACAATTTTTGTGTAAAATATTTTTTATGTTGAAATATATGTATAGTAAAATATAGTATGTTTAATATTTACAAATAATCTATTATTGACGAATTTTTAACTATGTTCACCTTGTACTCGAAAATCTAAATGACATCTCTGATATTTTAAAATACCTGTTTGTAGATAGATATAAGACACAAATAAACACTGTTTTCGTAATTTAGTTTTATTTTTATCATTTATTCTTCCTAAATAAATCGAAGCAAATGAAAATTATAAAAATGTACACGCTATACATTTGAAATTAAAATGTATTTATTTGCAACTATAGTTTTATCAAATAAATTGTTCAATATTTCCGTTTTGGTGTTCCAAACATGATTCCAAACGGTTTACAAAATCTCTTGATGTTGCAGCGTTTATTTGGTCTTTCCTCAAATTATTACATGCTACTCGTAATTTGTTTTTTTAATTTTGGACATTATTAGGAGGATCCACAAATACAATATTTTTTAAATGCCTCCATAAAAAGAACTGAAGTGTTTATTTGTGTTTTAACTGTTTATAAACAAGTATTTCACAATATCGGAGATATAATTATTTCGATACTTTAGTATAAATAATGAACATAGTTAAAATTTCATCAATTAAAGATTATTCGTAAATATTAAATTATAACATACTGTAACTTTGCCAATTTTGTGATTAGAAAAAACTTATTACAAAACAATTGTTTTAAAAAAATTCTCTGTCTAAATCTGTAAAAAAAAAAATAATGTTGCCTTCTGTTGTATTACTCTACCAAAAAGGTTAAACATTTGAGATTTGTCTGAAAATGTGTATTTGGGTACTCCCTATCATTCTCCGAAAATTCCATTTCAATATTAGGTCATTGAACTAAAATATTTAATGGTACCTCTTAGCGTGAACTAAATATATATATATATATAATATCCTTGTATTCCGATGACCTCTAGAAAATCTTATTATGTAATAATATATAGTGTGAATGAATGTTGAAGGCCAAGTATTTTTGCCAAAATCGCCCGGTGAAAATGTTTTTGGATCGTTCGCAACACATATTATATTATTCAAGACACTGCTATATATAAAGTGAAAAATAAAAACGAAACAACAAACACGTTTCCGCCGCTATATACGGCCAACAGAGCGTGCTTTTAATTTTAAAACACGTACAAAGGATTCATTTAGAATTCTTTTTTTGTCGTTTCTTTCAAAATTATATTTATATTATTATTTTTTTCATCAACTGCCGTTTTTCATATATATTTTTACACGACATCATTTTTGTTGATTGTATATTATTATTTTTTCCCCTATCTAACGATTTTTCATACCTTATACAAATATTTTTAGTTCAAATTAAACATAAACGGTAATGCAATGAAATAATAATCTGCAGTATACTTTATACATTTAAACATTAAAAAACCATATACATGGCCGTTAAAAAAACTATTTGCTGTCTCTGACATATTTCGTTTCCTGCAAATTTTTATATTAAAACCGGAATTCTTTTATTTGAATGTAAAACAAATTTAATCAAACTAATGGCTTAATAAGATTGAAAAATATATCGTGAGTATATTTTAAGCCCCAAGTAATAATATTGTTCAAAAAATCACTTAAAGTTATCATCCCATTTCCATTCCTCTTTCATCAATATATTTCTAAGACTAAGCTATTTTGTTCACAACCGTACAGCGAAACTGGTTATCAATCAATCAAAAAAAAAAACCAGTCGAATGTTTTTTTAAATACAGTTTACTACTGTAGTTATTTGATTAAAGTAGTTCTGGTTAGTACCTATCTACAGTTTGATTAACATTATTTTTAATATTAATTTAATTTTGATATTGTATTGATATTGCCAGTGTAATTGATTTTTAATAATAATTCTATAATCTTAGTATACAGTACGTATTCAGGTTCTACAGTGAATGAAATAAAAAACATCGAGCAGGTTAACTCAACATAATTATAAATACATTTTTCGCAGAACAAATTTATATTTAATTTGATATCTGTTTATCTCCCAGACAATAATATTAAAAAAAAAAAAAAACAAACAAAAAACATTATTATTTAGTAATAATTTAAAAATAAACTTTATATTTTAACGAAGCTCTGATTTGATTCATTTTTTAAATATTTTTTTAATCTATTGGTAAAATAAAAACGAAACAAAAAAAAGAGCCGATAAGGGAACGGGTGAGGCCACTGTTGTAGGTGGGTAGTTTGAAAGGAGGGATACATAGTTATTTAATTTATACCTGTAACCAACGATAAACTATTGCTAACGAAAAATGATTTGGAACGGAGTTTGGTTTTAAATGTTTTGAAAGGCCGTAATATTTACGATTTTAGTCAAAATTTGATTTTAAAATTCAGAAATTACTTTTTTTGTTAGTGGTTATTTATTAAAAGGAACAAAATCGAAATTTTGTCATTTTTCGATCGGAGTAATATTTTTAGTAGAACATTTGTTCACAGACAGGAAAAAAAAATACCACAGTAAAACCAATAGATCCCATGCTGTGCTCCGAATCTAAAATTCGAGTGACAGTCGGTTTATACAGGCTATTATATTTATTTAATGAGTTACCTAACCTATAACTACCTATTAATCGATGAAATTATCTACTCGTTTTGTAGATGTAAATAATTATTTGGTACCTATTATATAATGCGAAATTGAATACGGGGTATTCACTTCCGCTGATGTCTTAAGTAAAATCGCGTTTGTCGTCTTTTTATGACTATTGTTATACGCCAATGTTGCATTCGGGATTATATTATACGGAGGGCAACAGTGCCATCGTTTTACGATATACTCACGTATGATTCCATTTGTTTAGTTTCCCTGTAAAACGGATCGGAAAACTGCCACGTGAACATTATTCCCAGGTCGATACACAAAAGTATGCTCACCATCAGGAATAGCTGCGTGTCTTTAACAATCTGCAATATTGTATATATAATTCAAGTAATATTTAAAATGATCCTGTTCTAGTTTAAATTTGTTATTTAACAATTTGTTATTTTATAATAGGTAGGAAAAAAAACGCATACACACCCACACACACTCGCATAATATGGCAATATCTACAAACGGTTAAAGACCGGGTTATAATATTCCACGGACGTTGATAATATTGTATATAAACAAGGTTTTTCTTATGATTTCGCGTTTTATCGTATTAGGTGCGAACTTCATTTTTACTATGACAATTATCCTAACCAAACAATATTTCACATCGTCAGCGAATGCCTAATTAGAAAATACAACGGGTGCTCGGTTAATCTACCACTAAGTGCTGTGACGTGAATAATGAATCTCGATCTTAAACTGTAAATACCATTTGCTACGACTATCAATGTTTAAATTTTAATAATCTCGTTATTATATTGTATTTGAATTTCCATATTATTAGATTTTTATATATTTATTATTATCAATTTTTTTTTATTAATTTATTATTTATATCCATTAATCATGGTAGAAGAAATCAAATTAAGCGTTATTATTAAGGAGGATATCTGTTAATCATTATTTTACGTGTCCATACAAATAAATAAACAATATTAAACGAACGGGTGTGATTGAAAAAAAAATCAACGAAGTGTGTTGATAGCTAACAGATATTTTTGTGTAAAATGATTTTTCTAGATTATTTCAGAAAATAAAATATCGGTCGAACCCGATGTAGACAGACAAATAGTAATCAAAATGACTGTAGACGAAACTTATAGTTATTTAGTTTAAGTGAACGTTCTAGGCAGCATTATTAATAGTAAAGTATATAGATATTGTAAATTTAAAGATAATTTATTACATTATTTTATCAATAACTGACCTACATTTTACCAACCATTCAACAATTTCAATTTTTTTTTCTGCCATTATTTAACATGAATTTGTATGCCTATTGCCACAATTCACATTCATTTAGTTTAGACGCCATATTAAATATACCACGGGGGAGGCAGGAGACAGAGGTGGTTTTAGGAATCATATTTCGTACGGGCACAAATAATATATACTTATAACTAGAATTCGGGACTTCTAGCATTTGCACTTTTTTTTTTAAAATATTAAACAAATAGAAGTGTCAAACGTAAATACTACTCATGTAAGGAATCTAAATCCTAAATTTTATTTTGTATATAATTGAATATTTTATAGTTTTTTGTTTTTTAAAACATATTTTAGCAGTATATAGTTTTTAAATGATATAAAAGAACATAATATACATATCTTAATTAATTTTTTGCTGCGTATTATACACGCATTTTTCGATTTACATCGTTCAAATTCATATGCGCTGGTGTGCGATAGTATAGTCGAACCACTTTCAAATTACCCATAAAAAAACCATGAAGTTTTTAGGAATAAATCATTAATAAAAAAAAGAAATAAATTAGTTATATTTTAAGTTTTTAGTATATAATTTCAATAAAAAAAATAGTTTAGATCCCTATATTTTAGTCTTCTAAGATCGACGCACCTATCATAGAGAAAACATCATTAATAACTAAAGAATCATCGACATCGTTGTTAGATTCAGAGACGTTAAAGAAAATTATATTTTTTCCACGTGATTAGAGATCTTGCAATTCGTTGATTATGTTTGAATAGGGCGTGTTGTCATTGGTTGACGAATTTGATTCTAATTCAACAATTTTGGATTCCAGTAAACATAATTTTTTATGAAAGTGAGTATATTCGGCAACTAAGTTATCTATTTTATTATTAGCAGATATTAAGAAGTCATGCATTTTACCGATTTTTGAGAGTAAATTCAAGTTTGAAGGTGAATACTAACTAAATTTCCACAAGACATTTTTCTGGGAGGATCTAGAAGTAGGGAAACAATTACTGTGAGCTGTATTTTTCTTATAGTCACCATAAGTAACAGAAGCTGTATTTCGATAAGTTACGGAAGAGCAAATATAACACGTGAGAGCCATTACGAAAAACCTGAACAGCGATAACGGACACACGCAAAATAAACAATAACCGAACGTCTTACCTGTACGTATCAAATATATCTAAAAACCTCTATTTGACCCCCTCAGGGGTTGAATTTCCAAAAATCCTTTCTTAGAAGATGCCTACGTCTTAATAGCTATCCGTATGCCAAAATTCCAGCCAAATCCGTCCAGTGGTTTAGGCAAGGCGATGGTGAATCGGTCAGTCAGGACATGTTATTTTATACATATATATATTGTATGAAAGTTTCCCGTCACATAATTGCTTTATAACAACCAAATTAAATAATAATAGTTTTTTTTCTATGTAACTAAGGTCACCCACAAACTAACTTAAATTATACTGTTTTATACTGGTTCTATTGAATTTTAAATTATAATACATATATAACACATTTATACATATTATAAATTAAAAAATAAAAATAAAAATTTATAATAACGATAATAAACAAATATAATGAAAGCGTTGCATTTAACACCGTGTATGTATATCAATGTATATTAAAATATACACAGTTCCACGAATTTGCGGAATCGTGTAGCAGTTGGTTTTATGAAACGTCCATCCATTTAGAAATAAAAAGACGATTCGATCTTTTTCGATTACCTACCTTTTTGTTGATGGTGATGTCTGTGAAAATCGAATGCACCCTCCAGGTCTTGGAAAACATCGCACCGAATGCCAACGAGAATCCGGCCATCAGCAACCACGCGCGGGCTGCGCAAATGTACGGAAATACGTTGATGCTGGTCATACGGCTGTTAAGACCCAGGAATATGACGCTGGTGTACGTTAACATGGCTCCGATGATTATCAGATTGTTCAGGTGAGGGCTGGACATTTTTATGTATCTGAAACCACATTTAAACTTATTTTTCTAGTTTTTTTTTTTTTTTATCCAAAGCAAAATAAAATTGAAAGTCATTATGGATTATTAAACTAGAGTCCATATAACTACTATATAAGGTAGTTTGAGTGTCAATCGTTTTAAATTGTCTGTGAATATACTCGAAATCTTGCTATAATCATCAAGGGTGGTTAGAAAATTTTATCTGATGGTGCATTTAAGAGATCATTTTGTGTACCCCATGTAGTTTTCTAAATAATTAGGAATAACCTGGTTAAAACATCATAAAAATGGGAATACTTATACAATATTGGCATTTGTTATTTTCGAGTTTGATTTTTTATTTTGTATTCGGTTAGGAGTAATTGTTGAAACTTGAAATTTTCATCGAATACTTACACATTTATTAGTCCTTTGTAAATGCGATAACATTTTATAATCATTAAAACTGATTTTTGTGGTTTTCAGGCATACTTAATTTGTGTACTTTAAATAAGTATAACAGTTTAAATTTTAAAATTTAGTCAGGAGGTGTAGGAAATGGTTACCGTCTAAAAATGAATATGAAATGTACTGACTTACACGTTTGTTCTAAATTTTAAACCATTATAATCTATAATTGACAAATGGTATATCCAATATTATTATTAAGCATATTAAAATTTTAAGACTAGAAGTATAGCTTCGAATCTGAATTGAAAAAAGAGTAGACAAGGAGATTCAAAAAAGGGTTGTAATTTGAAAATCAAAAGTGAATACTTATTTAAGGTATAAGGAGTAGGCATACAAATATTTTGAAAAATAGTTGTAAAAATAAAGAAATCCGGAACGATTAAAAAAATAAAAATAAACAGAAATCAAATTTACTTAAAATCCTCCAAGAAAATAGCTGAATCATGATAACACGTCGTATATACTAAATCAAGTATTTCTATTTGAATTCCGCTCGGAAAATAATTTGGAAAGGGATACGACAGTTTTGGTAGGTATATACGTATACAGGTTTATATCCATATGCAATTTAACCACCGCTGTCTTCCTTTGAAAAGGGTCACACGGTCGTTCGAGGCAATTGTTTTCCCGTATTCACTGCCTACATAAATACGTCATTACGAAGTCCCGAGTGCATCGTGGCTACCACCGCGAGTTGTTACAATGAATATAACATTGAATGTTATTATTTTTCATTTACTTGCTTAAAATAATTAAGCGAGTCCCCGGACTGATGGGATCACAAAAAATAAAAAAAAGGCATTGACAAATAAACTGTTACAAGTGAAGACCACATTATTATAAATTATCGGGCGTTTATCATTTACACATCACTATTGATTTTTTAATCTTTTTCATAAAACAATAAGTGCATCGTTAAATGATCGGGTCATATGCATCATATGCACATCACAATATTTTTAACACTAGAAGATTTAAATGGAATACCTAAAACCACAAATTATCTTCTAACTTTCAGTTTAATATGCACTATTAATAATTTTAATTTATTGATTATAAAGAATATATTTTAAAATATATATATATAGTTCTGATACTGGGGATGGGTGTGGTAATGTGGGGGTGGTTTTGTAGGGAAGATAGGATATATTGAGTTATTTAATTAAAATTTTTGTAATCAAAGATAAACCATTAATAACGAAAAATGATTCACAGCAAAGTTCGGTAATACATATTTTGAAAGGACATAATATTTACGATTTTTGTTAAAATTTGATTTTAAAATTCTTATTAAAAATTGAAAATACTACATTAAACTAAATTTTTTTTTTGACCACTATGCACGACTTATAATGAACCTCCATACAATTTTCGGGCACTTTTGTTGTGTTTTACAATTTATCTACAGACATGGGCGCCAGTGGCCTTCTTGACTTAGTCTTATAGTCTTATAGGGGGGGGGGGCACTAAAATTATTATACACAAGGTATAAACACAAGCTTATATATATTCTACCCTATTTATCTTACCATGAAGTGTTTTTATTTTTGTATCTGATGACACTTTTCTAGCAATATTAAATTTTTGTATATATGTATATAGCAAATACCTACACAAATTAATTGGTAAGGGGGCGATCGCCTCATCGCCCTCCTTTAAATACACCACTGATGGGCGTCCATAGGGTAGTTTTCAGGGGAGAGACAAAATTAAACCAAATTAATTAATGATTCCAAAACCTATTTATAGCATATAAATATAGATACTAGGTATTGGTATTTCTTGAAAAGGAATGAGGAAGAAAGAGTATGTAATTGTGTAAACATTAGCTTTAAAAATACGATTAATTTCTGAAATCAATAAATTATACTGTAATAAAATATAAAAATAAATATTATTATAATATGAAATACCTATTGATGTGGAAATAAAAATTGTTAGTTTCTTTTTATAAGACCAAAATTTTTTATAACATTGTCAATAAATTCAGGTTGTGTTTCTTCATCGTCAATTTTTTCCCTATAAACACTGCATAGTCCATTAGGCCTTTCCTCATTTATTGCTGACCTTAGCTATATCTTGACTGCACAAAGTGCTGAAAGATTTTTCTTCAGTGTAAGTTGTAGGTGGTAACGTAAAGTATATTAGTATACATTTTTTTACTTGAGGAAAAAATTCACATTCTTTTAATAATTTTATGTAGCCCTGTGATATGTCATCAATGTACTTTTTTGATTTTAATTGCCAATAACTATACTAAATTGAACCATTAGTTTTTAAATTTTGAATAGGATATTTTGAATTTTGAATATTTTTACCTGGGGCCCCACCATAAAGCAAAAAGAAAGTTATTAAATATAAGACTGTCAATACTTAATTCTAAGGTTCCGCTAAAAAATCTTGGATGATTATTTTTGGGGTGGAGGGTAGTTCCCTAACCAGTCAATATTTGTCTATGTTGGTTTGATTAGAGGATTGTGTTTACGAATTGGTGTTTTTGGTAACACTTACTTTTGGTCTCTATACCGGATGTTGACAATAAGGAACGCGGTGGCAAAGATGATACCAATGACCGCAGCGACGGCAAGTCCTATGTAAACTCCAACATTCACATGAGAGTCTTCATAAATAGTAAGCGTCCGATCTTTGGGTGGACCTTTGCCGCCAGCTCTCCACTTCACCTCTTCGCCAACGCTCAAATCTAACGTGCCCGTCACTCCGTTATACTCGCCGATCTTCACTTCTTTATCTCCTGGAAGTAAAATCAAAATTTAATTTTCTTAAGTAGGTAAGTGTATACCTATGTATAGTAGCCAGAAATCTCTTAAGGGGAGTGTCTAGTAGATAAATTACTTAATGCATACATTTAAATACTAAGCTTATACTGCTGTTGGTGTGCCTCTGGTTTAGGATAGAAGTTGGAAGAAAGAATATATATAGAGTAATTTAATTTATATTTGTATATAACGATAAACCAATTCTATCGAAAAACGATTCTGAGCAGAATATTATTGATTGTATTTTTTCTCTTGTTATCAAGGTAACACAGAAATCAACAAAAATTATATAATAAATTGTTATTAGACTTTATTAAGAAATCTACAAGGAAAATAAAATAAAAGACGACATACTTCACATGTGGGTTGTAGCCACTTTTGTAGGTAGGAAGTTGGAAAGGTAAGATACAGAAAGGAATTTAATATATATCTGTAAGCAATGATAAACCATTGCTGACGAAAAATAATTCTGAGCTGGGTTAAATTGATAGTGATTTTTTTGTCAACAATATATGTCATATTATAGTAAAATAATTAAATATGCATTATATATTTTTTTTAACAATATTTGTTTAATGTTGTACCGATTTTTCCGTTTTTCCTACGTTTTCCCGGTTTTCCCACGTTTTTTCCCGGTTTTCCACATTTGCTGAGAAAACTCTTGGAAAAATCGAAAAATGACCTCCTTAAAGTACCTTTCCAGTCAGATTTCCTTTCAGAAAAAGTGCTGTCATTTTTAAATCGGAAAGAAATTGCTGGTAGAAAAGTTTGCACAAAAAAATCGAGGGGTATTTTGCGATTGAAATAGTCCGAGCGAGTGATAGCTTGGGTCTCTAGGTATACCTAAAATGCGTTTGTTTTTTTCTTGTTTAGGTAAAAGGAAAAAAATGCAAACAATTTTTTTACGAAACAATGGTTTGAACTCGGAACCTCTAGGCATAAATAACCATTAGATCATGACAAATATGCTTGAATAGATACAATATAGAGTTATTTAACATAACATATTATAATATCCACATAATATCAGAACTTCAAAAAAATATAATTTCGAATCTTAGTCAGTCTGCTTAATTTTGACTTTTCCATCGTTTTTAAATGGGCAATATACATATGTTTAAAAAAAAAAAAAAAAAAATTGATAAATTAGATTTATTTCACATAATTTTTTACTCAAACGATTTTCGTCGAAATTGAATATTAAAATTCCATTATGAAAAAAAAAAAAAATACAATATTAAACTTAATTCGTTTTTTTTAACTACAAAGTTAAATTTCTAATGAAATTCCTGTTAAGTTTTTAATCATTTCTGTTCAAGTCTAACAATTTTACCACTGAGTACCTACCGAATAAAAATTACGTACAAAACTCGCAAAGTTATGTACGTTATGTAGACCTCTGTGTTTAATGTTTTTATAGTTTCCATTATACAGAGCCGGGGTTGTTATTGTTCTACCAAGTCAGTGAAATAAATAATAATTAGTCTTTATGTGGTTCAGACAGACTTTCCGTGTTACAGTGGAGTAAAGTATTACTATTATTATTATTATTTTTATTCGTAAGAAAGTTGTTGTACGCAATGCAGCAATTAGACAAAATTCCTTACCAGAAAGTTAATTGTCAGAAAAATATGTTTGGTCGAAAAGTTGATATTGATACATTGATCATGTATATGTCATTTTATAGTAAAATCATTAAATAGGATTTATATACTTTCTTTAATAATATTTATTTAATGTTGTATTGATTTCCCAGTTTTTCTACGTTTTTCCCATGTTTTATCACGGTTTTTCATATTTGTTGGGAAAACTCTTAAGATAATCGAAAAATGACTTTTTTAAGGTACCTCCCTAGTGAAATGTATTTCTAAAAACATTGCTATCATTATAAGCTGGAGCAAAATTGTTGGTAGAAATGTTGTGCACAGAAAAAAAGAAGGCTGTAATATATTTTAAATAACACTTAAATTTCTTATATTTTCCCGTTATTTTTTTCGGTTTTTCAAATTTGATGAGCAAATAGAAAAATTGATCTAAAGTACCTCTCTAGTAAAATTTCCTTTTAGAAAATTTCTGTCATCATAAGTTAAAGTAAGTCTTCTGGCAGAAAAGTTGCGCACCGATAAAAAAAAATACACATCGTTGTAAAATAATAAGCTTCTTTGCTCCACACCAAACAGTATCTAAAACTAACCATTTTATTTGTGGTATCTAGATGAGTTTTAATTAATAACCATTGATACTTGTGTAAACTTTATTCAAAGTTAATAGTTATCATAATCTTATTGAATTATTCCGAAAAGGAATCGTTTATTTTAATGTTCATAAAAAAGAAAAGGAAGACATAATACTTTGTACTATGAGTAGTATATACTACTGTTAGAGTTGGGAAGTTTGGAAAACGTAGGATAGATATCTAGTTATAGAGTAATTTGAAATAAATGAATATTTATTGTTTAAGTTTGTTTAATATTATTTTAAAATTTAAACATCTAATTAAAAATAACCGCTCCTCATAAACCATATACTAAGAAATAGGATTATTATAATTTAGCTTAGATTTAAATTTAATATATGTGTTTTTACAAAAATTATTTATTCTTAATTTGACGAGTTGCTTGATGACTCATTTTTCAATGAACTGATGTATAAACAAGCGTAATAGAGATACACAGGTACCTAGGTACATTAAAATAACAGTCGCCTGAGTGAATTTGGTGGGTTAATTGAGACAGTGAATTTATTCTTTACATTAAATTAACTTTGGAAAATTATAACGGTAATGGAAATTTTAAAATAATATACATATTATATACTTGACAAAAACAGATGTCTGTTGAATATTTAAAATTTAAATAACCAAATGTAAATGTTTACTAAACCAATTATATTATTATTCATAATAAAACATAGAAATTAATTTGTTAGAAACGGTTTATTCGTCAAGTGAAAATTCTCGGTTTTCACATTGACGATGTTAATTGATAAGTCCACGGAGTAAACATCAGATTTATAATCGGTTACACCGGCAGAACCATAACAATGCTTTTAAGCGCCTCTGGCTATACACAAATTTCCGTTCTCATACTCAACATGATCTAATTCCTTTTAAAAATGTATATTTTTATTTAGTATGAATTCCGGATTTTGCCCCTTTTCCTGATATGATATGCCCTTGGCCTGGTCAGTCTTACCTAATCCTAGTTGTAGATTAGACTGTGGAGAAAAATTAAGGGCCCCAAGGACAAACTTATCCTTCCCAATGTGTTAAATATTTAACCTTCTATTAACGCCAATTATTGTCCTTTAAAATGTCTACAACAAAAATAAGGTTTAAGCAAAAACCACTAACACATAAATATGGTACATAGTAATTATTATATTATTAACATTTAATTTTTAATATAATATGTATAGATTTTTTAAGTGAAATATTATGAAATTAAACTACAAATTATTTTTATGTTAATGTAAGAATTAGGTAAAATATATGATCAAAGCAATCAGGTCCGAATCCTCTTTGAGACCTTAGAGCTACAGCCCAGGCTGTCCCTCCCTCTCGCCAGGCCTATATATTGGCGTGGATAGCATTTTATAGGAAATCAATATATTTTGGACGAGCAATCTATATTGCTAACAATAGTTATACTCAGTATGCTGTAAGTATGAATTTGTAAAATCATTAGTTATCATAGCAATCAATTTTGGGTTACGAATTTAAGAACCATCACACTCTAAACTATATATTCTCGCATAAGTTTTAAATTTTTGAAAAAATTGTTGACCCATTTGAGTGCCGTGGTAAGTTTCTCTTGGTACCAGAAAATATCTATTACTATTTATTATTGCGAATTATCTAACGATTGTATCAGTGTTTATTTGGTATTGGCACACGTTTTATAGAACTGTAGGTAGGTAATACATTTTCTAATATTTATTATTCGAAAATTTGGACTATACTACGATCATACACTTCAAATTTTGAAATTACAAAATTAATTTTAATTTGATTTTATTGATTTCAATTCATAACTTTTATAAAAATAAACTACGAACTACATTAGCTCACAAGAATATTCGCATTTTTTTTTAACTTGGTACAACTTATAATAATGAACCTTTGTTAAAATTGTTGAATACTAGTATTAGTAAAAAAAAAAAAATACGTTATTCCTGTTTTAATTAAACGTGTTTCAACGATAATAACACGTATTATCGTTATTCGTTATAGTGGTCTTTGTTTATAATCTGCAGTTTTGAGTGGTTTAAATTTATAAAAAAAGGAAGATAAGTGGAAATTAACTTATTAACTTATTGACTAATTTATAACTAACGAAAAACACTTATAAAATAGAAAAATTTACTTTGTCTTATAATTTCTAAATAAATAATTAGTCATTTTTAAATTTCAGACTTATTTTTAATTTTTATTTGATTCTTATAATTCGGATTATCTAAATGCGTATCACCGGAAATCGTTCAATCGCTAATAATAAATTATTAACTGTCACAGAAAATATTGGGAAACAGCAGAACACACATTATCTTATCTGTATTTCATAAAACCAATGATATTATATATACGTACCTATATCTTAATAATATATTATACGACTTGTTCATTCGTATAGTCGTATACTTGTATACCATTTATCTTATGAATTCATAGAAATAATACAAATTAACCTCCAATACAGGTTAAAAAGAAGAAATACGTCTTAGGATAAGACTGGGGACAGGTGCAGTCACTTCTATATATAATTTAACGCATATCTGTAAATATTGATTTACCATTCCTTATTAAAAAACGATTCTGAGCGGAGTTCAGTTGATAGTGAATGCTTTATCAACAATATGTATGCCATATAATAAAAAAATAATTAAATAGGATCTATATGATTTATTTAAAAATAATTATTTAATTTTGTACCGAGTTCCCTGGTTTCACTACGTTTTTCCAGATTTTCCCATGTTTTATAACGGTTTTTCCCATTTGCAGGGAAAACCCTGAGCAAATCGAAAAATTATCTCTCTCCCTAGTGAGATTTTTTTTTAAAAACATTGCTATTATTAAAAGTTGGAGCAAAATGTCTGGTAGAAAATTTGCGCACAAGAAAAAAAATAAGTAATTTTAGTAATATATTTCGCATATTTCCCGGTTTTTTCGGTTTTTCAAATTTGTTGAAAAAACTCTCAAGAAAATCTAAAAATGCTCTAAAAGTACCTCTCAACACCGATTTCCTTTCAGAAAACGAACTACACTTAGAAATCTGAGCAAGCTTCTGGTAAAGAAGTTGCGCATAGATAAAAAAAAAACAAAAAATAAACATCTTTGTAAAATCATAAGTTTCTTTCGCTCCACTCAAAATCTTAAAAGTAATTTCATTTTTGAAAATTCGCCCCTTTCTTTGGGTGACTTCTTAATCTGTTACTGTATTTAAAAATAATTAACTTCATCTTTTGGATTCTGAGTGGAGTGAAGAAGCTTATTGTTTGACAAAGATGTTTATTTATTTTTTTTTATCTGTGCGCAACTTCTCTACCAGAAGACTTGCTCGGATTTCTACGCGTATCACTTTTTCTGAAAGGAAATTGGAGTGGGGAGGTTATCTAAAGAGGTTTTTTTTCGAATTTCCCAAGAGTTTTTCTAGCAAATGTGAAAAATCGGGATAAAACATGAGAAAACCAGGAAAAACAGAAAAATTGGTACAAAATTAATCAAACTTGATTAAAGAAAATGTATAAATCCGATTTAATTATTTCAATACAAAATAGCATATATATTGTTGACAAAGCACCACTGTCAACTGAACTCCGCTCAGAATCGTTTTTTCGTAAACAATAGTTTATCGTTGCTTACAGATAAACATTAAAACTCCGGTTTGTATCCTACCCTTCTAATTTCTCACCTACACCGGTGGCTGTACCTGTACTTATTTTTTTTACCTTTTTAAATATAAAAACAAACAATTATAATATAATATATGTAATAGCTTTTAAATAATCAAACTTTTCAATTTTAAAATTTAAAATTGAATCTAGCTGAAATTAAATTTTTTAGATTTTTAGTTTATCCAGATTTGTGTTACCTCACTAAAGATAATAGTTACAAAAATTAACTAATAAAAAGTATATAATATACTTCGGAGAAGATTTCATGTGTAATATACTGCCAATAGCCTCCTTTTCAAAGGAAAATATATTTTTTTATATTTGATATAGAATATAATACATAAAGATTAATAGTGTTACTGCGTAGTATAGATAGGGGTTCGTTCAATACTTATATGTGACTGTATACAGATTACAGACCGAGAGCTCTTTAAAATGTAGACTGTGTATGTTTTATGACGTTTGCAATATTCCATTCTTAAAAATTAACATTAAATCTCGTAAAACGTCTACAGAATTTAAAAAGTTTTATTTTCAATGGATTATTACAACGATGAATAAAATTATTAATAAAAGACAAAAATTGACTATCATTATTTAAAGTATTATATCATCGTACATTTATTTGCAATGATGGCTGTATTAAGGGGATGAGGCTTAAGGAGGCTGTACCCTCTCTTCGGGTTGCAAGTTGGAAAGAGCCACACAATGTGTGATTTGTTGATGACCTTTTTTTTGCTTATTCGTCTTTAGCCCCACCACTCCGGGCCCCATAACCCTAAATCGGGCTCTGTTTGCAATGAATTCATCATATTTTTCGTGTAATACGTTACAAGATAGATTCAGAAAGTATGGTTGGCAAAGTATCGTCCTATTTTGTATAGTATTACCTACACTTATATTACTAAATAAAGCCGAAAATGAATAATTTTAAACATTTTTTAAAACTAATTTATTTTTTATTAATTTTTGGTGACATAATTAGAACTCCACTGCAGTATTTATCTTTATTTTAAAAAAATCGAATTTGGATCAATCTACAAATATACATGAAAGTTTTCTTGTAAACCATGTTTTGAGTAGGAAATTGGTCTCGCCCAGACACTTGTACAAATAATAACTAATTGTATTATTTGTTTACAATTGTTAAGTCTTGTTAATTGTAAATTTTTAAATATTTTTGTTAGCAATTTGATTAACAAAAAAGCCAAGAACAGGGTTCTTAAATATAAATACAAATTCATCACTTTTTTGCGATTCTACACGATTTAGCCAAAATAATAACATATTGTGTTATTTAAACATCAAAATCGTATAAACATACTAACAATTATTGTTCTGTGCTGGGTATAATTTTCATTAAAGTAGTATTTTAATTAGAATAATATCAAAGCTATTAGTATACTAAAACTCTTTAAAACTAAAACTCTAAAACTCTAAAACTATTTAAAATATTTGAATATTGTAAAATATTATTATTCTAACGACGCGTCGCGACGTCGTAACACCGCCGATGTGTATATCATCAAAATTATATTGAACTCGCTATATTTTAGGTATTCAGATATTCCACGTTTAACTAACCATTTTCACAACAATTGTTAGTTAATTATTTTATACGTACAATTTATAAATTATGCAGGTTTATTTTTTTCATCAAGAAAGAAGTTTGGCAGGATAACAAGATACAAGGCTGAAAAACAGGACGCATGGTAAAAATGTGTAAAAATTATCGAAATGAAATTAAAAAATTCTGTAAGGATTAAAAAATAAAAATAAAATAAAATCAAGTTTAATTAAGATTTTTCAAGAAAAAAGCTGAATCATGATAAAATATAACATGTTAATTATATATACTCCTGTATACGAGGGCTAATCAAAAAGTTTCGAGACTGATATGAGTAATATTTTACTCGGAAACCGAGCGTTGAAGAGCAAAACGATTTGTAAACCTAGCTTCTATGACTTATACTGAGCACATCTATTCGTATAAAATCTCTATAAACTTCTTCGTTTTGATTTGACGATATTTTTCTAAAATTTGTTTTTCACGTTTTGCGATTTCGTAATGAATCTAAAAGAAGCGTAACTCGCTGCCACTCGAGGGCACATTTTCAGTTTTTCAATTGACATTTAATGGCAAAAACCATGAAATGTTGCATCCCTCTGAAACTGGAAAAAAATGCAGACAAATTTTCTAAAATCTCCAAATCTGTCAAGTTACTCTTCTTTTGGGTTTATTACAAAATCGCTAAACTCGAAAAATATATTTTACAAAAATATCAGTGAAATCAAACCGAAGAATTTTATAGAGAAGCAATAAAAACAAATGTACTTAGAAAAAGTCATAGAAGCAAGTGATACCAATCCTACTGCTCTTCGATGCTCCTTTTCCGAACGATACTACCAGTCTTGATACTTTTTGATTAGCCCTCGTATATAACCTATAACTGTAAATTTTATGAAAATAAAAATTGACTAGAAAAGAACTGGCACGACGATACGACGTTTAATGTTTTCAATCATCTGTATAATATTATACGATTCGAAATCTTTAACTGAAATCGCAGTTTAATATAGTCTGTCACGGACGGAGTATAAATTATATTGGGGTAAGTAATATTATTATAACCGAAGTCGTAGGCTGTGGTTAAGTATAACGGTAAACGCCAAGGTTTTAATGGATAACATTTTGTCGTCTCTTCGTATTTATACATCGCAGTGTTTTCGGCCGTATTAAACCGTGTCTATTAACCCGGTTCACCACTATAAAGCTCCTCAATAATATACCTAAGCAACGATGACGCACGCTGGGAGTTGAAATTTTATTAAAAATTACCGAGATAATGACGGATAATATCCGTTCATCGGTAATGATTTTGCACGTAAGTGGTCACTCGTTAATCTAATAATACGACTATTTCTCATTGAATTCCTTTGTTCATATGGTATTCGCTATATATTTACCTATATATTCATTCGATTAACTTAATCACCAACACGCTGAATACAACAGCTGATTATACATTATTTTAAAAATGCCCTAGACAATAATTGTGGTTTGTGAATCAATTATAAATATTATATTATGCACTCATTACGCAATTAGGCTGATACAACTCTGTAAGAGTGATTTGCAAGATCTGGTTTATACCGTTCAACCACGGCCTAATACGGGTGTAAGTTCAATTTCGTATATTTTGTTTTCGAAGCGAAATATCTATACATGATTATTATTCAAGTTTTTTCCTATTATTTTAATTTAATAATATTATATTTACATAAATATAATTTATTAATGTTTTGAAAATATATATATGAAACAACTGGAAGAATCAAAATATGTAGTGGTTGGTTGTTATTACTTTCAGAAGCACTTTTCCGTAGTACCGCACACAAGAGTTGCCATTATATTATTTTATTCTTATTCATGTACTGAATAACTAAATACTTGAACTTAGGTATCCATGGAGTATAAATTTACTAATATTAAAAATAAACATCACACATTAAAAAACTTTAATGTCGTGTAATTGTTGAACGCTACCGTGAAAATTACGATAAGAATATTATTATGTAAATATGATCAAATTTTAGTTAATTGGGATTTTAGGGACCTTTCCTCGAGTTAAGGTAGAAGTATAGACGGAGGAAAAATAATAATTATTATAAATTTTTGTTAACTACACTAAAATTATTACCGTAATTGAATTTTTAATAAAGTAAGTACCTAGATACTATATATAACTATTAACTATAAATGTCTATCATTATATATATATATATTCATATATATACATATATGTACATATTTATAATAATTATTATTTTACGTCTAAACCGGTGTTCCAATTTTGATGAATTTTAGTATCATCAATCACTATATATGGGAGAAAAACATATTAGGCTACTTTTTGTCGCGAAAATAAAACATGAAAGGTTTTTAAGTATTTTTGGGACGAAAATTAAATTATTTTTGTTGATTTATGGATCACCTTAGTAACACGGATGAAATGAAAAAAATTTGAAATAAAAATAAATAATAAATAAAAATGCCATAATAACTATAAAAGCTTAAAATAAACAGTCTATCTGACTGTCTGTCGGTTTATTATTGACTTGAAATAGGATGGACTATCTTAGTAACATAGATTAAAAATCAAAAAAACTATGCGCTGTAATGGGTTGGTAAGTGAAAAGTGAAAACACGTAAAACGTCACCTTAGAATCAATTTGTTTTTTGGTACAATAACAACACTATAGTACTATTATGTCCTCATAATTTTAGCGTTATTATAGTGGATATATATAGTTTAATGTCTGTGCTGTGCGGGTATCTTTGGTAACACGGAGGAAAACATTTATGACACTAGGACACTTTTAGTTTGCCGACTACCGATTTTTCACCTATATTTTTTCGTTTAATATATTGATACGGGTATAGTAAAACGGAAATTAAGGTAAAATTAATAACAATTTAACACGGGCAATGCCGGGCACTTTTGCTTGAGGGAGTGCCTATGCAATTTGGTCATGACAATTTTGATTAGATCGTTATTATCATCAAATTAACTATATAGATGTGTTTTTAAGCGTTTTGGTCAATAAAATATTTACATACTCGGGTAGGTGCTGCAGTAGATTTTTACCAAAGACGAAAATGTAATGATTTTGTAATTCTTTTGTCTCTGTTTTGGTAACCAAACCTAAAATTTTTAACGGTTAGTAAGCATTATTTAATTTCAATGAATATTTTATGTATAGAATATATTATCAAATTTGAAAACGAGTTTAGAAATTACAATGACTTTTGATAATCACATTTAAATTAGATATACATACTAAACGAAGTTGTAGAAGTAATAGTAACAAAAATAGGTGTTTATAAAGTATCTAATTATTAATAATTTAGAACTTAGGTATATAATAATAGTATGATAAAAAGGGACGTGTATTTATGTACGATGATTTCAGAATGAAATTAATAGCTAGTGTATTATGTCAATATACCTCTATTTAACTGTTAAGTACGATTTAGTGAGATATGATATTAAATATTGTGTGTTATAATCTAATACATTGGGAAATTAATGTATTTCCCCGTTTAATTACTAAAATATATGTGATCGATTTTCAACGATGGTCACCTACGAGCTTTCCTTTACCAAAAAAAAAATATAAAATAAAAATAAATAAATAAGTTTATATATATAAATACTATAGGGACATGGCCGAAAAAGCATTAACTGATTGAAAAAACGGATATCAGCGGGTGTATCACAGGGAAGCGTCCTTGGACTAATCCTGTACTTACTTTAAACAGTGGACATTTTAACCAACAATTATTTAATAACAGTCATGTTTGCTGATGACACGGTAATAATGATAATAAATGAAATCCATCAGACTACGACTGGTTGGTTCCAAAGGTCAATTAACGTTTCCAACTGGATGAAACGTTGAAAAATCAAAATTAACAGTGAAAAATCGGTGCACGTAGATTACACATTGTATAAAACTGCTTATAAACCAATAATGCTAGATCAGCAGATCATCCCATAAAGCGACTCGGAAAATATTTAGACATGCATCTTGATTTTTGGCTCAACTGGAAATATCATGTTCGTCAGAAGAAACTCTAAATTAAGAAGAAAATCCGATATATTTGCTGGTCGGAAAACACTCCGAACTAGACCTCACAAGTAAACGCCTTTTGTACGTTATGACAATTAAACCGATATGGATTTATGGAATTCAGGTGTGGGGTTGTAACAGCAAGTCCAATATTGAGATTATTCAACGTTGCCAGAACATCGCTTTCCGTACCAATTTTGCAGTATACCGATATGACAGAAACGACATTAATCACCAGGATATGATGATCACCTCCATCTAGGACGAGATTACCAAGTTTGCCCGCAAACATAAGAAAAGGCTTGGTCAACACACCAATCCAGTAGCAATTTAACTATTCGACAACTTTCAAGAAATTAGGTGACTCTTACGTCGAAGAATATATAACTTAGTATAAGATTTTTAGACTTAAACCGCGGCCACTCCACTGGGAGTGAAATTCCACACATGTTTATTTTTTTTTCTTTCTTGTACACCGCAAGTATTTATGTTCACCTTTGAAATGCGTTGTTATAGATCTTTGTTCGTTATAATAAAAGCTTTTAGACAGTTTTATAAACAAATTTAAATAATACAACCTTTTTTTACCTGTCATCAAAAATCTTTATGACCGGGAGAAATTAGGTGCAGTGAAATAGCGATTAGAGTACAGAAAGAAGTAGAAGAAATAATAATACCTATATTTTAAAGCCAATAGTACACATTTATCTGAAGTTTTCGTGAAACCACACAATTGTTAGTTATAAAATTCATATATTATAATACTCGTTTTGAGACTAATCAGATAATACTATTTTTTAGTAATCGGTGGCTGATTTTATGTCAAAACTACATTGTACAGTACTTTAATAATTATTTTACTAATATTTTACCTAAATAATGTACGGTATTATTTTGCATACATTTTATATGACTCAAAACAGGCCTTACGGAATATCTCTCATACCTCGTAGGGTGGTTCGATTTCGTTGATGATTTTATTTTTTGAAAGCGGAAGACATCTTACAGACTATGTTGAATTTAGATTTCCAATATTTGTATCTCAAACTTTATATAGGTAATAAGTCTTAAGTACTGATACTGGGGACGGGTATGCTACTCTTGAAGGTGTGAAGTTAAAAAGTTAAGATACATTAAGTTATTTAGTTTATATCCGAAAGCAACGATAACCATTGCTAAAGAAAAACGATTCAGAACGAATTTCGGTTATATATGTTTTGAAAGACTGTAGTGTTTACGATTTTCGTTAAAATTTGATATTAAAATTCTTATTAAAAAATAACTAAATTAAACTCAACTTTTTCTTATTGACCACTAAGAACAACTTATAATATTGTACCTATCAAATAAAAATTACGTAAAATATTCGCTAAATTAAAATGAATACAAATACTTGGTAATGGCTTAAATGTTTTTAAAATTTCTTCATGTTTAGAGAAACCTGTTATAAGGGTTTTTTTTTAAAATATCAAGTCTATAAAAATATTTTTAATTGAATTACAAAAAAAAAAAAAAAAAATCAAAATTTAAAATAAAATGAGCATTATATTCGCAATTGTTCTCGTTCGTTCTACGTTTTTTTCGGTTTGTTCAATAATTAAAAAAATTAAAAAGGAAATTAAAAAACGATTTTTCTTAATCACCAACTAGATTAAAAATGCACTTAAAAGGGTATCTTGTTGTTTTTTTTCGGAGCAATATTTCTGGTGGGAAACATAAGTTACAAAAATATAAAATCATGAAATCGTTACGCGATACATATTAAATATTTAAATTTGTTCATTAGTTCCGACGTTTTTCCCCAATTATTATGAAAACCGCTTGGGAAATCAAAAAATAACTTCCTTAAAGTACTAACTAGATAAAATTTTCTTTCAGAAAAGGTGGTGCTCTTGATATGTTGGAGCAAGATTTATGGTAGAGGTTTTTTACATAGTATAAAAAAATGTTTTTAAAATTAAAAAAATAAATAAATAAACATCATACAAAAAAAAAATTACGTTCTTTGCAATGCTCTAAATTTAATAGGTAATTTTTAATTTATTTTTACCAACTTCTTAATATAGTTATTTTGATTAAAATGAAGAATTAAAGTTAAAAACGGTCTATATACAGATTATATTCTACAAAATATTGTTTATTAATTAAAAAAAAAAGCGGTAGAAAAATATTATATTGACAATAAGTTATTCCTGTTCTCTCGAAGTCATTTTCGTTTATAAAAAACAACCTTAGCCTTTTTCCCTTAAATATTTATCGGGCAGAATATTAGTGGAAAAGTCTTATCTTTAATAAACTGTCTACTAAAATGTTAACAATAATTTTCAAATTTTACTACATTGTAGAACATTTTATCCCTTAATCACAAATCTTTTCTATATTATCACACTGTTCATGACATAAACAAATATTACAAAATACCATAATAATATATTATAGTATAAAGGTATTTGTAAACAAAATTTGTCTAGTAATTAATACCCATTTGATTGCTGACTTCATATCTCATCTTGAGACTATATTAAACAGTCGGCTATTTAGGTTGTTGATCTCTATAATATATAAACAAGAAAGCTTCATATTTATACTAGTTACTTACCTGTATTCTCGATGATTTATACAAGTTATGTGCAATGTTTATTATTAAGACTAAATATTTAAAGAGGTCACGAATAAATATAATTTAATATTTATTTTTAATCACCTTGAAACTGTTTCAATAATATGCTGGCTTTTCTCTCATTATTGTAAAATCTCACCGGACCCTGAAACAAATTTTGTATTTCGAATTATAGTCGTTTTCCAATTCAAGTGATATCTAGTGGTAGTTATAGATTTTTATAGGGTTGTTTTTTTCTTTCTTATTTGGATATTATTATGTCTTTATAATTATTATACCGATCGTTTGATATTTTAATACGGACATTATATTAGGAATAATGTTAAATCACAAGAATATAATATTACATAAAATATTATACACGTCAAAGTACGTTTGAATTATTAATCAATTGCTTAAATGTAATTTTTCCTAACCAACCTAACCTAAAATGGTATTTTATTCGGTATTATATGAATTTTTTTTTTACAGTGGCGTATATAGGAGAGGGTTTTGGGGGTTCAAAGCTCCCCGAAATTTATGGTTGGTACGGTACACGTGCGTATTTATGAATTTGTTTAATTTATGCATTAACTAAAACCCAAAAGCTTTTACAACCCCCCTCAAATTAATTTCTATATACGCCACTGATTTTTTACATACAAGCCATTCCATGAAGATATACTCTTTGAATATCTTCGAAGATAATAAAGATGATATTTTGTTTTTTTATACTACTCACAGGGAAGAGGACCAAAAAAAGATAACTTTATTTTTTAATATTCGGAAAATGTTAAGATAACAATTCTATAAAGATTATTTTTCTGAAAATTTTAATGTATCACACATTTATATCCGATGAATAGTTTCTAAGTAATAGCTATTTTAAATTCTACTAATCCGTGTAAAAACCGATGTTATCTAGGGAATAACCTAACCGATGTTATCGCGTAACATGGTTAGACTATTGATCATCTTTATTATCTTCAGAGATATTCAAGGGTATATCTTCGTGGGACAGCCTGTATATATATATAATATATATAAACATAAAAAATAATAATTATACAAATATTAAAGCTATGCTTATAAAAAGAACTAAAAAGTAAATAATAGTAAAAAGATGTCTCAGAATGATCCTATCAGAAGAAAGTTTATGAGTAGACCACAATTAAAATGGAATAATTATTTTAAGAGAGGTATAAAGTTGATGGAGCTAAACACCTAATCGAGGAAAATAGTAAAAGACAGAAATAGGTGTAAGGTGTGAATATGTGTAGTGGTATGGTCTTAATAATTAGTTAAGACCAGTAAAGAAGAAAAAAGGGTCAAAATCATTTTCCTGACACCTTTGGAAAAATATAAAATCTGACAATGAAATATTGGAGGATATACGATCAAACGTGAAGCGTTTTTCCATATTTTGAAATTTTCTCCCGAAAATCATACGTGAAACTGGTGAACGGAATGAAAGGAGTGAAAACTGAAAATCAGATTTTCGACTCGTGTATTATTATTGAAAGTATGAGTGAGTGCACAAGACGAAATTTAAGTTAATTAGATCACGGAATAAGGTAAAAAAAAAAACGAAATGGAAAAAATCATCTTTACGTACAAATTAATATATTTAGCACTGTAAGAATATCGGCAGATATTAACTGGAAGGAGGTAAAGAAAAATCTATATTCTTGTATAAGGGCTTTCACGAACAATAATTCCTATAATCCCGGAAAATCATTTGCGTGAAATGCTTGCAGAAAAATAGTCTTAGTATTATTTTTACCGTCACTCCTTCGAAGCTAGTTTGTCGGAGTGCTTCCAAAAACAGATCTTCCCACTCTCGGTCCCTGTACCGGAAGTCAGCTATGGTCCGGTTCAACGTGCCCTTATCTCGCGACGATTGGTGCACTTTGCGAGCAACTTCCTGGATAGCCAGGGCGGCCGTCCACAAACCATCGTATGTGTATCCGTGAAACCTTGAGTATTCATTATCACGCCTCATGTCATACTCTTGCTGATATTCCTTGGACGTCTGCGGACAAATTTACGGTTTAGATTTTATTTATTGTTGTATTTGAAAAAAAAAAGTAGAAAAAATAAAATCTGATTATAAAATATTACACAAAGATTTCCTTTGAAAATTAAAAAAATCGCGTAAAGTGATTTTTTACTCAAATTCCAAATATTCCTAAAACATGTCGGTATCTTATATCAGCAATCAATTCATTTGTAAAACAGAATATATAGTATATTTGTATATTTTTGACAATGTTAAAGAATCTAAGAATTTTGAGGGAGTGGTTGGTCGTTAGTAAATATAACAATGCGAAATTATGCGAAATAGCATACCGCCCTTTATGAAATAGATAGGCGCAATGGTAAAAATACATGGAAAAAGTCCTCCCGAGTACTTTCCCACTTTGAGACCAGCACTGTGTATAAAAAGTAAAGACTCCGGTAGGCCCGTCAGTCACACCACGTCAAACTACATTGACCGATACTATGCTAAAACCAATACTAAAATACCATTATTATTATATTATCATATTGATACAGTGACGTTTTTTTCATTTCGTTTTTTTTTTAAACTTCTTTTTATTAATTTTTTTTTCTTCCGAAAACTGACGCATAGCGATGTCACGAAACGACTCGTTTTTGACACTAACGAATGCGTTCGATCGATCTCACCGACGGTGGAGGATTTATTAAAAAAGCGACGTAAATTAATTTGCACGTGGTTGTATTATTAAATATGTCAAAATTCGGAGCAAATGACTGACTGATATTTTCCAATAAAATTCATACTGCACAATTTGCACGGGTTATAAATTACACATTTTTTTAAACTCAGTTATCTCGATATTACCTACCTATGTTATGTAGAGGTGTATTATCGTAATATTCGAAATTATTGTGCAAAAACCTAAATTCGTAAACAGTAACACGTGTATTTACATGTAAATAAAATAAGTCAAAAAAGTTTATATAGATAAGCACCCCATAGCTATTATATAAAAAAACCAAATAGCCAAATCTGTTTGAGTAAATCTGAAGGTTAGTTAATTTATTAAGGAGGCAAATTTTATAGATTAACCTATGTAATATTTATTGACGTCATAAATTGTTTGATAATGTGAAAAATATTAAAAATAAATCATAAATATTGTTTCTATATCATGAAGTAATTATTTTCATGACATAAACCTTTAGAGTTTAGTCTTCATGACGTGAAAAAATGTTATTTGTATGGTTTATAATTTGCATGATTAAATATAATACAATTAACTCTTTTGCCTGCTAGAGCAGCTATAGTTGTTAGGAAAATGATAAGAGAATTTTTTCGACTTTTCATTTAGATAAAATTAAAAAGATAACTTCGATCAGTACGACTTATTATAAAACATGGTGCTAAAGTAGTAAGATTTTACAATCATACGTATCTATCATATCGTATGCATTTAAATTGCATAAAGGTTATGTGTTGATGTAATTTAATAAATAATAACCTGACCTAAACTAACTCAGTTTTATTGTTTTACGTATTATTTCTACTACACACTCTTATGAATTATGATTTAAAACGATTTATTCAGATGATTAAATTGCTTATCTTAGATAATTGATTTCTCATTTATCCAGATAAGATAAACTTAAAAATATATTGTATAATCACCTCTTGGGGTGATTATTTTATCTAGATAAAACATAACACTGTTTGTATTATATTAAAATGCTATTGAATTTCAATCAATTTACACATTTTACTCGTTATTTACTACTGTTGATATTACTGTCATAATAAAATATACCTATACTTTAGGATCATGCAGTGTAACAATATGATAAGTATTTTATGCGTTAATACTTCACGCAAACATAAACAACTGTACATTATTTAAAAGTTCAGGGAATGATAAAAGTTTTTGATATGATTGATTATGTTCGGAACGTTTAATATAATATTATGTATTATATGGGTACTATTACCTATAATATTATTATAATGGATGCTACGTGTAGATTGTATAAATTAATGTATACCTCTAAAATAATAATGATATTATAACAACGTCATTTTATCGATGATAATAATATTGTTAATATTTGATTTTATATTTATACTCTGTAACGCGTATCAGTTTTATTTGCTTTCAAACAAATATAAAATATATACAATTATTTACACCAACGAAATACTATTTAATAGAAAGAGAAAATATAACTGAAAATGTACAAACATTTATTTGAGGTTCTACCCGCATAGTAAATTTGAATACTAGTAGTTAACGTTACATTTTAAATATTGGGCACATTAATACTTATAAATAACTCAGAACTTGAAAGAATGTTTTGAAAATTATTTTTAACTACATCTAAGGAATGACGTTTTTTCTTAGTAAACTTGCTCCGATTTTTACATGTAGCAACTTTTCTGAAAGCTCAAGTTGTCTAGATAGTACTTAAAGGAGGTCATTTTTTTAATAAATGCACTTAAGTGGGAAAAAATGTAGGAAAATAAACAATTTCAGGATTACATTATTTTATAAAAACACGGACGATATTTTCTACAAGAAAAAAATGATTTAATCGAAAAATCACAAGATAACTTTTTGATTTACTTTCTTACGGTATCATTGCCAAAACTTTTAAGCTACTTTTAAACTTTTAAGGAATGTTAATTTTTGGGAGTTTTTTGCTGTAATTCAGTTATAAATACACGTAAAGACTTGAAACTTGGTTAAATTATGTACTACTGAACTGCGCTCGGAATCTTCTTTCATCAGCAATGGTTTATTGTTGCTTACAGATAACCTTATGTATCTTACCTTCCCAACTTCTCACCTACAACAATGGCCGCACCCATCCCCAGAATTAGCTCTTTTTTTTCAATGTTAATTGCATATTTGGCTAGTCAATTTTTTAGCGAGGAGATTGTTTCACGCTGTTTAATGGTTCTATTTGAAGATCTTAATTAAACTTGATTTTATTTAATTTTAATTTTTTAATCCTTACTGAATTTGTTAATTTTATTTCGATAATGTTTACACATTTTTACCTCTGCTTATTATACCTAAACTTTTGATTAATAGCAAGCACTTATTTTCAACTACACTTTGAAAAAAAAATTAAGTTTATTTCTAAAAATGTTGATACACCTTACAATAAAATATTAGATATACGCTTATAAGGTCAAAACGATTTTATTCCTCTAAAGTATACTCCATGTACGCTACACACTATCAGAATTTGTTTAAAAATTATAAGTAAACTTCAACTACTTTAGGGTGACCATGCGTACTGTTTTATGCGGGATTGTCCTAATTTTCAACTTTGTATCTTGTTATCCTGACAAACTTATTTCTGGATGCTTTTAGTACTGTTTTTTATGCATTGATGCCAAATATTTCGTATTAATTCTTATTTTATTTAATTAGATGTAAATATATTATAGTTATATTACAGATGATAGTTTTATTTTATTTTTGATTAAAATAAATTTGTTGACAATTCCTTATAATTTGTGACAGTAATTTTCATAAACGGTGTATTTACCCAAGTCTACTCTCGTGTCTCAATATATTTGCGAACAAAAATAACTTTTATTTTTATATTCTCATGTCTTGTCGGAGGAATAAAGAACGATTATTTGTAATAAATACGGGTGGTATTGTATTTTTTCATTAACATTTCTAGTTTCTATTAATTGCTGTAATTCATTATGACTTGTTTGATTACCTTCAGTTTGGGTATTTTCTAACAATACATAACGGTTTGTCGAAGTGAAAAATGTATTTTTGACTGGTGTGTTTTTTGGTTTTGATTGGTTTAATTGGTGACTTAAATTCTGTGTCGGAGTTTGGAAAAGATGATTCTGGAACATTTTAGTCTTATTTTTTTGATACTGAGAGGTAGGACCTGCCTACATTTATTTGTCCTTTTTCGTTTATTTTAGTTGGAATTGGCATATTTGTTGTCGGATTCATTTTTGGTTGAGCTTTGTACATTATACGCAACTTAATTTAATGGGCCTATATCCCGTGAACGGTGGTTTTTATAAAAGTGCAGTATGCTTGGTTAGTGAATTTTAGTCCAAATAATGTTTATACATTATCAGATTAAGTGGTCAAAATCAATGGTTTATCTACTGCTATCGAGAGTTATGAAACACAGATCGCTTAATTAACGCGTGGCCTCTAAAATGCCCAGACATGTCCTTTAGCTCATATTAGTACATTGCATATACGTAGTGAATTTATTTTATGAAGCATATCATAACATTATAGTAGATATTTGTGCCATTACTCATTAGTCATATGATATCACTTTAAGTTGTATGATACGGTCTTGCGTTGGTTGAAAAAATAGGGTGATCTGGCCAGATAAAAATATTATATCATATTGGAATAGCAAATATAAAAGCAATATGAATAATCCGGATAGTTCGAAAAATCCGGATATGAATTTGAATACCTAGATAATCAGATAATTTAGACACTCAGATTGCATGCTTATCTATAATTTTGATTCAAAAGGTTATAAAACATTTTCATTTTATGGAATTTTGATTTAAAACATTACATAACTTTTACGTTTAATGTAATTTAAAATTAAAATGTTACCTATAGGTGTTAGAAAATAAATAAATTTACTGGAAATTTAATCACTCAAAAATCAAATATCAATTAAAATGAATATAACATATGTTATATTATGGGATATTCCAACGTGACCGTTTCGCCACAGACCGTTTCATTGCAGAACCGTCTCGTCGCTTGTCATTTAACAGTAGTTTTTAACGTAGAAAGAGTTAACGGAGTGGAGAAGTCAACATTTAACGCCAATTAACGATTTCCAATGAACTAGAAGTAAGTACCTGAAATTTAAAAAGAACTCATTTTAAATGGAAAAAGATTAATGAAATCTTTGTTAAAAATATTGCACGATTCGGAAAAATATGAATAATATATTTTCGTACTTTATATAGTACTTTTCTATTTTACTCCATATCTTAAATTTAATTTATTTAACGAAAGTATATCAATATTGTTATTGCGATTTGCGACTACCTGCTAGATATTTTATAAAATTATTTATGTTTATTATGGTCATCACTATTATATGTTCACGATCTTCATTGATATTTTTCATTAAAAATTCAAAAATGATTAAAAGACTCATCTTTAATAGTCTACTAGTTACGCTATCTTGGACTGCTTTAAAAAACAAAATCTAGATTTGTTGTGTAAAATCACATCAAGTAAGTAACAAGGGAAAAACAAATGCATTTTAGGTGTGCCTGTCATTTTTAATGACCCAGTGAGGTAACTCGATCGCTCGGGCAGCATAAAACGAAAATAGCTCTCGACTTGAATTCATAAAATCGTGTATAAACGCTATAAACTATAAATGTAAAATGTATTAATTATGTAAACGTACCTATTGCCTATGATTTATGGAAATTAAAAACAACGTTTTACTATCACTTATTGTTTTACGATCCATTTCGTTTTCCATTAAGTTTCGTTTTATGTTTTTTTTTTTTTTTTTAGATTTCGAGTGAAGCGAGGATTTTATTGATTTTACAAAGATGGTAATTTGTATTTTTATGTGAAAAATTTTCCTACCAGAAAGCATACTCCGATTATCAAGTATAGCATCTTTTCTGAAAGAAAGTGTTGTTAAGAGAGGCCATTTTATGAAATTCTCATTGATATTCGAGATAATGAGGAAAGCCTGGTTCTATATGTAAAAAAAGGTTTAAGATTAAAAATAAGGTTGCCATTAGCAACAGTTTTTATTTATTTTTTGTTTTTTATTATTTTAAATTATTTTTAAACAATTATTGTTGTCATTGAAAGGCATATTGTTGTAATTATTTTACTATAATATGATAAATAATATATTGTTGACAAAGCAAAACTATCAACTGAACTAATCTGCTCAGAATTGTTTTTTCTTTAGCAATGGTTTATTGTTGCTTACATATATACATCAAATTCCCATTGGTGTCCTACTTTCCTAACTTTCTACCTACAAAATGGCTGTAACCACGTTTGAAGTATGTTTGTCCTTTTATTTTAATTATTAGTTTATCGTTTTTTTTTGTTTTTTGTTTTACCAAAATTGTCTTTTGTTGTACCATTTTATTTAGTGATAATTTTAAATGATCGTTTTTCTTTACCTATTTTAATTATTTTTTAACTGTTTTAAGTTTATAACGTTATAATAATATTTTCGGGCCCTGGTTCATCAGACCATAAAAACCAGTCTTCCACAATTTATGATGTTTGAAAATATTATTATTGTTATGAACTACATATTATATAATAATATATCTAACTAAGAACGGTTTGGGTTTTTAAAATAATAATTTGAATTAGAAAAGAAAAAAACCGTTCAATCTATATAAAGATCGACCATATCATCAACGTCGACACCGTGCTTCTTTTCCCCATAAACTCAAAGTTTTTCAAATTACTGATAAATTGCTATTTGAAAAATATGATTATTATTATTCGATCATAGTATTTTGTTTTCATATTTAACGAAAAATATTATTGTAATATTAACCAAGAATTCATATTATATTATTATAACATCAGTATATAGTAACTATTTAGTACAACGTGAATTCGGGTATAAGACAGGTAGGTATCGTCAAGAGAGTTAGACGAAAACTTTATAGAACATATTATTATTACTATTATAGTTGTGTAAGAGGTTATACTTCCTATACTCCGTGTAAACTTTTTCCCCTAGAGCACTAATAACTTATATGCTTTCAAATTATGTTTTAAATTGTTATACCTACAACCTATTACGAGTTTAAGTAAATATTTTAGTATATAAGTATTATAGTAATCAAAAGATATACTTTATAATGGTATATATTCTGAGCTGAGCTTGGTAAGGTTAGGATAGGTAGGTGTTTTCTCATTATAGTTAAAGTAATCTAGAATATAATGAATTTAATAAAAACGAAATTGGTGTAGCCGCATATATTATGTTATCAGACTATTTATTGTTTAAGGCAATCTACATACATTTTTAAATAAAATACTGCTGGGTGAAAAATCCGCATCTTTTAATGTACACGATGATTTAGAGCATTTTTACTAACCCAAAGTGTTTTTAGAAAAATAAGGATCTAGGGACAAGAAGTTTGGAATTTAAAAATATTGTTTAAAGTAAAGTACGAGTATTACGGGTCGGAAATTTCGTATCATTTAAAGGTACCAACAGATTGACAAGATCGGGGCATGTTTACTTATCGTAAAAATATTTTTTATCTATATTACAGTAGAAAAAAAAAGATATTTAAATAATAAAATATTAAATTAAAAACAAAATTATTTTTTTTTTTTGGAAAACACTTCCGTAAAAATGTTTATCATGAAAATCAGAACAATTAAAATGAATGGAACCTAATATTTTGTTTGATCTATTAATCATATTATAATTGGGACAGTCAAATTTAAGTTTTGAACCAAAGAAAATATCAAGGTCCTTAACAGGTCCCAGAGTCCGAGGAACTGACTCACCATTGAAATTGTAATTAAATTATGAAAAAACTCTAGCTTTAGAAAAAACCATTACTTTGGATTTATCAATTTTGAGAGTAAAATTATTGTTGATACACCAATCATAGAGAATATTTTAGTTAGATTGAAGTAAACAAGCTTCCGTTTGATTGTTAATAGTAAGGAATACTAGAAGTTACATATCCTCAGCAAATATTAATTTAGTGCAATTAAGAAAACTTATTTTATTAACAAAAATAAGAAACAATATTAGTGGGACCCTTGAGGAACTCCCGAAGTAATACGTACTGGAATAGGCCAATATCTTTTGTAATCCACGATTTGACTACGGTGTTCCATAAAAGATATAATGCCAGTAAACTACTGTTTCAAACGAAAGTCAGATTACAACTGAAATTTTAGTGTATTAAGTTAATTGTGATAACAGGTAATATATTAAAAAAAAACATATAAACAATTATATTTCACGTCAAAATAGCTCACGCTAAAACAGCCACGTCAAAATGACCTGGACTGTCATTTGGTGGTTTTGAATGCACGTTCAAAATTAAAAAAAAAATAATCTCTTTTCGTAATAAAATGTTGAAATGTATCCCATTTCCACTTCAATGTGTCTATTTTAAAATCATTTGATTCAGAGTGAGCCATTAGAAGTGTTAAAAAGTAGCGGAATAAGATATACCTTGGTTATAATTATAATGATATGATATCAGACATATTAACTTGCGATTATGTAATCTCTATTTTCACGGAATTCGAAAAATAAAAAAAATAAACAAACGCGTATACTTCGCACAATGAGTGGGCCACTGTTGTAGATGAGAAGTTTATGATAAGAGATCCAATTATAGAGTATATAAGTTTATTATGTGGTCAGTTATTTACATTTTTTATTGACGATTTAACTTATTTAATACTAATTTATTTTTATCATCGAGTGTGACTCAATATCTATAATATACACATACACTGTCTAGTACCTATATCTATTTATAGAATTACTAATATAGAAATATGAAAATATGGATTGATGAACATTTTACCAAATACTTAAGACCGGCTCCTCTATTATTTATTTGTTTATAAGGTCATGTAGGGCTAGAAATATATCAGTATATTATGTATAGGTACCTACTTAATCTAAATCGAGATAAATTTCATAAAGTTTGGTTAATATACACGAGTTGCAGTTAAGTACCTACCTATATATTATATATAGTCAGATGAATCTAGTCAGTTTTCATAAGTTATATTACATTGTTAATAAGTTACAATGGCCCGGGAGTTGATTGTATTTAATGAAGAATATAAACCCAACGTTTTGTGAATTATGCATACACGAGCGGTGAATATAATATTTATTAAGTGTAAGTTAGGTGTGTTCTCTGCCCAGTAAATTGAATATTTCATGCAATGAGGGATATTATTTGTATTCTCCTTCTCTTTCCATACGTATACATACTACATTATGTATACAGGATATCTCAATGTGTTTTACTGATACTATTATATCTGTATTAATATTTAAATTTGTTTAATTGTGCAATAGGATCCAGGAACGGATCCAAGGGGAGCCCAGGAGCCCAGACCCTCCCAGTTATTATTTCTCCTACTTTTGTATGATAATTGTATGAGAAAATATGTATAATGAATTATATTATATTTTAATTGTATTTGTGTTGTAAAAAAATAGTTGCCCCCTCCTCAGATCTTTGTTCTGGATCCGTGTCTGATTGGATTTTGTAACACATACTCGTGCATAGAGGAAAATATTTTTTGCCCTTAACTTAACTTTTCTATAAAAAAAAGAACTTTAGGCAGAGAGAGTTTAATCTAAAAAATAATGATAAAATACCTACATTTTTCTATACAGGTGCCCTATAAATCCTTATGCCAATATTCATTAATTTTTTCAATTAGGTTTTGTGAAAAGGGGACAAGTATGTAGAGAAAAACGAAGTTCTTATTTCCATTTCTTAATCATTGAAAAAAAAATTGTATTTTTTCACTTTTTAAAATTTTCAATATAACTATTTTGTAAATATATCATTTTAAACATTTTAATGTACCTATACCTATCATACATTCATATTCGATTAATAGTTACTCAGCTCGGTAATTTCATATCTTGTTTTGAATATTAATTGTTTTCATGTCAATTTTCTAGAAATAAAATTGATATTGCTACGAAATTATTGAAAAAAAAAAATATTGATATAATTATTAACATAAGGATAACACTGTAGGATACCTTGTAGACGTGATTCAAAATATTCTGGTAATTTTGAGCAGTTTATAAATTATAGCCATTTGAAATGTTGTTTTTTTTTTAGTTTCTTTTGATGGTTTAATATGGATGAAATTTGTTTGGTTCTTTAACGATTTTCGAAAATTCGATAAAAAGTTCAAGATGATAATATGCTGTGCTTATGTTCTAGTTATTTTTAGACTGAAATTATTGCTTATTAGGTACTGTTCAATATGGCTGTGTTTTGTCAGACCATGGAAAACTTTAGACCAGATCACCGTTGTATCAAAGTGCCGCACTGGGAAGGTAATTTTGACGAAAGACTCAGCACCGATGGCACGTCTTGTTCGTTTGTATTGTGAACGCTTCCGTTCATCAGTCGTGTTCACACGCATCACCGACGTCGGTTTCAGGAGTGGAGAGTGACACCAGTCGTTTTTTTCCTGTTACGAAGGAGGATGGGAGGGTGGGTGGTTGGGTGGAGCTAAACGATTTCCACAGTCATTAGCATCGTCGTGCGATTGCCGGGTCGGAGGAAGACGACTTTTTCCGTATGTTTCTCGGGAGTTTTCTGTCATTGTCAGGTATATTTTCGCTTATTCAGGATAATAATAATTATATAGTATTGGATAAATAGTCACACAGAAATGTGAAAGTTCTTAAAAAGAAAAACCATTTTGAAAATTGTTTAATTTATCAAATTACATATAATGGCTATTGAGTTAATACGAGACATTTGACCTATATATATTTTATATTGAATACATTTGTGTTCGTCAAAATAAAAATATAACAAAGGTTCTAACACAAAAATCATCTCATAACAAATTTTCGAATACCTACTAAATATTGAAAAAAATGAATCAAAATAAAATCGAAAAAATTCGAAATGTCCAAATTGTTAAAAATAAACGGTTAGAATATTTCAAAAATTATATTAAGTCTATAAAATGATAATATAAGTATTTAATAAAAATTGAGGTTCTAATATAATATATTTTTACTGAATTACAAAAAAAAATAAAACCAAATGAACTAGAAACCTTTGTTTCATAAATATTCCCGTTTTTGTCATGCCCTTTCTCTCCGTTGTTTAATAAAGGGTATTTATAGGAATCTCGCCGAACCTTGTGACAACTAGGCAAAATTTAATAGAAAAACCACCCTTGATGTTAATGAATGAACCAAGAATTTTGTTCAAAAAGTTGTCTACAGACACAAAAAAAAAAAAAGAAAAGAAAAAAGCACGCATATTTGTAAAACTAATAGATTTCTTGTTTTATTCAGAATCTAGAAGATGGAATAATTTTATTATAATAGCTTAATATTTGATGACTGAAATACAACAATTTTAAGTTGATTAGTTTCATTTACTTATGATTAATTATGGTTCCGAAATCAAATAAGCGATTATTATAATTTTAACCACCCTACGGAATATGACTGATATGAATAATATGAGAGAATATTTGGTTTCTCAATAATTATCTATACTAGCGGTTGTGTATATATACTCCGTGTTCCACATGATCCGTTTTAAAATAAATGTATAGCTTAACGGTGCTTAATGTTGTATACTATTATTTACCTACATAAATATAAATATTGATACGTTTTTAAATAAAATAAAATCATTATAAAGTTAATCTTGTTTTAATTTTGAAAACATGTTTTTTTAACTTTTAAAATGGTGAGGTGACCAATTAAAAATGACTACCCAAAATCAAGTTGAAATACAAGGGTTGGGTAACGTTGACCTATATCCTATATTGTACAAGGTTCGTATAGGCAGTTTTCACTCACTATGCCGGATACGGTGATTTCTCCCGTAGTAGACAGAGGTAAATAATCTGTAAGTATGCATCCGTCCAAAGCTGCGCTTAAATGTGCTACGGGACAAGGTGATGTCTTTTC
Organism: Cinara cedri; assembly: GCA_902439185.1. Taxonomy (NCBI): domain Eukaryota; kingdom Metazoa; phylum Arthropoda; class Insecta; order Hemiptera; family Aphididae; genus Cinara; species Cinara cedri. The sequence continues at coordinate 665,712 of CABPRJ010002396.1, forward strand.
GTCCCACCACAGTGGATTGTAGGTGCCCATTATAAGCCATTGGTATTTTCCGCCGACCATACCGACCCTAAAAATAAGTCAAAGTATATTTATATTTGATTATAGTCAGTAGAAATATTAAATATTTATAGAATATTATGATTGTAAAATATTAAATTGGCTTACCTGTAGGCTTCACAAAATACTTTTCTCGCCCACGTTTCGTTGAAATTCCCCAAAATTATCCGAATGTCTTTTTCACGGAGTTTTTTGATTGGTAATGACACATCGCCGGCTATATTTTGAGTGTCATCCACTACAAAATTGTCCTTTTCTAGCATAGCCACTAGTTGATTGTGCGCCTATAAAAGTAGAACTATATTAATTATTAATGATTAGGTAAACAGTAATGCATATTAAAAAAAAAAATAATAATAATAAATTGATTAATATGTAATAATAAAAATAATGTTACAAATATGAAGAATTAAATAATATATATTTTATTAAGTATTGATTAGATCTTTTTTTTTTCAAATATACCACACATATGTTTTTATTTTATTTTTATGCTTGTTAAAAATATTATTGCTGATTTTCTGTTTTATACCAACTTTCAGTATGTGGAACCGTATAAATTCGAAAAATCAGATTAAGTGGCCAAAATATTTTTTTTTTATTAAAGAATTTTAAATCATATTTTAGTTTCTGAGGAACATATTGGTTTTACAATGATTACTTTACATGATTTTTTTTTATCCGTGAACAACATTTGTATCAGAAATTTTGCTCCGATTTTCATGTATAGCACTATTTCTAAAAGGAAATCTGACTCTGGTGGAACTTTTTAACTATCCCAGGAGTATTCATAATAACTGAGAAAAACCAGAGAAAAAAGTAGGAAAAACGGGAAGATTTACAAAATATATAATTTTCACGACCTTTTAAAACATGTATAACTTAACTCCAATGAAAATCATTTTTCATTAGCAAATATTAATCGTTGCGTACAGATATACCTATATTAGATTTCTTTCTACATTTCCCTAAATTTTTCACCTAAATTAAGTTCTATCTTCCCAACTTCTCACCTCTCTTTTATGTTCCGTAAAATTCTGATGGTTGAATTTAAATTTTAGCTTTAGTTAGGCAAATGAATTGTTATATTTTAATCAATACTTTAATTTAATTATTTTAAATTTTCAATTACTAATTTAGTCGATATTTAAGAGAAGCTTTTTTTAGTTTCTATTGTAATAATCGTAATTGTAGTGATTTTAAGTGAATAAATGAAGCCTAGTATTTGTTGAAATCAATAAAATATCAGTTGGTGCATTAAGATTCTGAACAAAAAGGGATATTAATTTTACAAACGATTAGTTATTTCTTGAATTAGGTAAATAATATATACGCACCAAAAGTTGTATGTAATAGGTATACCGTAATAGTTCTCAACCTTTATTGATTCGTGTTCTTATTCAAAATAATCTAACACTGAGTTACCCTGCCAATACATAGTCCATTGAAATTATAGGAAATTATAGCATTCCTTGGAGGGAATATTATGATGTTCCGACGGTGTTAGTGGTTATATGACGGCGAAGGCAATAATACGATATTATTCTATACAATTTTAACAATTTTCTTATTTTTTTTCTTCGATGATTTCGTGTCACAGAGTACACTAGGTCCATGCCATTCCGGTTGAGAATCATTGGCATACTGAGTTAAAAATATAATTTAAACACTATGAATTTTTATCATATTTTTTAAATTTAAAAAGTATTATATTCTAGTTTGGTGCCATGTTGATGATTTGAAGACATTGCTAGAAGAGAATAATATTGATTTTATTTTCGAGTTCTGTGATAACGATGTATAACCGTATATAATGATATAAAAGGCATCAATACAATATTAGACATAATAACCGCAGAACTGCAGTATGTGTATGAATATTTATGTTATGATTCACTGTACCATCCAGTTTTCCCTGGGCGACGAGGGAAAAAAATGTCCCGAAAATCAAAATCTGAGTATACTAATTGAGAAGCATAAAAATCCAACCGTGTACGGAAAATTAATTTTCCTGTTTGTCCAAACTTATATTTTAGCAATTGGTATTTATTCATAGAGGACTCAGTAAAAATTTACTTAGATATAGGCTCGGCTCGAGCGGTTAAACGCTCCTAAGCAAACTTAAGTTCTGCAGCACCTTATACATGTAAATTTTAAAAATTTTAAATTCCACCACTGAAAAATGCAGTCTTAGATGTTGGCTAAAATTTACTAACCCTCGAGCCGAACCTGCATAGGTAAATAGGACTATAATATTGTCGACGATGAAAACCATCGTTAAATTAGTAGATTTTTTCACATTTTACACTTCTTATACACAGTGAGTTTCGTTTAAATGGTAAACACGAAATATTTAAACCGGATAGACTTAAATATTAAAATACGCGTTTGAGCCTATTTTAAGATGTTTAACCCTTTGCAATGCAAGAGTAATAAAAGTTGCTTTTACATTCTGAGTGTAGCGAAGAATCTATTGATTTTATAAAGATATTTTTTTTTATATGAAAACTTTTTCTACCAGAAAGTTTACTCCGATGTACATAATGTAGACTGTTTTATGAACGAAAATTTTCTCGGGCTGGTACTTTAAAGAGGTTATTTTTTGTTTTTCTTGGCAGTTCTCCTAATAAAAGTGAAAAAGTAAGAAAAACCCGGAAAATGTACGGAATATATTAGTAAAATACTATGATATTTTTTTTCTGTGGACATCTTTTATACCAGGAATTTTGCTCCGATTTACAATGCTAGTAATTTTTCTAAAAGAAAATCTGACTAAGGAGGTACTTTAAACAGGCCATTTTTTTTAGAAAACCGGGAAAAACGTAGGGAAAACGACCAAATCGTTACAATATTAAACAAAATTATTAAAAAAAATGTATAATGCCTATTTAATTATTTTACCATAATATGACGTTAATATTTTTTCATCACTATCAACTGAACTCCGCTCAAAATCTTTTTTATTAAGCAATAGTTTATCGTTGCTTACAGTTACAAATTAATTTCCTTTCTACGGGATGATAAATTAATCGTAAGACAGTCATTATCTCGGAAAGTATTAACATTTTTGAAATTTGTTTTAAAGAATATTTAAGAAACAAGCTGTTATTACATTTATGATTTACATTATTTTTTGTCACTCTAATTTTTGGGAGTGAAACGACTACTTACTGTTGATTACTACTAATGTTGATTATTAAATAGCAACCTATATTAAAATTCCATAAATAGTTGTAATGGTAGTTTAAATAAATTTTGGTGTTTAAATTATTAATTTACGCCAATCCATTGACGAGATATTCTACTTTTAAAGTTTGGTTGGGTGGGGGGAGTAGTGAAACATTCTAAAAACGTCACGCAACGTGCCGCCATACAGATGATGCTCCACTACTCTCCCCTGACCCAATCTTAAAAGTTACATATCTCGTTAATGGAGTGACGTAAACTAAAAATTTAAATACAAACATTTATTTTAACTACTACTCTACCTATTTATGGAATTTTTAATACAGGTTGCCATTTGAAAATCAAAAGTAGACATTACTTTCACTCCCAAAAATAAGGGTGACTACAGATAACATAAATATAAAATGGTAGAGCTGCTTGTTTCGAAAATTTATTTTTAAACAAATTTTGAAACAAGTTAATTTACTTTCTGAGATAATGAATCTTATGATAAATTTATCATCCTGCATATCCTACGTTCCCAACTTTTCACCAACAGCAGTGGCTGTTCTCATTGTGCAAAGTATAACAGTCTATTTTCTTTTTTGATGACATCATTTTTTTTACAGATTCGAATAGAAAAATTTTTTTAACACATTTTTGTATAAGAACGATTTTTTTATGAAATCAATATTTCATTTATATTCAGTGTAAATTTAATAGTATTGATACTATATTTAATTATTTCTGTGAGATTTTCAGGTACTTTTCATTCGTTGTCGTTTAGATTGATTTTTTCTAAACATAAAAAAATATTAGTTCACTTGCGGCTTATAATATTATGCGAACCATAATCTCTTCCCTTTTCATTTTATCGTTTCAATCGATTTGAACTTCTCTTCTTATATTGTGATAAAGCTTATTGTCATTTTAATCAGGTTAGATATCCTCCTGTAGTGTCTTTCAAGTTTTAATATTCAGATTTTTTTTTCGTTTACGATATATCCAGTTCTCAATTTATTAATTTTAATATAAAATTTAATTTTAACCATAACTGTCGTTCCTTCTATTATTCATTGTAAGTTGTTATAAAGAAGAGTTCGTAATAAAATAAAATGTTATGTGTTGTTTTTGTAAACCTATCAGATTAATGTCGACTACCACAATTCACGGTTTTTCAAAAATATTATTTGTTATTGTGTTTGTACGTATGAATTGAGATATTTTTGTGTAACTAAATGTTTTTAAACTAGGTATAATATTTATAATAAATACGACTATACATTTAATTAATATGTTTCCATTGGAAAGAGTTTTAAAATTAATTTAAATAATAATAATAATGACAAAAAATACAAGTTTCGGATAATTTGGGGCTTGCCTTGGTGCTAGTTTATAAAAGATAAAAATATAAGTATAGGTACATTAAACGGAAATAAACAATGAAGTAGACAAAACTTTTTTCGTAATGAATAACGTTGTCAGTTGTTCTCATAATTATAGTTAAGTTTATATTATTATACTATGCCAAAACATGAAAGTAAAAAAAAAAAAAAAAAAATTATAATAATAACTCGATTTTTTTAACAAAAACATTTTGCACCTGAGACTATATAGCTATTATACTTAAGACTTGTGGTCCTTTTTGTTTTCAAATATATTTATTATTATATTCTTATATTCTTATATTTTTATTATTATTTATTATATCATATCCTTATGACTAAGAGGAAGAAAAATAACTTTTTAACTAATCGTTATAGTGGGAAGTCGGTTAAGAAGGTTAGACAAATAAATCATATTCGGATAAGATATTGTTGGCTTGCCAAAAAATGCAAGCGATCCAACCAACTGATGGTAAGATCTCAGCTGTAAAGATTTCTGCCGCCCCTATTTGTAAACACTCGGATATATTCGTCTCAAAATTAGATCCATTCGTTACAAATGAGATGCTCAAATCCGACTGTTTCCTACATTTGACAACACTACCATCACTCAACCAAGCACCCAACTTATGCCTCATTTCATATCGAATTTCTTCTTTAAATCCTAAATGAGGTATTAAACCATAATTTTGGCCTGAAGGTGTTATCGTGAAAAGTTTTTGGGGTCATCTTAAACCAGGTATGGCGCTGAGCTCGATTCCAAAAAACTAATTGAAAAAGTAAGCTCTAATGTACTTTTTGGCTTCTAATAAAATTGTAGAGGTTTAAGATCGAGACTAAATTTATTTAAATGTAATGTTTCTGTTTTTAATTGTATTTTTGTTTGTCTAATTGAAATATGGCTTGCTAATAGTTTCTATGATAATGAATTAGGTTTGTCTAATTACTTTATTTTTCGGTGTGATAGAAACAATTTAACGATTAATTGCTGTAGAGGTGGTGGTGCTATTTATAATGACATCTGTTGTAGGTTATTGTCTACATCGATAAACAATGTCGAACGTGCATTTGTTAAATTTACAATCAATAATGTTGCTTTTGTTGTTTGTTCCGTCTATAACTTTCCTAACAGTCCTATCCACATATATGAGTCTTTTATGTCCGCGGTCCAAACTACAATCTCTACTCATTACGATTGTGTATTCATGTTTTGTGGAGATTTTAATCTTCCAGACATAAGTTTCCAATGAAAACTATAGGGTCTCATAGGATTCTGTCTCTGGTCCTAAAAAACTTTGCGTTCTTGAAATATTTGTATTTCATAATTTTTTTCAAGTATACAATGTACCTAACTTTTATGGTAATATCCTTGATCTAGTGTTCTCTAATAACCTATACACGTGTATTTCTAAATCTGATACTGTGGTTGTACCTAGTAACTCTTTGCACCCAGCTTTAGATTTAATGTACACTTTTGACTATAAACCTATTGTCACCTATTGATAATTTGCATAAATTCTTTGATTTCTGAAGAAGTTGTTATGTGCAGATTTGCTCATTCTTGTCGTCGTACACTTGGCTTCTAACCATTACGTCACTTGATATTAACTCAGCAACGCACGCACTTTATGACGCTTTACATTTTTGTGTCTTAAATTTCATCCTAGAAGCCGATTAAATACTTTTGAGATTTCCTAGTTGGTTTTGGAAAAAAAAAGGAAACATGCAAAGTATAAGTCAACTTAATATTCTCGTGACTATTTTGACTTTTCTAATTTTCGTGCGAAGTATGAGATTGAGTATAAAAAATGTTATAGTACATTTTTGTCTTAATCTGAAAATCAATTAAACAAAAATCACTATTTCTTTTGAGACTTATTTTGAAACTATCAGCTATACTTATGCCATTAATAACTTGACCCTTGAGTATGTAAGCACAAAAAAAGATTTAGATATTATTCTCAGTCCTAAGTTGAACTATCAATCCCATATTGAAGCAATGTGTTGTAAATCTCTAAAGACATTTGGTTTTGTGTTACGCTTGACCAAGGAGTTTAAATTGTTTGCATCTCTCATTTCTATCTACTGTTCCATTGTTAGATCCCTTCTAGAGTATGCTTTAGTACTATGAGATCCCTGTACGGATGTGGATTCTTCATTTATTGAACGTGTCCAGAGAAGATTTTTAAATTCAGCAGCGTTTATTCTGAAAATTAACCATCCTCCCTACGACTACCAACTAGTTATGCACCAACTCAGTCTTATCTCTTTAGCTGATAGAAGAGTTGAGACTAACTTGCTTAACTTGCTAACATTTTTTCTTGTTTAATATATATATTAATAATGTTGTTATTATTCTTATTTAGTATCTAATTATTTTCATGTCTTATATCATGATTTGTATATTGTTATTATCTGTACCTTATTATATTCTAAAGTTATTTAATCAAAGTTAACTAAATTTAAGAATTATTACTTGTAAAGTTGGTTAAGTGTAACACCCACTTAGTTAAACTAATATAAAGACGTATTTCTTTGAATTATATTGGGCTCACTGTTCGTAAATAAATAAATAATACAATAATAATAATAATAATATTTCAATTTTAAAAAGACGTCCTAGGATAATGGAGATGGGTGCAATAACTGGTATAGGTAATTTACAGGTATACCTGTAAGCAACGATAAACCATTGCTTATGAAAAAACGATTCTGAGAGGAGTTCAGTTGATAATGAATGCTTTATCAACAATATATATGTCACATTATAGAAAAATAAATAAATAGGATCTATAGGTTTTCTTTAATAATAATTGTTTAATTCTGTACCAAGTTCCCGGTTTCACTAAATTTTTCCATGTTTTCCCATGTTTTTTCCCATTTTCGACCATTTGCTGAGAAAACTCCTGAAAAAAAATCGATAAACGACTTCTTTAAAGTACCTCTCCAGTGAAATTTTCTTTAAGAAAAATTGCTATCATTAATAGTTAGAGCAAAATTGCTGGTAGAAAAGTTGCCCACAGAAAAAAAGAGCATTTTTGTAAAACCATAACCTTCTTCGCTTCATTAACTATCTAAAATGTGAAGTTATTAAATTTTAATGAAAATATTAGTAAATAAATAAATATTTATTTAATTATTTAGGTATATCATAATGAATAAAATTAAACCAATACATACATTTTAATTTTCAGTAAAAGTTGAAGTTAAAGTTATCAAAACAGTTAAACCTTACTTTACTTCGGAAAAATTGTTATTCGTAATGATTTATCGTTGCCTATAGATATACAGGATATATAAAAGATGATTTTTTTAAGAATGCTCACCCCATTTTTATGGTTAAATTATAATCCATAAATTAAAATTCTTATTTTTGGAATTTTTAGTTGTACCTAGTGGTAGACGATATTTAAAAAGTATTTTATGGCGATGCTAACTTTGATTTTTTATATGAGATCAATCATGTTTTAATGAAAATATTATTTTTACTGTATTATTATGTACTGTAATCGATATTTTAACGTTCTCATTTGAAAAATCAATTTTAATATTGCATCAGGATACTTAAAAGTTGTAGAAGATCGAAGTATGAAAAAATAATGTCTTTCATTATACACTTAAAAATTCCAAAAATCAGATTTTTAAATTTATGTTTTTCATTTTATCATACAAATGGAGTGAGCGTGCTTAAAAAATCATCCTATATATATCCTACTTTTCCAACTCTCCCCTCTACAAAAATTGCATGCCAATAATGTAAAACTGGGAAATATATCAATTTTTTTTTTGTTTAATAATTAAAAAAAAACTAGGTTAAATCTCGAAATTACTTGAAACCAAAATAGTATAAACAACTCTGCCAAGCACGTAGTTGAGATTTTTTTTATGGGGGGGGGGAGAAGTCCAAACATAAAATAGATCACTAACTACCTATATAAATATACAATTGTGCCAATAATCTGATATTTTGGTAATAAGCTTAAATTTCGGAGGGTTGTTCAGACACCATGGATTCCCCTTTGCTATGTGCCTGAACTCCTCATAATCAAAAATATACTTCATTTCAGAAATATCTTTATTTTAAAATTGGATTTTTGAATTAAATTACAATGCATATTATAATAATGTAAGCTTTGATAATTTAAGACTTCTTCGACGAAGTGCTTTCCATCGTATCAAAGTTAGAGTAATTACATAGTGTGAATTTTAATCAAACCATATGCACATAAGTTTTCGAAATATTTATAAACACTTGTATATTCATAATATCCCACGAGAATTCACCTAAAACTCTGGTGTTAATAATAAACATATTCAAATACCATATTCTGTGTGAAATAAATTGTGAATACATGTTCAATGTTAAACAGTTTTTTAATAATTTTCATGAAAAATAAGGTGATACCCCAAAATGATTTCCAATATTTAAAATTTTAATTTACTTTGAAGCTTACAAAAACCATTGAATTACGATTTAAATTACGAAAGGTGCTACACGAAAAAATCTAAGCAAGTCCTCGGGTAGAAAAGTTGTCTACAGAAAAAAAAAGCATCTTTGTAAAACTATAAGCTTCTTCGCTTCACTCAGAATCTAAATTTAATGATGCATTTCATTTTTGAAATTTCTGTTAAATGAATATCAGTGATTTTGAAATACTATTTAAATTAATTCTTGAACAAAATCTTTTTACGAGGCAGGATTGTTCACCCTGCGCTCAGCCTTCAATCTGGAGGAACAGACTACCCCAACAACTCAAGGTCAGAGTTTTTGTTCAGGACCCTAAGAACAAGCCTCGGAATAGATTTAATGGAAAATTATTTGGAAACGGAAATACGGAACTCACTTTTGGAACTTAGAATGTACGAACACTTTACAAACCCGGTGCTGCACAAAATATGATCAAAGAAGTAAAAAGATACGATTTAGGAGTAGTAGCTCTGCAGGAAATAAGATGGAAAGAAACAAGAAGTATAGAAAAAAGCAACATGGCAATCCTTTTTGGTGGGTGTGATGAATGAGAACAATAAATAGTTGGTTTTGCGATACGTAAGAATATTGTACCAATGATAAAAGAGTTTAGAGTAATCAACCCAAGACTAGCGCTATTAAAAATAGAGACTAAGTTTTTTGATATCGTATTCATTAACGTACACACACCCACGGAGGACAAAACATAACAAGAAAAAGAAGATTTTTATACTGAGATAGAACTACTACTAGAAGGGATAAGTAATAGTAAAATAAAAATTGTGCTAGGAGATATGAATGCCAAAATAGAGAAAGAGAGATCTTTTAGACCAACTATTGGTATCCACAGTTTGCACGACATAACTTACGATAGTGGAACAAAAGTAGTGGATTTAGCCATAGGGAAAGGTCTTAGAATCAAGAGTACAATGTTCCCGTATAAGAATATACATAAAGGGACGTGGATGTCACCTGATGGTAGGTACTCAAATCAAATAGACTATATATTGGTAAATCAGAGATTTGCCAACATAACGGATGTAAGAACATAAAGGGTAAAAGTAATTAAAATTACCCTTGGAAAAGTGTCAGAGAAAGTTTTAGGAAAAGCCCATAGAAAGAATGAACTATGGTTTAACACTATATGCCAAGAAACCCTGGATAGAAGGAAAATAGCTAGAGGAATATGGCTAAACAATGATTCTTGATGCTGACAATTGTGAAAAAAAAAATCTTTATAGTAAAAAGAAAAGAAACTCATAACATTATTAAGTGTGAAAAAAAAGTATGTTCAAAGTGTAATTAAAGAAGCGGAACAAGATTATAGATCACACAAGACGCGGCAGCTATAAGTAGCTCACAAGGTAAATAGCTTTAACAATTTTAATTTCAGTATCTCCATTGGATCAAACATTAAAAAAAATATGAAGAACCCCGTCGAATAGTCTTAATTATTTTTTTTTTTATGTACCCTTATTGTCACAGTCGTGAAATACTTATCACTGTGTGCTGTGTTCTATTCATAAATACTTCCATACTGTCTCAGTTTTTCGTGTACGTAATGTATTTACGTACACACATAATGCATTTGTTAATTTTACGTATGCTGCGTATCATGATTAGCATGTTTGCATACTATATGGATGCGCCTTACCGATTTACAATCTAAACAAATCAAAATTCAGAATAACAGAAACCAGAATTTTTTCGATTCTCTCTTTTTCCAATGTTTTTTATCGGATTTTTCCTCATTATTAAGAAAAATACAAGTAATATCAAATAATTACCAATATATTCTAAATAACGGTAAAATAAATACATGGATATATATTTTTTTCAATCACTTATCAGTGATTACCGTAAGAACTAAGAATATGAGAAAATTTGATTTTGGTTTTTTTCACATATACCACATTATTCATATAAAAAAAATTTAAAAACACATCTTTTATACTGTGGAAAAATGTATTCATTGTGTTAGGTAGATTAATACCGAATCAAGGTTTTGTCTATAACACTATAACGCGTTTCGAATGGCCAGTTACTCGTATTATTTGTTTTAAATTTTCAAAAAAAAAAAATCAAATCGTTGACAAAGTTTTCGAATAAAGTTTACTCAGTTTATTGTTCACTTTCTAAAGAAAATTCATAACTTATTTTCACGGGAACCCCTACGACATAAATATTCGCGGGATGAATTAATCCGTTTAAATCCGATCTCTTTGCGCAAAGGAAACTAATGAATATAATATACACGTTGCATTCGTTCGTTTTATGACGCTGCAAAGTTTCCGTCATTGTCGCACTGACGTGTCAAGAAATATCATTCCGACGAGATAGTGATATTCACATTAAATATTATTATTTTAAAATGGTATAATGAAATATGTGACGGCATGTATTTATAAATACATTCGGGAACTCGTAGGTTATTAATCGCGTATATTAAATGATTGTAATATATACCTACTGTCAGTATTATGCGTACATAATACATATATTATAATTTCATTATAGTCTGTCACCTAAATGTACAGGGTGTATTTTTTATGATAATCCAGTAATTATTTCTGATAATTTTGTGTAAATTTGATTTTTTTTTTTTCATTTTATTATCAATCACTATGGAATTGTTTCAGCTAAACATACGTTAAATGAGCATTAAATTTTGATATTAAATCTTTAACATTTTAACCACTTTTAATACAGATTCGAATGGAGAATTCTACAAATATCGTTATGAATAACACTAATATCGAACTGTTTTTGAGTTATATGTATTATAATATATCAGTTTAAAATTTAAACCAGTGTAGTATTATAATCCTTCTCCATTCGTCTGGTTTAAGTCAGCTCAAATATCGTAAATTTATAATATTATTTTCAAAAAGACGTGGGGGTTGCTATTTAAAAATAAAAAAAAATGATTATTGATTAAAAAAATACCGAAATCAATCTTACTCAAAGTTTGCATGGATAATAATCGAATCTTGTGTTTGTTGTTGGTGAAAACTTGAGAAGGTAGTATATTAAGGAAAAATGAATACAAATTAATTTCTGTATCTGTAAGCAACGATAAATCATTAATTAAAAAGAACGATTCTGAGCGGAGTTTAGTTGATAGTGATGTTTTTTCAACAATATATAGTGAAATATAAAGCAAAGCGAGGAATAAATTGGTTTTAAAATTATGTTTATTTTTTTTAATATATCGTGTACTAAAATTGTACCAGAAATTTTGCTCCAATTTTTAAGTGTAACATCTTTTCCGAAAGCAAATGTTTCTAGCGTAGTAGGTTATTCGTCGAGTCATTTTTTGATTTTCCAAGTAGTTTTCAAAATAATTTGGAAAAAACATAGGAAAACTGGTAAAATTTACGTAGATAATGCTTTTATTATTTTCAGTTTTATTTTTTTTTATTGTTATTTAGTTTGAAATGTTTGAAATTTAAACAGAAATCTTAAATTTGCCTTTTATGAACGTGGTCAAATTTTGACAATATTTTAGCTATTTTTGAGCTATTTATAGGCAATTTGATTTTGCTAATTTTTTTTACGTAATATTTATTCGATAATCTGCGGATAAAATTGTTAGACCAAACAGAAATGCTTGAAAATTAAACAGGACGTTTATTATAAGTTGTACTTAGCGGTCAACAAAAATAAATTGAATTTAATGTAGTACCTATTTTGAATTCTTTTTTTTATTATAATTTTAATATCAAATTTTGACGAAAATCGTATATTATGGACTTTTAAAACACGCATCATCGGACTTTGCTTAGAATCGGTATTCGTTAGCAATAATTAATCGTCGCTTAAACAAATATATTAAATTCTTCTATATATTTTACCTTCCCAACTTTTCACCTAAAAAAGTGTTCCATCTTTGTTTAACATCAGGAATTGTTTGTAAACCACGATAAATCATATTATACAAAAACTATCGCATTACTATTTACTTACAATTTATTCATAAATAGGTACATTTAACAGAAACATTAGAGACTTTTAAATAGATAATCATTTATTGTTCATAGTTGGTTGTTTTTAAAAAATTATTTTAAGACAGTGATTTTTAAATAATTTAATCTACATTGATTTTATTTTTTTTTGAAAATTTTAACTATTTGTCAAACATTAAAATTAGGTAAAACTAATATAAGTATATAGTTAAAGTTATAATACATAGTTAATAGTTTAAGTTTAACCTATAGTCTATAGTAAAGATAATTTTAAGTAGGTATAGTAAATAAATCATTAATAATGCATTATAATAAATATTATTAAATTATAGGTAAATTTTACCTTTAAATATTATTATTTATATCATAAGGTGTATAATTTAATAATCTTTTGGGACTTACTAAAGCGTATCTTGGCTCGTTCTGGTAAATTGTGCCCACTCTGGTCCAATTGAAATGTCTGAGCAATGCTAGTCGTGGAGCGTTAAATGCATTTTCACTGGGCACAACTCGAAAAAAATTTGGAAAATCCGTATTGCTGAACATTGGATGAGTATCTGCGTAAGATAACTGTAAAAAAAATTCATGTCAACAACTTAATATTTAAAATAATATTATTCTATAAGTAGGTAATACATACCCATTACCCATAAATAATTATTATTAAATAAACGCCTGTATGATAGAGTCCTAAAGTCCCTTATGAGTTAGAGGCCATATATTAAGATGATAAACTCATGGTTATTGGTTAACCCATGAAATATTTGAAAATTTAAATATTTATATCAAAACTTTGGGTCAATATAACGTATCTCAGCCTATAACACATAAAAATAGAGTTTGAATATGTGTTATTTTCTTAAAATGTTGTTTTCTAAAAATGTTTTAATCATCCAATAAAACTACGAAAATATACTCTTTGCTTCAATGGAACAAGATTTTTGGTAAAAAGTTGTACATAGAAAAAAAATAAAATACAAAACATACATTATAGTAAAACCAATAGATTCCTCACTACGCTCCGAATCTAAAACAAAACGAATACATTGTGTGCACATTACGTTGTGAAATTGATCGTATAAAACAATGTGTATGTTTCTAGAACATATTGTAATATCAATGTTTAGTGGGTACCTAATGTCAGATTAATTTGTAAGCGTTACATGTTATTAATATTTATAAAAACAAAAAAACATTGATATAACCTATTTGTTTTTATTCTTTTTAAACTACACACGTATTGAATATATATTATTGCGATTATCTGATTTTAAACATCTGCGTTTGACGTGATATAGCTTGGGATCCTAATCTCGAGGAATATTGAGTCACATAGTTTATTTCTTTCCACAGCAGTTCATAGATGTAAAGAGATTTGCGGTTATACAGTATTCTTTGGAAATCCCGACCGAGACGGCTCGTCAATAATGCAGCTTTAAATCTAAGGTCCGCAATAAATTTATATATACGCGACGTAGGTATATTATAAAATATCGATTGGCAATATAGTGTTAAATATTTGTAATACATATTATAGATATACTAGCTATTTTGCGCCCGGCATCGCTCGTGCCAATTTGTATTATTATTATTTTACCCAAATTAATTTTTGGTTTTGGCCGTGTCAAAATTGAATGAAAATAAATAGGTGGAAAGTGAGTAGTCCACCATCAGCGGACTAAATCTGTTTTATTGTGAAATTTTAATAGTGCAAATAATAGTAGTTATAATAATAATAATAATAATTAATAGTTTTCTTTTCTGTAACACCATTGTAACCAATAAAAATAAACAAAAAATAACAAATAAGCAATTCGATATTCATACCAAATATAACTGAAACCCCTATGTTACCCCCTTAGGGATTGAATTTTAAAAAATCTTTTCTTATTGCATGGTGAAAGTTTTAAAGGAACCACTATTCCAAATTTAAATTACGTACGTTGAGTAGTTTTGAAATACAGGGATTGGTGAGTCAGTAGTATTTGGATTTATCATTTAGATTCATTATTATTGACCTGAAGCAGATTTTATTTTCATTTATTCCAATAATAATAAAGTTATTTTAGAATACACCATCAATTTTTTGTACTTATTCTGTTTGAGTCGTATGCGTAAGCGGCAAGTTTTAATACAATTTAATTTCCGTTTTGATATTATACAGAGTGTTCCACTATGTTCGATGTATTTTTCTAAAGCTGTTAATATTAAATATTTAAAATTTTTTTTTTTAATTGATTTGCCTTTGAAGGGGACATCGATTTGGAAAAAAATCCTTATCGAAGCAGTAGTTTATTGAATATTAATTGTTTTAATACTTTTTTCTAGAAATTAAAACAGCTATTGCTAAAGTACCTTTCCAATCAGATTTTCGTTCAAAAAAAGTGCTATCACTTTAAATCGGAATGAAATTGTCGGTAGAAAATTTGTACACAGAAAAAAAGGCCATAATATTTTTTTACTAATACCAAAATTTCGTACATATTTCGTTTTTCCGACATTTATCCCGATTTTTCCCAGATATAATGAAAACCGCTTGATAAATCGGAAACAACTTTTTTGAATTACCATGGAGATAAAATTTCTTTCAGAAAATAAGTTACACTTGATTCATAGGAGTGAGATTTATGGTAGAAAAGTTTGCACAGTAAATCAACAAATCGAGAGGTAATTTATGATTAAAATAGTCCGAGGAAACGATGGCTTGCGTCTGTAGGTATATCCAAAATGCATTTGTTTTTTCTTTGTGTATGTAAGAGGAAAAAAAAATATAAAAAAGTTTTTTTCGTCACACTGGTTTGAACTCGGAACACCTAGGATGATAATAGGCATAAATAACCATGAGATTACAACAAATATGCTATAAGAGACAATATAGAGTTATTTAACATAACATGTTATAATATCTACATAATTTTGCTCATCCAAAATCCTTACTATCTACATCTTTCCAAATCTATACGGCAGTTGCAGATACCATAGGTGGGCTGCTGTATTTGATTAATTCACATTTCTTCGTGCCTGGTGGTTGTACATATTGTCAGCTTTTTTTTTTTTGTCATAAATTAAACGTGTCTGTCATTTTATTTCTCTAATAACACATTATAAACATACACACAATATATTATGCCTGACTGTCTTGATCGTCACTCAGGATAAACAATTGTCTGTACATTTTGTATTATAGCAAGCATTTTAAAGCAAAATAATTACACAATAATATGTTGGCTAACGATTCGTTACACTAAACGGATGCATCTCCCGCTAGTCGTCACTTATTAGCGACCCGACGTCTGTATACATATCTATTGACATAGTTGACCTGGTAACAAAGCAATTAAAAAAACCTACTTGTATTTATTGTAGCAATTTATCGAAACCTAAGCATTATACCTGCTCCTTATATTTTGAGTAACGAACTTCTTGCGAACTTCAAGTAGTGCAAGTAATGTAGGTAAGTGATTAATTTTATATAATCGTAGTAAAACATTAAGTAAAAAAAGTTAGGTAGATGCTAAATAAGTGAATAAAGAAAATAATCTCGTGCGATAGGTAGCTGCCGGTCAATATTAAACATAAATGTAACATAAACATAATGTATGCGTAAGTGTCGCGACGATGACCATATAATAAATACACACATACGCACACACACACACACACACACATAGGACGATACACACATGTTCATTGACGAACAAACCGCTGCGTATCCGTATCATACATACTATGCAGTAACAATATTATTTCACATCTTTCACCCATACGAAGAACCCACATCCAGAAAAGGCAAATATAAGTTTTTGTCCGAATTTTAAATCTCGACGAATATTTTTAACTGAATTATAACAAATAACAAAATTGAAAAATAATAAAAGCGTTATTTTCGTAAATTTCTTGTTTTTCTTTTTTCGTTTTATCCTGGTTTTTCCAGATATTCCCTAAGAGTTTCATCTGAACAATATTTTCTTTCAGAAATCGTGCCGTGCGTATATATTTGAGCAAGATTTATGTTCGAACTTTTGTATACAGTATAACAAAAAATAAAAAAAATAAAAATATTTTAGTGAAACTAATACATTCTTCATTACATTCAGAATCTAAAAATATTCAGTAAAAGTAATAATTTCATTATGTACTTAGGTAAACGCGGTTTAAAAACTATAAAAAAAGTTACATTTAAAGGACGTTTAGTTTCGTTTTAAATTTTAAAGTTGAATATAATAATCAAAAAAAGAAGTTATTAATAGTAATATAGTATTCAATAAAATAACTAAATTTTAAAAAGAAAACTGTTGAAATATGAAGCAATATAATATGTATATTTCGTTAGTTTTACCATATCTAGATAAATAGTACAATTATTTATAGACGAATTGTTTAAATCGTATTAATTAATATGTTTTTTAGAAAGAATAAATAAAATATTTAATTACCTAATATTATGTAAAGATTTAGGTAGTAATTATTAAGTAGACAACAATCTTTTTAAGAGCTATATTTTATAGAACTTTAATAGATCTTGGAGCGTAGTGAGGGTTCTATTAGTTTCACTATGATATATGCTTTTTTTTTCTACCTGAAAATAGCTTTTAAAAAAATCTTGCTCCGATGTGTAGAGTGTTGTTTTTTTTCTGAAAACAAATTATCTTTTGGTGGCTCTAGAGGTTATTTTTTGATTTTCCATGGCTTTTTCAAAATAATTGAAAAAACCGAAGGTAAATTATAGGTAAAACGACAAATATTTATGACGCATTGAGGCGTTACCAATTTAATTATTTTTAATTTTCGTAAATTATTTTTTACAGAAATATTTTTCCGATCAAAAAATAACAAAATATTGATTTTGTTCCATTTAAAATCTAGCTACTAATAAAAAAAGTTAGTTTTTGATACCTAAAGTAGTTTTTATAATAATTAGAGAAAACCAAAAAAGAAAAATACTTCGCACGTGGGTGTAGCCACTGTTGTAGGTGAGAAGTTAAGAAGATAGTAGAAAGGAAATTTAATGTATATCTTGTAAGCAACAATACACCATTGCTAACGAACAAACGTTTCCGAGAGGAGTTCAGTTGATAGTGTTTCTTTGTCAACAATATTTGTCATATTATGGTAAAATAATTACATAGGCTTTATATATTTGCTTTAATTAAATTTGTTTAATATTGTACCTATTTTTCCATTTTTCCTATGGTTTTTCCCATTCACTAGAGAAAATCAAAACATTACCTTCTTCAAGTACCTCTCTAGTCTGATTTCCTTTTAGAATAAAATGCTATCATTGTAATAAATTAGAGCAAAATTATAGGTAAAAAAATTGTTCACAAGAAAAATAAGTCTGTAACTTTATCAACTAATACCTACATTTCGTACATTTTTCTGTTTTCCTCCGTTTTTTTTCCGGTTTTTCTAATTTGTTGGGCAAACACCTGAGAAAATCGAAAAATGACCTGATTAAAGTATCTCCTCCACTGGTTTCCTTTCGGAAAAGGTGCTACACTTAAAAATCGGAACAAGATATTCTGGTAGAAATGTAGCGCACAGATAAAAAAAAAAACGTCTTTGTAAAACCATAAATTTCTTCACTCCACTCAAAATCTAAAATAGGATTTTTTCAAATTATAGTAAAATAATTTCATTATTAAAAATCGTTGAGATTATATTTTTTTACCAGAAATCTTTTTCCATATTTAAAAAAACATATTTTCTAAAATAAAATTTTGACTTGTTTGTGAGTGAAAAGTTGTTTGAATTTTTGTATAGTTTTCCTAATAATTACGAAAAACCAAGAAAAAACGTAGGAAATACGGCAATATGTACGGTATTTTGGTATTTTGTTGTTATTCGGTTAAAAATTAACCATAAGACCCTAAAGACTTGTAATTTTCATAAAATATTTATGTCTATTATAGACTTGTTAACATTCACAAAATATTCTAATTTTTTAAGGCTTTTTGTAGATATTTGATATTTTCGTGTTTTTATGTATATTTTTATTTATTAGGTATACAGCATATGAAAATTTAACACAGGTACTTAGTGGTCTTAGAAATAAACTTGAATTTAATGCATTAGTTTTTTTTTTTTTTTTATAGGCATTTTAAATTCAAAATTTAATGAAAATCTTAAAAATTACGGAATTTCAGAATATGTCTTATAGAACTTCGTTTTAATTGTTTATAGTTAACAATAGTTTGTCTTTGTATACAGATATTAATTAAATAACTTTATGTATCCTACCTTTCCAAATTCCCACCTACATCGTTTTTGTATAGAAACTAACAAAAAAGATTATATTATCGTTTTTTATCTAGACAAAAAGGGTGTTAATTTGTTGATTATTTATCTTGCTTGTTAAATAGTTATGTAATTTTTATCTGCATTGAGTCAATTATAATCTTCTCCTCTCCCCCCAGATAACCCCTACTGGTTGTATTTGATAATATCCACTGAGGATTTTTTTTTTTGACAATATTGTTTGAAGTACTTAAAAAACATTATTATCTCAAGTACCTACCTGAGTTATTCTCCAATGTTTGGACGCTTTTGCGATTGGATCCGTCACTTGGGTACAAGCAGCGCCAAACAACATTACTTTGTGCGGACCTTCGTGCATCATATCAAAAAATGCTTTCATACCCACCGCTGCGTTACACTGTGAAAAACAAAAACAAAATATCATTATAATTATTTGTCAATAACACTGTCAATACAGTAAAGACGCGAAAAAATATTGAAATATAATAATATTAAAATTAGTACCTACGCATTTATTATATTTTTCAGTTTTTTGAATCAAAATATTACACTCTCCTCCGCATTAACTATGTAATAATATAATCATATTTGTTTCGGTTAAACCTAAAAAGGAGGTTGGTTTTTTCACATTTTGAAATTGTAATTTTTTTTATATTTTACTCTGGTGTATTACGATTATATTTTATTTTTCGCGTTAATATTAGTTAAATATCACTAAATTACGATATAATATGTTCATATTATGAATGCATTAATTACTATCGGGAAAACATCAACGAATTATTATAATATGTAATTAGATAAATATTTTGAGTATACGTGATGTTTTTTTTTATCAAGGACAATAAGTGCTATGAATTATCATTGAACACACACCACGACATTGTATTAATGATATTAGTATTACATTATTGTTGTGAAAATATTATGCAGATATATCATAAAGAAAGAAGTTATATAGTAATAATTTTGATAACATAATATTATGATAAAATATAATAATATTATATTTCGAGTCTTAGTTTTATCCTGCACGCAATACCCACAAAATATGTAATGTACGTAATCTCTTTTATACCGCATGTTTACTTTTATATACATTATAACGAGATGGAGAGGGAGCAAACAAAACCTCCATTACATGATGCACACATATTATTAAAAAGTATTAAGTAACTTCACCTATCTACGAGGTTAAGAAATAAAATAGGTACCGAACTTTAAATTATATTTCATGTATTAAAGTACACGTGATGAAAACATGTAGTATAGTATTATAATAGTATATGATAATAATATTATTTTTATAATTTTGAAATTTAGTGTAATATGATGAGTTTTTTTTGCTTGTAAAAAACTTTTGGACGGAATTTTGGCTTTAATCATTAACTTCAGGAGTGGTTTTTGCTACTATTACTACTCTGATGATAAAATGCTCGAAAAATTACTATTTTTTATTTTTTTTTAAAACCTTTCATATTTAATAACAATATTTTAATTCTTTTCTGAAACCAGCCGTTCAACACGATACAGGTACGTTATATTATAATATAACTGTAATTAACTATAGGTATATATTATACATAGAGTATAACTTACTATTTTGGAATAATACCAAATAGGTTATTAACACGAAGACCCTATGTTTAAACTAAAACTATATAATTTATTGCTCTGAGCACCACAGGCTAATATAGTTAACCTTTTCATAACAAATATATTATAGGTAAAGCTTAATCTATAAGATCTATTATTGTTGAATTTCCTCCGAAAATAGAAACTATTGCCCTGTATTGTGTTTGTTATATAAAGGTAATCAACATGACATAAGAAACTCATTATTCGGGAAAATATTTACCAAGTAATTATTAGGTATTACTAGGTATGAACTAAGTATTTTATAGGTAATTATTCAAAACATTTAGTTATAAAAAAAACTTAAGTTTAAAACTGTTACAGGATTAAATTCAACGTTTTATATTACTAATTTTCCTTTTGTTTTAAAAAATTTAAAATAGTATATGAGATATGTGTATTTAATTTTATAATTTAAGACAGTAAGTTTATGAATTAATGTGCGAATTTACAAAAAAAAAAAACTACGATTATTTTTATAATATCATGTCGTCAACGGCTTTTTATTTGTAATAATATCTTCTTCGTCAACAAAAGTTTTGTAGATCCCCTTAGGTATTTTTGATTAGGCCACTGTGTTAACAGCGTTAAATGAGAGTAAGTGTATAGGTTAGGTACCTATCTACATATTACGTTAAATAGCATTGACCCTCTGTGTTGTGTCCATAACTTTTAATTAAATTGGCCGGTCGTTCCTATTTGTAAGTAATTCGTTATTATTATAGACCACACAGTATGTATCACACACATGTGTCAATACTGCAGCAGTGATCGATAAGTGATATATGGGTATGCAAATAAATATTGTAGTTTTATTTAGGTTTTAAAAAAAAAAACACGAAATAATAAATTAAATTAAAAAAAAACTGATATATTTCGAACAATGGATGAGCCACTGTTGTAGGTGAGAAGTTGGGAAGGTAGTATATAGAGAGGAACTTAATGTATATTTTTATGGAACCATTAATCACTGCTAACTAAAACCGATTCTGAGCAGAGTTCGATTGCACATT
This sequence comes from Cinara cedri, assembly GCA_902439185.1. Classification (NCBI taxonomy): domain Eukaryota; kingdom Metazoa; phylum Arthropoda; class Insecta; order Hemiptera; family Aphididae; genus Cinara; species Cinara cedri. The sequence continues at coordinate 687,658 of CABPRJ010002396.1, forward strand.
TTTTAAAAAGCCGTAATATTTTCTTAGGTTAGGCATTTCGTCAAAATTTAATTCTGAAATTCTTATAAAAAAAAAACTCTATGAAACTCAACTTTTTTTTATTGATCACTAAGTAAAACTTATAATCAATAAAATGGCTAAAATGATTTGAAAATTATACCACGTCTAGAAATAACAAAAATAAGTTTCCTGTCATAATTTCAAGTTTCTAAAAAATAATTTTAACTGAATTACTACAGAAAATCAAAATGAAAATAATAAAAGCATTAATTTCGTAAATTTTCCTTTTTTTACATAGTTATTATGTTGTGCACGGATCACAAATTCTAAAACATAGATTAAAGCCATATTAGGGTTTTTTTTAAAAGGAACTATTAAATTAAATAAAGCTATTAAGCTATTAAGTTACTCATAACAAAAGAAATGAAAAATGGAAACAAATCTCGATTACAAATATGGCTGTAACCAAGGGAAATCCTAACTGATTATGAGAACAAATGCTAAATCTGGAAATCTTTGAATATACTGTTAAAACACACTAATTATGACATTGCCGGAACATACAAAAATTGTATTTATTTATTTTATTATTGTATTGTTATTTTATATTTATTATTATTTTAGATAATTTATTATTTTTAACATTTAACTAGCACGAAAAAAAAAAGAAATCTAAAGTTAATGTTGTAATCTGCATGTTATAAAAATGCAACCATTTTCCTCTTTACGGAACAAAACCACATTATTATTATTATTTTTTTTTTATCGAGAACTTTATAATATAAATATTTATGGCTTCCACTTAACTAAGTATAAAATAAATTCAGCGAAAATTGAAAATACCTACAATCATATTTAAGAGGAAAAATTTAGTTTTTTTCATGGATGGTTTTTTTGTTATACATTATAGGGTAGACAATTGAAGAATATAATATTATAATATAAGGTAGGTACATAAATAGAGTGAAAGTGATTCCGTAAAGGAAATGAATGGAATAAACAAAAGATTACGTTGAAGTGAAAAGGTGGAGGAAAACAAAAAGGAAATAAAGATTACGTTTAAGAAAAATAGTTAGAAAAACAGTTTGACAAGTATCTATTTATAGGAGACTGTGGCGTATTTAGGATTTTATTAAGTAGGAAAATATTGAATTTGAAAATAGTGTCATATGTGTCAACGTCTACCCTGGTAAATAAGATCAAATTTAATTTACATATTTTTGTGAGTAATTTATAATTCAATCTACCCTTAACTTATTATTGAATCAAATAACTAGTTATACCTTAGTAAGTAATTGTTTTTAATTAATTTACTATTTCGATAATAAATTGACCTACTTCATTATTCACTGTTCAAATAAAGATTTCATTGTATATAATAATATATATATGCTTATTAAAATAAATTTAAAATGTATATAACGTTATGAAAAAAAGGATATACTTCGCACCTGGGTTGGCCACTGTTGTAGTTGTGATTGGGAATATAGAGGGGAAATTGAATGCATATCTGTAGGCAACGATTAACCATGAATGACAAAAAACCATTCTGAGTGGAATTTGGTTAATATTGTTGTTTTGTTAACAATTTATATGTCACATTATGGTAAAATAATTACATATGCATGATATATGCAAATATATTTTCTTTAATAATATGTGTTTAGTATTGTATTTATTTTTCCGTTTTTTCTTGGTTTATCCAATGTTTTTTCCATTTATTTTGAAAACTCCTGAGAAAATCAAAAAATTACTTCCTTAAAGTATATTATGTAGATATAAGTTCACGCCACTAGACTATGACAGATATATTTTAAAATTTACAATATAGAGTTATTTAACATGATATTTAATATCCGCATAATATCGGAACTTAAAAAAGCTGTAATTTTGAAACTAAGTGAGTCCGCTCAATTCTGATTTTAATATTGTTCTTAAATTTACAATGTATCTTCATATTATGTTTAAAAAATTGCATGGACCAGTAAGTAGGTTATTGGTTTACATCATTTTTTACTTAAAATACATCGTCAAAAAAAAAAAAAAAATTAAAAATAAAATTATTAACTGTAAGCTTATTTTTTTTTTTTTATCACAAAGTACGGCTTAATGAACCACCTGTAAAATTTCCACCTGTTAAAATCTAACAATTTTACTACAGAGCTCCTACCGAATAAAAATTACGTGTAAAACAAGCAAAATTAAAATGCCTATAAATAGCTCAAAAATAGCTTAAATTTATTGAAAATTTTACCATAGCTAGAAAAGACAAATATAAATTTTTTGTTTTAATTTTAAATTTCTACGAATATTTTAAACTGAATTACAACAAATAATAAAACTGAAAATAATAAAAACATTATTTTCGTAAATTTCCCGTTTTTCTTACGTTTTATTTTGGTTTTTCTCAGATATTATAAAAACCACGTAAGAAATAAAAATATAACTTCTCTAAATTCCTATCTAGTCAATATTTCCTTTCAGAAAAAGTGTCGCACGTATTTATCGAAGTAAAATTTCTGGTGAAATTTTTAATTTTTAAAAAAATAATAATAATCAACATTATAGTTCTTGCTACACTTGAAATCGAAAATAAGTGAAATAAATAAAACGAAATGGTTTAAATGTTATATTAATAATTATTTTCTGACTTATTTTAGATATAGTTAAATGATTTAGATAATGAACCTAATCTTTATTTTGAAAATCTCAAAAATGTTAAACGTCCATAAATAGTACCTGATAGTTTATAAAATTGTACTGCGTTTTTAAAAGGTTAATATAAGTTTTCTTTGAACATATAAGAACTCTATGGTTATATTTAAAAATCTGTTGATTTATGAGTTATGTGCATTTGACATTTTCTAGGTTTTTTACGTAGTTATTCTTTGATAGGTACTTTGTGGATACAATTTTTTGACCGGAGAAGACTTAAAAGTTATAATCAGTGATAAAAAAATAGTTAAGGCAATAAAGTAGTTTTTTGTTTGTTAACATTTTGACGAATATTTTATAAACTTCGCTCATAATCGTATTTCATTTGAAATGGTTTATCATTGTATATTTGCTTTCAAATATAAATAACATAACTCTATACATTCTACCTTTTATCTTCCCGTATACAGAAGTGACACACCCATAACAGTAGTAGCAGCTACAGTGTGTATCGGCTTTTTTTGTTGTACAGGAACAATAATTTTCAGCTGGCAAACTTCATTCATTTACATATTTTACAAAAAAAATAGTCTACTAAAATTAGTCTATTATACACCTATAAGTTTAATGTAAACTTTAGTCAAAATATAGACGGAATAAAATAAAATTTAAAAATAACCATTAAAACTTTCTAAATAAAATTTTTAATTAAAATCATATTCTGTTTTTAGCAAAACATTAATGTAGTTTTACGTTTTATTATTATTTTAATTTCATTTACGGTCGGAAGCTTTAACGAATTTTTATCAAGCCTTGAGATATTATGCGTCAACAAAATTAACATAAACAATGTCAAGTACGTGAACAAATTATTAACAAATAAATCCTAGTTAGTTAAATTGCTCGTCTACGCTAGTTTACATAAATATATTTAAATGATATTATTGCATTAATTCATGAAAAAAAACAATTTTAGTTATTTTTTTCATAAAGTATATAATTTTTTATGTTGCACAATGCACATACTTTCGAGTGCCTAAAAATATATAAATATACAAGGTGTATCAAACTATGACCCTTATTTTTTTCCATGTTATTATTTTTTTTTCTACCTTATAAAGTATTCAACGTATTTACCTTTGTTCGAAGTAGGAACAATGTACAACATGATCAAATATTAAATAAGAACTCAAAATATTTAGCTTGAATTTTGTATTCTTCTTCGTAAGCAGAAAGTTCAGATATATAATTTTAATAAAATCCATACCAAAAAAAGTCAAAAAGGAAGTATAAAGAGTGATTTAAATCATTGCAAACGAAAAATGATTATGATCAAAGTTTAGTTAAATTGAAGAATGTATTAATTTAAAATAAAATATAAAATACAATAATTATAATGTGTTTTAGTTTCAAATTTTTTAGTATTTTTGCGATACCTAAACAATTTTGTTCATATAAAATCAAATGGACATTAAAAATAAAGTAAACAATTTTCGAAAATTACGATTACTTAAAACTTAAGCAGCTATAAAAAAACAAAATCGAAAATAACAGAAGTATTCCAGTTTTTTTGACATTTTTTCCGGTTAACCTAAATTAGTAAAAAAGTATCTCGAGTTATAGAATTCTAGAATGAGGTATATTTTTATTTGGCGGTCGGTATCACCAAAATAATGTTAAAACACTTAAAATACGTTAACAACTTGTATTTAATGTTCATTATGCTTCCCTTCCATAATTTGATTCCCGAAAAGGATTGGAAACACTATATTTTTTCACCAAAAAAAGCCAGACAAAAATTGAGATATTTCCTGTAGTGTGATTTAAAAAAATTTAGAGATGCATGAATTTATAAACACGTTTACTTTGCATATGGTAGGTCGAAGCATTACATTTTTCATATAAAATTTTTTTATGTAATTATTTACCATTGAAAATTGACAATAATTATAAATTTAAAACGTTTATTCTCGTAAATAATTTGATAACATTTAAAAAATTGGGCGATCGTTTATTGATAACGGTATTATTATAAATGTGTTTTCATTCAATAATATGCACGGGCGAAGCCGTGTGGGATCAGTTTGTACGATATTATATTATACATAAATAAGTATAGTACAGTACACCCAGATGAAAAAAAAAAAAATTGGTTGAGATCACCTCAGTATTGCGATCGCGTACCAACCCAACAAATTTACATCGATTTGTATTATTCACTGTGATAATTTGTGTGTAGGTATACGCAATTATTTTAGCGACCGATCCATCAAACGGCATACGTAAATTGTCTAAATGATGTATCGCTATACGGGGACATTATGGTGATGTAGAAACTGCGTTGTACTCACTCGGAAGTTGTATTATACCTATCGGTTACAAACTCAACAAACTCGTTGTTTATTATAATGTTAATAATATCATAATTAGCAGATAGCCAAACTAATATAAATAAAATGATCACAGTATTACCTACCTAAAAATAATTTTTTCACGTTGTATACCTTTAAAGATTCGAATTTTTTTTCGTTTGATTGTATTAAGGTTATTTGAAAAATATTTCGAAATTCAAACATTTGTTCAAAATAATTGCTTTTTATGTATTTTTTTTTTTTTTTTTATAATACATTTTTATAGTTAAACAAATTTTCCAATTTTTTAAGTCTTATTTTAAAAGATGTGAAATTTTTGCATGTCTATACTTTAAAGGAAATTTGTATTAAATAATTTTTAGCAATTCATCCCCCATGTAGGTCTTTTTTTTGTTCGATTTTTTTGATTTTACAAGAATAACTAGAGAAAAATACTACCAGTATTACTTCACTTAAAATCATTTTTCATTTGCAATGATTTATTGCTGTATAAAATAATAATAGGTATATTTTAAAGTTAATATTTTGGGCGTAAATTGTCGAAAGAATAGTTTATATGGTTTGAATAAATGTCATGTGTGAAGGAGTCACTGGAGATATAATAGTGCTGGTAGATTGACCCCTCCCACTTCATCTAGTGTTGAAACTATGGATAATGTAGGAAGTGATGGTTCTACCAATCAAAGATTCAACCTTTCAAGAATTCACAACGATATCGAATTTACGAAGTACTCAGATTTGTTTGTTTTATGTGATTGTCGTTTCACAATATAATATTAAGCATGTCGTTATAGGTTTGATGGTAGTTGGGAGATAGTGAAATTGATTATTGTAGTCTTTTAGTGCTGAGAGGTAAATATGAAGGACAAACGATCTTTCAGCGGTGTTTCCTCTAATTTTCTTTTATTACACACGTGTCACTAAGATAACTCAGAAATAAAAAAAAAATGTTCTTTCAAGCCAGCTTTAAAGAGTAGTTGAATATCCGAAATCCGGATTAGAGGTGCACACAGACCATACAAATAAGTTTCAATACAATTATTTTCTAAAATAATTTTTTATTTATTTTATATAAAATAAATATTTATATATATATATATATATATTTATAAATGTTTTATACAAAATGGTACATCATTTTAATCCTATTATAATAAAGTTTTAAACCATATTATTATGAATGAAACACTAGATTTTGAAAAAAAAAACCATTCTATATTATAAAAGATATAAATAATTTGAACTGAATATTCAGAACGGGTAGAACTTTTTTTCCAAAGTTGAATTTTATTGAGTAATTATTTTTAATATTGTTGAAGAAAATAAAGAAAAATAATTTTTGCGAGTGTTGAAATAAAATTTGTTTTATACTACCACTATTTTGTTACACACAATATTAATAATAAAACATATATTAATACAAAATTCGATAAATTTTCAATCAATTATAATTCGTTTTGTTTGAATTCTGAATGTAGTGAGAAATGTATTCGTTTTACTATGTAGTGTTTGTGTATGTTTTTATTTTTGTACACATTTTTTCTTCTTCTATAATTTTGCTCTGATCATCTCGGAAAACGCTAATATTGCTATTTTATATAGATTGTTTATACAGCTGCGGGCATACATTGGGGCAAACTCGATTATAAACTACTAGGTTCCAACGTAGAAAATATATATTTATACTATTATATATTATTATCATGTCAATAAGAGAATATCACATAGAAATATAGAATTATTATTGAAACGCAATATAATTATTTAGATTTTAACATTGTTATAATCATGTATATTCAGAATTCTATTTTTTTAATTTCGTAAATGATGTCGTATTATTAATATATTCGAAGTATAATTTCAACAACTCATTTATAATAATATAATAATAATATATTTATAATATTTTTTAAATATTTCATTTATGGTGATATAATATTAATATATCTCATGTATATCAATGCATCTATAATATCATTTAAAAATTCATTATTAATAATAAAATAATAAATTCAGAATATTATATACATATTTCATTTATGATGTTACATTAATAATATATTCCTATTATTATTTTACAAAATATTTATTTAATATGCTATCAATATGTATTTAATAATATTATTTTTGAAGAAAAATTGATATCAATATAATATTATCATTACCGATACGGATATGCTATCTAGGTAACTATTGTAAATTGTATTAATATTATAACTTCCTACCTACAGACAGTGGCCTGCCCGCAGGCCACGGTGAAAAGTACACGTTCTGTTCATTTTTTTTTTTTAAATTCAAACTTCTTATCAATAAATAATTTATGAATTTCAGAAATCGCACATCATTATACCGTGTTTTAATATGTAGCTATTTCTGCACCTATTTTTATTACGAAATATGTATAATATTTATACAGGGTATCCTATGTGGAACACTATACATTATATAAAAACAAAAAAATCTATTTTAAATACGTACGTAGCAGTGCAGTGACAATTCATTATACTTAATCTAACTTTTGAACAGTTTCTATCTTTGGTTTCTTCTACATTTAACGCGTTTTACTACCGCACAGACATTAATCAACTAAAAACGATTTTAATCGCGCAACAAACTTACCACCGCTCTGTTGAAAGATGATATTCACATATAGCGGAGTAAGTGAAAATATTGTTTGGGTAATACGAAATTAATAACGATAAAGATTAAACTGAAAAAAATAACATGAAATTAAATATAAATGTAAATAATCTTAAATTAGATTAAAATAGCTTCACAGTAAATACTATACACCAATCGATAACTTAACGAAATCTATATTTTAATGTTTCTCGACTATTTATTATCGTTATCGTCAGTGGTTTTGTTTTTTGTTCTAGACAATCCATACAATTTTCAAAAAATACAAAATAAATCTATTCACTGATGTATATTTATCTCGAATAAAGTATAGTTTAGATTAAGATTCTAGTGTAACGAAGGAAGCCACCATTAATTTTACTAAAGTGTATATTTTGTCCGAAAATCCTTCTTTCTTAGTTATTACGAATGTCTCAATCTTTTCGTGTTGTACCTTTTCGAAAACACTTTTCTGGTTAGCGAAAATGCGTAAAATTGTTCACACCGTCTCTTAAACAATGTGAATTGTTCACCCGTTAATTTTTATTAGTATTTTAGATTCCAATCAATTTTTCTTAAAATTAAAAAAAACTGACAAAAAAGTATACATAGAAAAGTATATGGTATTCATCGGTTTCATTTTTATTGATTGCTGCAGAGATACTGGGAGAACTTTGACTATGGAGAAAAAAAAAATCTTCTTATATTTTACTCGTTTATCGAGTTCCGTTCATCATCGGTTGTTGATTGTAATTATTCGTCGTTTCTTTAAGTATGTAAACTGAACTAACCTATATCTTATATCATTCGAACTTCTTCCCGTTATCTAATATATGAATCGAATACAGATACAAACCCATTTTATTCATATTGGAAAATATGGTATTATACAAACCTAAATAATATTAATAAAAATGAAAATCAAATATATCTGAAGCAAGAACAAATACATGTTATTAGAATCCGTTCATAACAAAAATATATTATATATAAAGATTTAAAATATTTTATTTCGTCTAAAATAATATATTAGTGTGTCGTCGTGCCTTTGAACGCAATACATTTTCTTCGTGACAATAGATATCAATAATCGTATATTTGAGTTTTACTGCCCGTAAAAACAGTTCGTAAATGATAGTAATTATTATTACACAAGAGACTCATAAATGACAGCCGTCACTGCGTTTAGGATATAAAAATAATATGTTCAATACGAATATAGCGGAAATAAAAAGAATATTCAGGAATTACGGGTAGTGAATGTATTACTAGCTGACCTATATAGTTGCGACTTATAATATTTAAAGGCAGGCGAGAAATTTTATTCTTAGTGAAAATGACGTAAAAATGAAAACCAACAAGACAATATTTTAGAAAAAAAAACGAACATATCTAGAAAATACTTATCATTTAAAATTTTATTTTTATGTTCAGATTCTAATTTTAACCAAAACGCTATAATTTACGTTTTAAGTAACGTAATTTTGTTATGTTAATTGTTTGTTGAGATATTAAATGCTTGCATAGCGTCGTGTTAAGTCAGATTATTGGGAAGAGTTCAAACATTAAACAAAGAAAAAATTAAAATTTAAAAGAATTAAAATATACAAATATCGTGAATTCTTAGATAACTGCAATTTTTTTCCAATATTTAATATTTATTTTATAAGTACTGAAAAATTAAGTATATTTTGTGTAGTATAAAATATTATTATTGTTTTTTTTTTTAAGGAAAAAAGTGATACTTAACTAATTATTTAAATAAACTATAAAAAATCAAAGCAATTAATTAACGAGACAATTAATTTCGAAAATTAAATTAATTCAAAATATATAACACCATAAATCACGCCACACATCCTGTCTAAGTTCGGTCCGAGCCGAAACGTAACCTAGTTGATTTTAAGAAATTTAGGAGGTTATAGAAGTTTTATAAAACTAAATTGACTTGTTGGTCAAAATCTGGTAATTCTGCAAGAAAATTAGCCCTAATAACTGTCCAGTAATACATGTTTTACGCGAAAGTAAGTTATTATTCTTAGTTGATTGAAAATCTCTATACGTTTTGTATAGTACCAAAAATAACTCTTTTCCAACTTTAATATTTTTGATATGCAAAACTCACACAAGACCACTTATTTACTATTTCTCTCCCCTGAAAAATTAAATAAAAAAATTTATCTGTCAGTATTTACTAAATATGTACAACAAAAATACATGAATACGTCACTGACAATTTTACACCGGAGGATAAATTTCCATCTTCGTCCTCTCGTTTTGGACTTGGGCGTATTTACATACCGCGTATGCCAAACTCTGATAGGAGACTGTACATGTGCTATTCGTGTCATTATATTATTTCATAACCCGGAATATTTTCAAAAAACTCTAAAATAGATGAATACAGAATATTGGAGTGCGTTGGGCCCGGCAAGAGATGGAACGAGAATTTTCAAGTCGATATCAAGTGAGATCCTTGATTTAGAATTGAGATGTGAAATGTAAAATTAATGAATACAATTATAAAAAACTGACAAATTTAACGGTAGAAATGAATCGATAAATAATAAGCATATTAGGAATAATTGAAAACAGACGGAAAGAAGAGGGAGAAATAAAAAATAATAATGTATACAATAGGTATATGATTATATTTATCTTTTGTGAATCATTTGTTGAGAAATCATGTATTAATAATCTCTCTGTTATAGATTTTTTAGTTTCAGAGCGTATAGAGTAGACTATACATATTATCCATAACTATTCGAGTTAACGTATAAAGTTTTTCTTGTATGTAAAACCATAAGCTTCTTCGCTCCAATAAAAATCTAAACCAGTAAAAGTTGAAGAATATAGGTTTCAAAATATATATTTTTATATTTTCATAAATGGTGTCAAAGAGATAATATAATTTTGAGAATAAAAATATATTTACCTAATAACTAAATTATAACTACTTGTGTGAATCATAATCCTGAGCACTTGGGAAGATAAAGTCGTTTTACATAAAAAAACATGGTTATTTTATTTTATTATAATATTTTAGTTTTTTTTTTTTCTGATAACTATAGTAATAATTTCAAAAATTTCAAATGACTAAAAATAACTCAAAAATCAATTTGAAAATTGTACGACGTCTAAAAACGGTTAATATAAGTACCTATCAAATAAAAATGTCAGGTCTATTATTATTAATTGAATATTAATAAATAAGCTCAACTTGTCACCTATAAGTAAAACTTATTATTAATTGAAAAAAAATACATATTATTTAGTTAAATAAATATATCCCTCGCTACTCTCTGAATCTAAAAATACTTAAACAAATTATATTTATTTTTCGGATGTCTAGCTAAGCATTGTTATTTATAATAATAATATTATAATTAATGCTTTATAATTTATTTATAAAGCTGTTTTATTTTTATTTGGGTGTATTTTTGCTAATCGTGGTAATTTTTTTCTTACGAGGTGAACATTAGTTAGAAACATGTTCGTTTTAAGTATACACGTTTTCTTGCTTGGCCTTAAGTGTTTTCGGCTTACTTTAAATCATATACAAACTGAATGAGTGTATTTCTCTCTATTTTTAGTTATAATACAGTATTAAACGATGGTGTTGTACCGAGAAATTTAATATTCGAACATATCATTAATTATCACTGTTTCAAAAATCCGCAATATTACAGTTTGGAAAGTTAAACCTCAACGTTTTCGTTTTATGACTTATGACATCTTTCATTTAATTTTAAGAACAATACTATAAGGTAATAATCGAAATTTTTACTCACAATTAATTCATTGTCTAAACAATAAATTCGGAAAAAATTCCAGCAAAAAGAAACAATTCCTAAGAATTTTAGTTTCACTACATTAAATAAATTTGATTTTTAGTTTTTTTTCCCTAATAATTATGGAAGCTTTATTTTAAAATGTTAAACATTTCTTTCAGCGTACTTATTATTTTCGTTTGCATATTTGAATTATTTTACGCGCAATATTTGCTCTATATTTTAAATATTATAATTTCCGAGTTCTAGGAGAATTTTTAATTTCAACGAGAATATTAATTGGACAACATACTATACATTGTTGTTTATTATGAACGAATTTTGTGATTCTACATTAAAACACACGAGCGTTTTATTTTCATTTAATAATATTCATCACATTATCACATAAAGTAATTATTAAACGTATTGTATACCCTAATCAATATGATTGTAATTAAAATATGACCTAATCATTCCCCTTTTTACTTACTCGCTTACAGTGATCTGAACACATCACTTATAGATGTTTTAATTCTATGTACTACCTTTTTAAATTCAGTTTCTTATAATTTCTACAAACAATAATTATAATAACAGTTTGACGAGTTCAAAAAAAGTTTTTAACTGTATAGATTATATTAAAATATACTAATTTTTAGTCAATTATTAAATTGTTAGTGGGAGGAGAAACGAGTGTTTTCAAAAATTTTAATTAAAGTATTATATTTTCGAACATTTGTGTTAAAACACTTTTTTTTGACTAGATTTGTTTGACTATTGTCTTTTTCTTTATTAAATCCAAGTGCAATTCAAACATATTAAATATGATTACATTTTTCATCGCGTGGAGAGGAGCGTTTTGTTTTATAATGGAAACAATTACTTTTTGTAGTATTTCAACAATAAATCGAATAGGTACCTAAAATACTATGTATATGTTTATGTAAAATATTTCAGTTGCTGTTGTTGATTCATCTGCAGTAGTACACAGTCTTTCCATTAATTGTAAGAAAACAATAATTCAAGCTAATAATATTATGTAAACATTTTATGTATTCTCATCGATATCATACTCTGATGGTTTCAGATTATCTCATCTGGAACAACCGTTAAGTTTTCTGTAATTATTACTTTGTATGCGAATTAATAAAACGAGATATGTAGGGTATAAAACAAAAATCATTCATCAACTATGTCATAACAATATCGATTACGGAAATGGAAATATATTTCCTTTAGTGTATACTAAATCATTTAAAACGATTTAATGCTTTCTTAAAAATAAAAAAAAATATACGAGTACCCACCAATGTAACTATGTAAAGCCAATTTGTGGTGCCAATAATGTAGAGTCAATTTTTCCAAAGATTTATTTTCAATTCTTTTTGTTATTCTGCGATATTATTTTTGAAATAAAGATTTCGCCGTACAAAAGGATGTCCTTTTTTAAAATCTTTTGAACAAATTTTGACTGTAATATGATGAAATATGTCTTTAAAAATACACAAACTGAATAAGTATTTCTTAAAAAAAAATTACAGTAGGTATTGTAAAGATTTATTTACGCTAAGGGATATAAGTATAATATGGGTATATTTTTATTTTTACCATTACAAAAAATAAAACCAATATTCATTTCTCGATTTATTTTATATGGTTTAGGGCTTGAATAGCGTTTAAAAATTAATATTTTATGATATCGATGTTCAAGTGGTTTTAATAGTGTTATAGATTTGTTATCAAATTTTTATTTAAATCGATAACACTGGATTGAAAACAAAATAATAATAAAAGCGATTGTATAAAATTCAAAATTCAAAATAAATATAAGTTTTCTGTTCAAATTTAAAGTTCTAATGAATATTTTTAACCGAATCATAGCAAAAATAAAGTTGAAAATAATACATTTAGTAGACATTTCCGTTTTTCCTACGTTTGTTCCAAGATTTTCTCAATAAAAACCACTTGAAAAATTAAAAAATTACTTCCCTAAAATATCACCCAGATAAATGTCAGAAAAGGTACTACACTTGAAAATCGGACCTAAATATCTGATAGAAAAGTTGTTCATAGAAAAAAATAAATAAAAAATAAACATAATTGTAAAATTAATATATTCCTCACTCCACTTAAAATCTAACAAGTAACATCATTGTTAAACTAATACATTCCTCGCTTCCCTCAGAATCTGGAAAAAAAGTGTGTCACAAATATGTGATGATCCGGAATCCTCAATTAAGCAGACATTGTCAGATTATTACAGATTTATTTATATTTTATTATAATATTATATTTAATTAATAGTTTTTTAATAAATTCGGATAAATAGAAATAATAATAAATAGTTACATAAATTTAGAAAATTATTAAAAAGATTACATACCTACTTAATGGATTGAATATTACTTTTATATTTTATTTTTAAAGTCTACTTTTAGATTCCAAGCATAGCAAGGGAGCTATTAGTTTTTCTAAGATGTTTATTTTTCTTTGTTCTTTGTTCTAGTCTGTGGACACGTTTTTTCCTGATAAACTTGCTCCGATTATTACATGTAGCAACTTTTCTCAAAGCATAAGGTGTCTAAATTGTACTTTAACCATCATTATTTGATTTTCGACGCCATTTTTTAAATAAAACAACTGAGTGGGACAAAAAAGAGGAAAACGTACAATTTCCCGATTTCATTATTATATAAAAACACGGACGACGTTTTCTACTAGAAAAAATGATTTAATCGAAAAATCACTAAATTAATTATTGCCTATTTGATTTAAATTCTTACCGTATCACCGATAAAACTTTCTAGTCACTTTTGAGCTTTTAAGGAATTTGAATATTTGGGAGTTTTTTACTGTAATTCAGTTAAAAATACACATAGAGACTTAAAACTTGGTAATAATACTTTCATTGGAATTACCTAGACGTGGTAAAATTTCCAAAATCATTGGACGACTTTGTTTCTTTTTTTTTAAGTTTTTTACAATGGTACTTTTTTTTTCTTTATACTGTAGACCATTTTCATCCTAGAAAACTTGTTCCGATTTATAAGTGTAGCACATTTTCTGAAATTCAATTTTATCTACTTCGTAAATATGTATGCCATTTTTTGATTTTCTAAATGGAATTTAAAATAAAAACGATTAATCGGGGAAACAAATACCACTTTTTTCACGATTTCGAAGTTTTAAATAAGTATTTACTACGTTTTCTAGCATAAATATGACTCCAATTGAAAAATAACAAGATAACTTTTTTGTTAAATTATTAATCTTGTTTATAATGATGCAGTTTTTTTAATTTTCGAATTAGTTTTCATAATAATTTAAAAAAAACGTAAGAAGGTTAGGTTAAAAAAAATTACAGCACTTCAAATTATTACCGAAATACGTTCGGAATTGTCTTTCGTCAACAATGCATTACAGCTTTACAGTTGTTTACAGATATAAATTAAATTACTTTATGTATATATGTATATTTATGTGTGTATATGTATGTGATACTTTATGTATCCTACCTTTCCAACTTCTCACCTACACCAGTGGGCGCACCCGTCCCCAGTATCAGCTCTTTTTATATTCACTTTTCGAGCATTTTAGTGTTTAATTATTAATAATTTAATGAGATGTTTGCACTTGCATTTGATTTGATTATTTTTACAAAATCCGTGTACATGAGAACAAATATAGTTTAAAGCTATCTTCATTAATTAATCAGTATGCACATTGGTCAAACGTTATTGGTGTTTCCTTTTAATGTGAAATAAATATGATATAGGTATGATATAGAGTCTATACATATTTATATTGTATCTTCTTTATATTGTCCAAGCGTTCCTTTAAAAATAGGTAGACGTTATATTTTTTAAGTACGTATGTTTTTTTTCTTTTCAAATTTTTAGAACTCCTTTTCCGAGTATTGACAGCGGTCGATTGTTATAACAATATTATGTAGTGACAAAAACATAAAAAGAAAAGAAAAGAAACTTCCAAGTGAATTCAAAGACTACCGCCAAGATTCGAGGATAGCCCAAGGAACAACTTATTATTATATATAATACATACGACTGCACCGGCATAACGATTGGCTCGTCACTGACTTCTTTCGTCTCATTACGGTTATTTTTGATTCTGGGTCACCCAATTTGTAAAACTTTTATTTGCGTTTGTTTTTATTATTTTGCTAGCTTTTCACCTTCAATTTTTAGTAATATTCAACATTAAATTTATTACCGCTACAGAAAAATACAATTTGTAGTATTGTCAAAGAGAAATTATGAGAAATATGTATATCAGTGTGAATTTGTCTAAATAATTATGTTGCCATTAAATTCCTTTTAAAACAGATGATAAGAATATTACTTTCTTCGTTACTATACAGAATATGTAAATTTATAGAGAATTTTGATGATTGAAAATGTTTAATATTTGTTCTTTTTTTCGTTTTAACTATTTCACTATTTAAAAGGTACTATTAAAAAATTTAAAATACGTAATTTTCTACATAAAAATACGAATTTCGGTTAAACCAAGAATACATAAAATAGTTTGGTCAATTGTCGAATGATTCTTGGTAGTTCGGACTAACGTATTTTTACCTTTGATATTTGGTAAATCTTAGGATAAACAATTAGTGTTGTTAAATTCTGAAATTTCATTTTTTTTCTACTTATCGTGTGTTTTTTTTTAAAGAAAACACCTGAGAAAATCGAAAAATGAACTTCTATTGAAAGTTGACCTCTCTGAAGTACTTCCCTAGTGAAATTTCCTTTTAGAAACATTGATATCATTATAAGTTGGAGCAAAATTGCTGGTAGAAAAGTCGTGCACAGGAAAAAAAAAATCGTAATATTTTAGTAATATATTTTGTACATATTCCCGTTTTTTTTTTTCGGTTTTTTTTTCATTTAATGAGAAAACCGAAAAATGAACTTCCTGAAATACCCTCACACACCGATTGTATAAAAGTCGCACACAGATACAGAAGATTGTATGTGTCTTAATATAGATGTTTTTTTATGTTTACATTTTTATTTGAGCTATGAATATGTGAAAAATCAAAATATGAAAATGAATATATCTCGCTTAATAGAGCACTGATAATCTTCTTACCTTAAGATTTGGTGACAGGTAAATTCACTGTAATATCAAAACTAATAGCATACTATTTAAATTTGTCTTACCAAACGCAAATTTATTGTTACGCACTTGTAAGACGAACACAGTAGATGCTGGTGAGGCGTCCTATTAAATTAAAATAGTTAAAAATAGTAAACAAATAAATTAATGAAATTAAATCAACTATACACGATGAATATAGAAGGCGAATTTTAAAATTGTTTGAAAAAAATGTTTAGATTCCTGACAGGTGTTCTATTTAATTAAAAAAAATCGTACAACAAATAGGTATCGTTGATTTGGTTTTTTTTTTGAAATTTCTAGATAACCAAGGCTACAACTGAAAAAAACGTTACTACTGGAACATTCAAAACCATTATTTGATTGTAATTATTTACTTTTGCTTTCAATTTACGTGTATTTATTTATTTTTCTACAATAATTGTGTTTTTTAGTAAATTTATTTCTAGGTATGCTGACCTCATATACTTCACTCGTTGAATAGTTGTATTTTAATACACACGAACCATAATATTATCTTTGTACAAATATTATGATTTTTTTTTAGCATAATAGTAAATATTTATGAAAACGATAATAATAACAATTATAATAATGATATTATTTTTAACTGTATAATTATTAGTTCGGTACCTAGCAAGTTTCTTTTTTAAAGTCATTGACTTTCATATAAAATAATAATGCTGCACGTACAATTATAGATCAGATTAGTTCAGTAATTAATCATAGTTGAGTATTTTAGATTTATAAAATGTAAGAAACCCTTGTCATCAAAATGTTAATTGAGGTGGGTACACGGTATAATTATTATTATTTTAAATGCATAAATATTAAATATATATTAAAAATGCCGGAAATAATATATACCATGGGTAGACCACTGTTTTAACTTGTTAGGTAGAAGTTTGTAAGGTTTAAGAGTTGTTAAGGTATATAAGATGTTAATTTTCTACCAGCAATTTTGCTCCAACATTTAATGATAGCAATGTTTCTAAAAGAAAATTTCAGTAGCGAGATACTTTAAAGAGGTTAATTTTCGATTTTCTCAGGAGTTTTCCCAGCTAATGTGAAAAACCGTGATAAAACATGGGAAAACCGGGAAAAACGTAGGAAAATTAAGAAAATCGATACAACATTAAACAAATATTATAAAGAAAATATATAATGCCTATTTAATTATTTTACCATATTATGACATATATATATATATTTTTAACAAAGTATTACTTTCAAATGAACTGCGCTTAGAATCGTTGACAATGGTTAACTGTTACTAACAGGTATACATTAAATTACTTAAAACAGTGGCTGCATCAGTCTCCATTATCCTAAGACCTTTTTTTAAATTTCTTTTTTTATATTGTGTATACAATTTCTACCAGGAATCATGCTCCGGTATAACAGGGGTGCCACATTTTCTGAAGGAAATTTGGTACCCTAAAGAGGCAGTATTTTTTGATTTACCAAGCAATTTTCATAATAATTGGGAAAAAAAAGCATAAAAAACAAATATACGGACAAATATTTACGGAGTAACTATTTTATTATTTGAAAATTTTGTAACTTATGTATGTTTTCTTCCAGAAGTATAGCTCCAATAAAAATACAAAAAGATAACTTTTTTGTAGAACTTTTAAATTAATTGTTGAGTAAGAAAGTTGTTTTTTTAAATCCAAAGAAGAACCGGGAACGTTTATGAAAATAATGGTTTTATTATTTTTATTTCGTTTTTTTTTTTATTTTGTAATTCAGTGTAATAAAATATTTGTAAAAACTTGAAATTTGGATAAAAACTTAAATTTGTCATTTCTATACGTAGTAAAATTTTCAAAATATTTGAACCTTTTTTGAGCTATTCAGAGATAGTTTAATTATTCGAATTTTTTATTTGATAGGTACTCTGAGGATTTAGTTGTTAGACTATAAACAGAAATGTTTGACAATTTGATAGGTAATGTATTATTAGTCGTACTTTGTAGTAAAAAAAAAAAAAAATAATTAAACTGATTTTTTTTTTATAAGAATTTGTGTACCAAATTTTAATGAAAATCATAAATTATTCGGTCTTTTAAAACATGTATAACTGAACTTCGATCCGTTTTATTTTTCGTTAACAATGTTTTATCGTTGTTTATAGTTATAAATTAGATAACTTAATGTATCATATTATCTTAACTTTCCACTTACAAGACTAGCACACCCAGTGGTGCCAAAGCAGTATTAAAATATTCGGGTAAACTTTCCAAAATAGTTAATACAAACCACCACCTACCTAAAAAAAATGTTAAAATATAGATATGATTATCACGTGAGTTTTGATAAACGAAGATTCCGAAAGGACGTTGACTAACGATGGTTTTCCGTTACGAGTTAAACCATCCGAGTTTTATAAATATAATGTGTAATGTCTTATATGTATATAGTACAGTGAAGTAAGTGTGTAAGGGTGTGGTAGAGGAATGGAGGTATATTATTACGATATAAAATCATGAACGGAACGACCAACGATGACGTCATTGTTGAAACAATTCTCCTTCAGAATAACGTGTTTATATTGTTATTTCAATAACTTTTGGATGATAATATATATAAAATATATAAACAATATTTTGTATAAATCCCGTCAGACAGCGATCGGTTGAAATAGTTACCGTGTACTCGGACGAGATAGACATTTCGATATTCCAAATAACTATATATTATCCATTACCCATCGGCCATCCTATGACAGCTGCTGATATTATTGTATAGTATCTATATAATATTGTGATTGAAATAAATTGATATTTACTAAACGCATGTACGTCACACGCATTTCAATTTCATAATAATAATTATGGTATGACGTGTTATATTATTATTGTACACGACCTACTATATAATAATAACTAATTTAAAACGACGGTATTGTATTACAGAGAGATTATACAACTGCGTGCACAATGGGCACGGTTCTCGGAATTTCAGACAATGTATTTAGCTTTCGAAATTGAAGATTATTTTCAGAATTCTATATTATATTGTTTTAATAAAAAATAGTTGATATTGGTGACGGGTGTACATATATTATAGGTGGGAAGTTGAGAAAGAAGTTTGAGAAGTTGAAAAGTTTATATACTAATACTATATTAATAATATATAGTGTAATATTATCTAATTTATATTTGTATTCTGTACGTGACGATAAATCATCGTTAACGATATTACGTTGAGGTGGTACTGAAAATATAGAAGGTGGTACGATCAACTAAATTCCAATCGGGAAGAGATTGAGAGGCAGATCTAAGCGGTAGTACTTGATTGAGCACGGTCGTTATTGGCCGACCTTTTTGACGACCTGATTGAGTACAATAAAATAAATAAATATTGTGTACAACGTTATCAGATTTTCACTAGCAGGTATGTTGTTAGATTACTAACATATTACTAACATATTAGTCAAAAAATATTTTGCTATCGATCGATGGGTAGCCACGGAAGTTGAAAATAACTGGGATAAATACGAAACCAGAATTTGATCTATAACGATTGCACTAAATTGTGATTAACTGTTATTTTATGTACCTACGCTGTAAATAAGACTTGGTTACAGTCAGTTTGTTCTATTGTCTCATGCTGGTGTTCCTTCAAAAATAGTATGTATGGTATTTTGCAAATTTTACGATTTTTATGATGGAAAACAACAAATGTCAAAAATGTTAACATCAAAATATATTTAAAACTAATACTTCATCTATTAATGTAATTTTGAATATAGGTTCTCATATGAAAAACCAAAGTTGGTATCACCACAGGATACCCTTTAAATATTGTGAAAAATCTAAGTATATGAAAATATCGGCTTTAACTACTCGTATACTTAAAAATTTCAAAAATCAGAATTTGAATATATGCAAAATTTAACAAAAAAAAATGGGGTGCACTTAGTGAATCACTTGTATATAAATATATACTTATATATATATTTTATACATACATATAAATCATGCTAGTGTGTATAATCTTAAAATAAAATTTCAAATTTAAATTTAGGATCCATAAACTCCAAAATACTCTCTAAAACCCTAAAATGTTCTAAAGAATTAATAAAATGACTAAAATACCAAAATTCATCAATAAATAACCTTATTAATAAGCATTTTAATTTTTTTTTTTTTTTTAATGACATGTGTACCTAACTTCTTTTATAATATATAATTATAAAATATACGTATGGGGACATGCAGTTAAGCTGGCGTGCTGCAGAACACATAATGAATTATAAATACAAATTCGTGCACATATCTAAAATAATACATATATATATTTTAATTTACAGTTTATTTAAATATTTCGGGAAATATATAGATATACCACACGCGATGAATTTACTTAATTAAATTAACGGATCAATCGTGCGTTACGGTGTTGCTATCGGTTATATTATGTATAGTTATCCCGTATCATGCGTTCGCTATATTGTTGTAATATATTTAGGCCACCCACATATTCGAAATTATTCCTATATACAGTATATTATGTTAAAGGTCTAATGTTTGCGTTTCACAGAGTAATATAGGTGAGATTAAGGCATGATAAAAGCCAACTGTGCGTGCTAAAATGAAAAAGCATGCGACATATGTATGACTAAAGGTATATATAAGTATACAGTATTTAGAAATTCGGAATATATAACCAATGAATAATTCCTCTCATTTCGATAAGAGAAAATATGCACGATAAACGGTAACAACTGCAGTTGTCCGTAAATGTTCACGTTTTTTGGAACCATACGTTGACCTGGTGACACCATTATTCACTCCCCACTACAATCTTTTGTTACTCATGAAATAAGAAAGTTTGAATTTGATAACGCAAGATTTCTTCTACCATTTATCAATGTGGACTGGTAATTGTTAGGGATAATTAACTGATTATTCAATTATTCATTCCAAATTTCTTGTAATGAGTATACACGGTTACGTTGGGTATACAGTGAATTCATGCGGTTTCTTTCAAAACCATTATAAATAATAATTATTATCATCCACTATTCAGTACGCAATAAACCACGGTATCGTAAAGAATATCCGGAAATTCCTAAAAAAAAAAAAAAAAAAGAAATGTTTTTATTGTCTAATAACAACCTATTTTCGATTATTTTTGATTGATCACAATAGAATAACTTAATTAATAATTATTTGAAAATTCTACATTTTAGATATTTTAACACATATTCTTAAGTTATAAATAAGCCCCTTCCCTTTTGGTTAGGTTAGTTAAAACTAATTTAAAAAAAAAAAAATTTGATATAAACAAGAAACATAACATTTTATAATTTGTACAATAAAAAATGACGAAATATTTAGAATTTTAATATAAACATTAATTGTTAATATAGATATACATACTAATAAACTATTAAAACTAATACAGAAATCTGCAGGAAACCTAATGGGCTGATGGAATTTTTTTTTAATTCCCCCCTCCCAAAATTTTTTCCGTGCATTTAAGTTTAATAACTCCTAGCTTTTCTAACTACTACCGATACATTGTGAATCAATAAAATATTTTGTAGAGCAGTAGAACTTATAATTATTAAAATTCGAAAACAATTTTTAACTTTTTCAGTCTGAATTATAAATATTATATAGGATTATCTGTGTTCCCCGAAGTCATTTTGCTTACTGTCATGTCATCGGTTAGTTAGACACATTGATTTTTTTAAAATAACTTTAAAATCAAAATGGCATCCACACGGATTATTAATGAATATCCGACTGAAATGCTCAATGGCCTTTTTCTTTCTCTCACATACACACGTGCGTGCACACATACACATACATACATACATATATTCATATATACAACCTTTTAACTTTTCTTTCTTTACCGACCATCAAAACACCTGCACTTCCGTATAATATAGATATACTTAAAGTAACACTCTGACGTGGGATAGATAATACGATTATGATGATCGATGGCTAAGTATACGACATAATATTATTGTATTATGTAGGTAGGTATAAATAATAAATAACACTTGCCACAACAACCGTAGCAATTCGTCGAGTAAAACAACAGAAAATAATAATACTTATTTATAAATATTAATTACATAACATAAAGAAAAAAAAAAAAACTACAGAACAACAGAGCTCCATTACCGTAGAATGAAAATTTGACTATACAATTTTTTACACATATCACAGTAGTACGCGACACACTAGTTTGAGAACCACTAACCTAAGAAGAAGAAGAATATATATAAGATAGATAAAGTAAGGGGATGGAAATAATAGTTTTGCAAATTTTAATTAATTTCATAAAATTTAAAAATGATTTTTTTTTCCGTTTTATAATGACCACCTTAATGATGAAACTTTTCCATTAATCTTCTACGGTATCCATTTAAAGAAAATGGGTACGGTTTTATAGACGAGTATTACGTTGTATACCAATAGCTGGAATAGAATTGACCCACTGTAAATCATATATGTTTATACGTCTTATGTAAGTATATGATGAGTTTGACATTTTATTCTTAAAATTAATCCATACTTAAATTGTCCAAAAAAAAAAAAATTAAAAATAATTTTCCTACAAAACATATATAAAAGATTCTTGTCAAAAATTTGACTATTGGAAGTATTTTATTTTAACTAAGCTCATTGGTAAAAAGTTAAGGTTTCTAACCTATAGTCCGCAAGCCATTGCTATAAAATTTAAAAAATAATTTACGTAAACCGATAGTGGTTGCCGGAACCTTCTGACTTTATAATTAGGTCCAATAAAACGTTTAACTTCATCTACAAAAACTTAAAGACGAATTAATCGATTTTCCAGAATATGATGATTTAGGAATGTTAAGTATCCGAAGTATAATTAGAAACTCTTTTATTGTTGTTGATGTAAGTTATGTCATGAACCTGAACATATTTTTTAGAAAGATGTTATTGAATTACAAAATGAACATTGGTAAAAAAAAAAAATTATAAGTAAAAAAAAAAAAAAAAATAAAGAAAGGTCATAAAGATTGGTTGTTTGAGAATTATCGAAACTACTCTACGTGGTCCGTAATATCAAAAATGTTGAGAACCACTGTCCTAAATGAGTGAAGAACGAATCGCTCTTAACGCCCCTTAAATTAAAGTACGTATAACTTGATATAAAATTTAAATAAAAATAAAAAATTTAATAACGGCATACTAAATGCTCTTCTTTATAAGAAGTATAATAGGTTTAATTGCTCTAATATCTACCATGGATTCACAATCATTGAAGTTTGTAATGTTTTTGTTTGAATTGGCTCCCAAATATAAGTAGTCAATAATTTACCCTTAATAAATACCTTTGAATTGACTTCCAAGAATTTACTACTGAATTGGCTCCCCACCTTTTTTTTTTCAAAAATAAATTGTTTACTAAAATGTTATTATTTATGTATGATTCTCAAACAACATATGGCTTACGGTATTTTACATTTTATATTGGAACTTCTTATAATCATTTTTGTATCAAATTGAATATTATATAATATATTTAGAAAATTCAATGTACTTGGATATGGAGAATAAATTTCGAATTAAATTTGGAATGAAAAGATTCACACGAGTTAGTTATACGATGAATACTATTGCTTTTTTTTGCCCAAATTTTTGGTGAGGTTAGGTTAGGTTAGGTTAGGTTTGCGTGGTCTTAAGTTTCAAGTTATTAATTATTATTTGATGTTCAATTTTATTTCTTCGTCCACATCGTGATTATGTTGTATATTACATGATTTCCACACGATATCCTCATTATTCAATGTTGTAAATTGACAATGTATCCTTGTTCAGTAAATTTATATTGATGTTCGTTATTTTGGAGGAGTTTTTGAAAACTAAGTTTGTATTTGCTAACTATAAAAATTAATTTTCACTTTTCGCTAAACACTTTCTCAATAGAATTCATTTGTACACACTCGTACAAACACAGCGTATCTACTAATAAATTACTTCATTGTTGTCGTGGCCATTAAATATTAACAACAAATTAAAATTAGTGTATATTCATTTTGATTACGACGATTATGATGGTAAAATTAAATTCAATAAATGGTTATTTATGAAATATTAAGTATATTCTTTTAAGACGGTAAGACTAAATTCAGTAAATTTTTATATTTAAAATAGTAGGTATATCCAGCGCTGTAAACTGCCAAACTAGATTAGGTTGACATCGTAAGAGTAAACGTATATTATATGAGAACCTGAATGAATATAGCGTTTCTACCCCAGGTGCGGGTACGGATACGTATGTGGTTGCAGGTGCAACGCTCACATTTCCCGCCGACCCTCTACCCATACCGGCGATTGTAAACTACGCCCAAGGTACAGGTAAACATAAAATCACACATTTCAACTGCGCCCGAGTTCTTATCAAATCTAAAAAGGTGATATGTAAATTGCGCCCGAGTTTTTATCAAGCATTTAAAAGTGACATATAAACTGCGCCCGGGTAAAATTTTAAAAATGAATAGCTATATTTTTGCAAAACTAAACAAAATTAAAAAATTACTTATTTAAAATAAAAATCTTTAATTTATACTTAATTCGTTACAGCCATATAATATGAATAATTAGTAGAATAAAATTTTAAATTTTAAAAATATTTAGTTTTAAAAAGTATACAATATTAGGATATAGGATAAATAATAACATATTGTTGATACATAATCATCAATTGGAGTTTGATCACTATTATATTTATTAATTTAATTTTGTGACTTTTTGCATTTTTTTTGTTTTAAAATTTTGGTATTTAAAAGGTTCATTTATATTATTTAGTTTAATATATGTTTCTATTTGAATTTATTTTAACTTTTCTAAGAACATGAAAGTATTTTGATAAGTAGTGTAAAAGCTGGAATTAAAGTGAGAATGAAATGACTCACATGCATTAGCGGTTAAAGTTGGCTTTGTCAATGCTTGTGCCCATATTTTAGGTGGATAATGGCCATCTTCACTTATATATATAGCTATCAAATAATCCACAAATCGTGTTACTATTACGTCGTCAGGCTTTGATTTCATTAAATAATTTATAAAATACTCATATATATTTCCTGGGTTTAGAAATGGTAAACCGTATCATTGAACTAACCACCTTCTAATATTGCTGTTTTTATCTTTAGTCATTACTCAAACCATTTTGTTGGATACTTCTATTCCTTGACTGTGTTAAATGAAAACAATATCCGTTTCATAGTCGTAGGTGGGGGTGAGAGACCTGTCACAGCCAGCTCAGACAAGACTCATGGTTAAAATGTCTTATCGATAAAAATCCATTGTCTTGAATCCAAGATGGTATCCCTTTGTTATCTTAGTAGTTGTCGCCGATGATTATATTTCATATAGATATAACCCTTTGTCCGAGTCATCGACAACCGATATAAAATAATATCTTGTTGTATAGATAATATTTGACTGTAGAGGAGAGTATAGATCAGTATGGATCAGTGGGGAACTTGAGTGTGTGAGTGCGGATGTGGAGACAACATAATATTTTATTGTATAGATGATATTTAACAGTTGTAAAGGATAGATGGGCGGGGGAGAAGGGGACGTTATAGACTCTTGGATCGATCGGTTTTTATCGGCACGTTGTAGTCGATGATTATATTTCGTATAGGTAAAGTCTTTTGTCTTAACATCGGCAATTGATAGTGGACAGAGAGTATGCAGGGTAATGCGAACGTGCGGGCGACTGTGAAATAATAATCTTAAAACGAAAAATCACGATCTTTGTACCTGCATGTGTGCGGACTCGCACAATAACGGTGATATCAATGATTATATTTCATACCTATATATTTCATTGCTATTAAAAATACTTGCATCTTTGCTATCGAAAAATGTACGACGAGCATACCGACGGTTATACTTGTAAAATAATATTTTCGAATAGGTACTTGAGATCAGTACATAGTTATACGATCATAATTCTATCGTCGATGGAAACGATTATACATAACGGTATTCTAATTATGATGTTACAAATGTGTCATACGATACTACGATGTAACGAAACGTAGTATTAAAAACAGTAAAATAAAATATTAATGCCTATACATATAGGTTCTAATAATTATGATTTATGTGTGATCGATGTATCGATACTTCGTACGATGAATCGATAAGTTGTGTATGTGTATGCGAGAGGTAAACATAGTCGTATGATATTTCATCATAGTGGTGGTGTAGTGGAAAAAAATTAATATATTGTATATGATAGTACATGCGTTTTTATCGAAGTGTACGGGGATGTCCGATTTCTCCCGAAATTGTAACGAGTCTTAAAAATATATAATAAAAGTGGTCAAAATAGCTCTTATACATGGTGCATGTTGAGGAAAAAAAAATTTGAAAAAAAGGGGGGTGGGGGAAAATATAGTTTAGTAGTTAGTATATAGTGAGGAGTCAATAATATTCGTGCATGATTGTGAATCGTGATCCTGATCGTGGAGTGGCTCCCGCACATGCACCCACGCCTGAGCATGATTTGAGCATAACCATGGTTGGGCGAACAAGTTATAGGTATAGCACAGGATTTTTACACAAAAAAAAAAAAATATTAAAAAAATATTTTGAAAAAAAGGAGTAGGGAGAAAATATAGGTCGATGAAGAGATGGACGACGGTGGCTCCATGGACTTGCTACCACACACGTATCCGCACCAGCACCCGGGATAGAAACGCTATATTCATTCTACTGTTGCCATTTAAAAATCAAAAATAGAAAGTGGTTTTTACTCCCAAAAATAAGGGTGATGAAAAAAAAAACATAAATATAAAATTGTAGTGCAGCTTGTTTTCTTAAATTTTCTAGAAAACAAATTCCGAAAAAAGTAAATAATTTTCGAGATAATGAGTGTCTTACGATGGATTGATCACCCTGTATATTAAAATTCAAAACTTTGGAATATTGTTTTATTGCGTAGGTATATTTGTATGTTTCATATTTTTAAAAACCGTTTACTCCATTATTGTATTAGTTTATAGTAAGCAAATGAACCAATAATAAATTAGAAATGATTAAGTAGAAATAATTTGGAAAACAGTACACGAATTGACGGACATATTTTTGTATAAATAAATACTTCATTATACAAATTATACAAACACATGACAGAGTTGAGTGAGAAAAAAAAACGTTAATGAAAAATGTCAGCTGTGATGTAGTGGTGCAGACAAACGGTCAAGTTTTTGTTTTGCTTTGCCATTTTCTTTTTTGGTTTTTTTTTTTTTTATAGAATCAATAATTAATTGTAGTGCACCTGATGAATTTTCTTATTTTTTTCACGTTCGGTTTGACGACTATATGTAGTTTAGTACGCTTAATGAAAGAACTAAATTCGTTTTATATATTCTTGGTAAAAAACAATGTATTGTGTATAATTTTTTTGTTTCTACACAATATTTACATTATATATGCCTGCATTTAGTAAATATGTAAGCTGTAATAATAAAGAAGGTGAATACATTTTACTAGAATTGAGATTAGAGAGGAAAAAGAAATTACAAAAGTGTCTGCGGTCAGATAAGTTAGATAGGCGTAATTTCAAGAGAATAGAGAAGTAATCAAGCGGAGGGTGGAGAATATTGAAAAGAGAGGCGTCTAAAGCGAGAAACATGCTCAATCATCCTACTGCTGCAAGTGGTGGAAGTATCTCAAAGTATGGATCTATATTCCAAGATATAACGTACAAGGGAGAAAAGAGAGATTTGAAGGAAGAAAGGAGACGGAATTATTACAAATATAATAAATATAATATAAAATGATAAGTGAATGTGATAACTAAACCGTAGACCAATAGATTAATTTAAATAAATTATAGCAGATATGTTTTATTGAATAACGTTTTTTTTTAAATTTAAATTCTATTTATTATTATTTTTTTATAATAAATATAATATAAATAATTAATATTTTAATATTTATATTTTATTTTTAAACAAATTTATAGAAAATTGTGAATCGACGGTTAATTGAAATAAAATAAGTATCGAGTACCAGATTCTGAATTTTGGATATCGCTCATCTAAAATCTTTAATTTTTAAACAAAGGTACTGAAAATTGAAAATTGAAAATTATTATCGTGTGTTAAAAGTCGAATTCTAAATTGTTTAACATTTATTATAAGCTGAAGATCTATATTTTTGATTGATCAAGACAATTGTAAAAGCACGATAAAAAGTATAATATCTTCCCTAATTATCAATATGGTTTTATTTCAAAATTTATAATTTTATTAAGGTATTATATACATACCCTCACACAAAAGAATTATATTGTTATACCTCCGTTAATTCCGCCACCGTCGCTGCCGTTAACTGCAGCTGCGTTTATATTGCGATAGTAAATAATAATAATACTATTGCTGATAATAAAATAACGAGATAAAAATGTACTAAAATAAAAATATTTTAAGTACCTCTGAGACGTACCTATAATACTGCATACCGGTAATGGTCCCAGACGACCGAACGTCAGACATGTTTAATCCTAACCTCGTCGGACGTGAAATGGAGCACGCTGTTAACAATTTTTTATCTAGAATAATCTATAAAAGTATAAAATATTATATATATACTATTTAAATTTATATTTATATATTATGTCTTATCCAGATAGATGAGAAATTAGTTACCTGAGCTATTATTTAATATAAATTATTTGATGATCTAGATTTTAGACAAATCTTTATAAATCTTAATTTATGTATTTATTAGAAATAATAAGTGAAACATTTAGGTTATATGTTAATAAATTAATTTTAAAATTACATCAATTACACAGTGTTTATACGAAATCTGGTGCCCTTTTATTTTATTAAGATTTTTCATGAACAAAATTATTTTATTTTTATATAGATAATTGATTTAAAAATAACTTATTCTTATTATCTAGATATATTAAAATGTATCTTTACACAACACTTAATGTTGAGAATGATGAACAGTCGGACACCCATTTATTTATGTCGTTCGTAAGAAAATCTACATCTAGTTGTTATTATTATTTATATGTACAGAACAATACAGCCACGGTGATGGTCCCGTCATTGACGTAATTCTCCTCAAATTATTCTCCTAGTCAAATTTTACACCACTTTCAGTTCTCCAGTATCATGTGGATTAATAATCACTGGCATACGGGCACACTAATGGTATATATAGCGAATAGGTTTGGTTAGGTTTTAATATCAACTCAGTATATCAGTGTATCAGTCTAATACCCAATTTTCTCCGAAAGTAAACTTTAAACAAAAATGTATTATTAAAATAGGCATTCATTAATTCAACGAAAAAATAAATTTAAGAACTACGACAACAATGAAATTTTGTTTGAAAATTTTAATGTGAATGCATTCATTAATTGTATAGAACTGTAGACCAAAATGTTAATATGTATAATGTATATTTTGTATAGTTTTGTATTCTGTTTTTTTTAATTTAATAATAAGAATTATTTTTCAATAACAAAGTGCTAAAATCAATAATATTTTATAAGTAATTTACTAGTATTCCACTCGCCCGTACCAAACATATCGTGCCTATATAGATTAAAAAATTCCGATTTTCCGATAGGCCAATTCAACCCAAATCATCCTGTAGCGCTATGACGGAGTTGAAGTGCCGTAGAAGCACGTACGTTTTTAAAGTCATATTATAGGTAATTATAGGTATATAATAGTAAACCAGATTGCAAAATAATGCCTTTGCGGCGTCGTCAGTGACAAGAAAACAATAGTGTTTGCGTTCTATATCTTAGCGTTTTCATTAACCAAACGCGCTGCTCTATGCCGGCGACCCCCCGAGAAAACTGCACCGTGTACCATTGATAGTGTACGATATTATATATTATATATTATTAACTAGTGAACCCGGATGACATTTAAGTCCGACCTCTAATCTACTTTTACACTTACCGGTGGTGGTGTCACCAGCGGGCACTCCCCTCATTAATTTTATATTCTGAACGTGACATGGTCACGTGGCTATTATATATTAATAATAATAATATATAGTCTTGTGATTTTTTGATGATTATTTTTCTCCCGTACTTATCTCGTGACCCTGTTTCGGTAGGTAGGAAGGTAAACCATTTCTGCCACTGAGAAATCAAAAAGTTTCGCGTGTAAACTTCGAAGACGGTGTGGAGTAGGCACTTATTTCGAGTTTTGCTCGGTACGTAATCTAATTATTTCATATGGATTTAAATTGATATTTAAAAAAAGGATGATACATGTTAAACCGTTAGTAACAGAGAGCTATAATTACAAGAGTGTATAATAAGTCTCATTTTTCTCTAGTTGTTAAGGTAACTTAGAAATCAACAAAAATAGTACAAACAATTGTCGGTTTTTCTTCTAATAAGAAAATAAGAATGTAAAAAAAAAACATACTCAAAACGGTATCTTGATAATAATGCTACAAACAATTGTCTATTAGTGGATATATAAATATTTAATTAAATAAATAACGTTTGAAAAAAAAAATATCCAAAATCATATTGTTTTCGATATCTTCGTATGTAGGTCCATCAATAGTCCACGACAAATAATCTCCCTGTACATTATTTTTAAAGTTATTTGACGTTTTAATGCGTATGACGTACATTTTGTATTAATAATTTAATATTTATAGGGGTAAACCATTGTTGTTTATCCCTTAATCAGACGAGTTGATAGAAGTAATAATTATTGTTCTATATATATAATGAATATTATATAGTATTTGCGAAACATGTACTCGCCTAAAACAGTGTATATTGTCCAAAGGGTGAAAGATTTTTATTAAGTGCAAATTTCCCAGCAACATACAAACACACTCACACACCCATACGCATATTATGCTAAGTGGATTTCGATGTCATTGGTGAGCAGCTTATATTTATACATATATTATAAGCCCGATAAACTTGTATCCATTTGAATTTGACACACTATTTGCGGCAACGACGATGCGTTTGGGATTTTTTCAACGGGTCGTCTGTCTAAACTAAACTAAACTAAAAAAAAAAAATAAACGAAAATAAGGCTTAATGATGGAAAAAGTATAAAAAAAAATGTACACTATAATGTATATTGTATTGAATTATTATGCATAGCGTGCTCGAAAACCGTGTCTGTACATCGAAACAGCTGCCTCGTTTTTCGCTATTCCCCACCACCCCTATGTGGTGTTCGAAAACGAGTTATTTCAAATATTCTGTTACTGAAATGAGTCGTAACATTCAAAAGCGATTCATTCATTCGGAACCGATTTCGGTTTACGATAATATTAAATTGCACTAACACAATCTGTGTACCATATAACAGTAGTCTCAAAGAACATCAATAATATAGGAAGCAAAATTAGAAGTCTAATATGTTTAAAAAGGAATACGATCGTACTCTAGAATGAATCTTTAGAACACTTGATGCTAATATGAGTAATATAGTACTATAGTTTAAATACTTGACAGCAGTCCTCAAAAGTTCTACTATCGGATGTTTATAAAACCTTGGAAAAAATATTACCAGACTGTAATAATTCGGGAAAAAAAAATGTGTAACTATAATATAGCAAGAGTGTAATATATTTCTTTATTTATTTAGAATTTCTTTGTTAATTTATGAGGGCTATGCCTTTATATGCCTTTTAAACAGTGTTTTAAAGTATTGAAGTATTGGTTTTTAAATATTTTCCAAGTATTAAATAAGTATTTTAAATACTATTCATTTATAAGTATTGAAATAATTTTAAATACTTTTTACAGTATTGAATACCTACTGGAGTATTGAATACTTACCTTCAAATACTTTTTCTGAATTTTCAATTTAAATTATTTTGGAATTGTCGTTAAAATATACGATAACGACTGAAATCATAATATAAATAGTACAATATTTTTAAATCAAACATTTGTATTAGTAGTCAAATATAGTAATCATAAACATTTATATAATTTTATCTGGCTTACCCAAAAAATATTTCTAACTACGCCTCTGGCTTATCAGTTATTATGTTAACCTAGCAGTGAATGTATTTTGGGTTTTTATTGAATTTTAAACAAATTTAAATTTAGTTGATAAAACCCTAAACAAAGCTCTATTTATAATTAAGATTTATAAAAAAAAAATGTGTATTGTCCTTTGTGTAATTATATAGTTATCATTAATATCATTAATATAGTTATGTAACTGGAAAAAAAATAGTATTTAAAATTGTACTCAAATACTTTCTAAAGGTATTTTTTAAAACACTGCCTTTAAACAAATACATTTATAAATACAGAAACATATAGAGCGAATAACATACTAACAAATAATAAAGAATTTAATATTTATGAAAAGTGTATACTAAATAATAAAAGAAGGGTCCATATTACTAATAGCTAACAAACGTTTAATAAACCCATTTTTAAATAAATGGTGTTGAATAAAAGGAATGTAAAATGATCATTTGGAACTTGTGGCAACTGATGAACTTTGATATTAATTAGAGAAAGCAAAGTTCGAGAATCTACTTTAATGGACAATAATTTTTTTAAAAATTTAAAATTCCACAAAAGCCTACGATCCAACAAGAAGTCTAATCTAAGCTGCGCAGTTATAGGAGCATAAACATGCTGATAATGTTAAATTTTAAGGGAAAACACAGCATAACTTATAAATTTAAGTTAATCTCGTTTTAACTGGACACGATCAGCTGCTGCGAATGGATCCCAAAACACAGAGGCATACTCAACAACTGAATGGCCCAAAGACCAATATAGTATTTTCAACGATACTTGGTGCCAAAATTCATTGGACAGCCTCATTATAAAGCCCAAAATATTAAATGCTTTGCATTATTTTGATTTGATATGTGCACTCAGATGCAGTAAAACATACAAATTTGTAATAATTCAAAAGTTGACATAAATTATTTATAAGTAATGAGAATAATAATAGAGATAAGTAGCCACTCTGTGGTACACCTGATAGGATAGAAAACTCAAGTAACCCAACCCCAAATACTTTCACAAAATGAAATCGATTAGTTCGGTAAGTTCTAAGCCATATAAGAAGCTGTTTAATGATCCAATTAGCCTCTTATATCTTGATGCACATTTGATGATTGCCGAGTCAAATTCTTTTTCGAAGTCTAATTAAATGACATCTACTCGCGAATGCTGTTAAAAAGCTTAGAAAACATATCAGTAAATACCAAGTTACAAATTATAGTAAAACGGTTTTCTAAAGCCATTCTATTCTTCCATGAGTATATAATTAATTAAGGGTCCAAGACTATCAAGATTTAAGGATTCAAAAAATGTTGAGATGTGAGATTGAATTGAGATTGGTCTCTAGTTTGATATAAAATCAAAATCATTAAACATGTGGATTGACGTTATTGAACATTGTTTTAACATTGATGTAAACATTTCTTCGTCAAATAAAATCCTCGTATAGCCATAAGGGATAAAAAATATCGAAATGTAACTGAAATAAGAATTCATCTGGTATACCGTCAGGACCTATTTAACTTATTGAATTACAATTTGCTCTCTATTGAGAAAAAGAGTGGAAGTCCAAAATATTTGGTGATGATTTCAAAATATCGTGAGTTTCTTTTTTCAAAAATATACTTTTGAGTTTTTAGTATACCAAGGAGGAGAATTTCAGTCATAGAAAATACATCATATTTGTAACAAATTGAAGTATGGCGGAAGGAAATACATCATAAAAGAATTTACACCGACTCAAGATCCATGTATGAGAAGGTTGACAACCAATTGTACAAACCAATAAATGCACAGATATTATTGTAATCAGCTCTGTGGAAATCAAAGAACTTGTGACTATGATCAAAGTTTGAAGTAGGCTAATCAAGACACATTATAATACTCAAAGCAGGGTGATATTTATTAAGAGGAACCAAAGATTTTAAAGAGCATTCGATCACAGTCTTTGAATCATTTTTCAAGTATTCTTATCTATATTATTTGAGCAAATAGTATAGCCGTGGTGGTTATACTCACACTAACACGTGCTAATAACTGAGAGCTTTCACATTATTATGCTTATCGATTATCATTACCTCTTTTTAATCAAATACAACAAATGTACATGTATAGGATAGTATAGCAGAGGGGATTCATGGTTCTCCAATGTTTTCGTTCATATACAGTTGACTGCTATCTAGGAGTACAGAGGTATTAAATTTCAGATATTCTGACGATATTACGGTCCGAGACTAAAATTTAACAGAGGTTTTATACTGCAATTTTAAATTTAAGTTATTTTTTGTCACCCTGGTGTACTATCCAATTCTGATTTTCAAATTAAAATTTCCATAAATAGATAATAATAGAGTAGTTTTTAAAATAAATTTTTGTGTTTAAATTTTTAATCTCCGTCAATCCATTGACGAGATATTTCACTTATAAGTTTGGATCGAGAGAGAGAGTAGTGATATATTATTAAAATGCCGCGCGTTGTGCCGTTATACATATGATGCTTCACTACTCTCCCCCGATAAACTTAAAAGTGGAATATCTCGTCAATGGGTTGACGGAAATTACAAATTTAAACACCAACATTTATTTTAACTACTTCTCTATATATTTATGGAATTTTAATATGGGTTGCCATTTTAAAATCAATTGGATAGTACTTTCACAAGCAAAAATTAGGTTGGCAAAAAATAACGTAAATGTAAAATTTTACAACAGCTTATTTCTTAAATGTTCTTTATGACAAATTTCGAAAAAAGTTAAAAATTTTCGAAATAATGAGTGTCTTATGATAGATTGATCACCCTGTATATAATATATAAATACGAATAACAATATTATTATTATTGTTACGACAATCGACTTATTCAACGGTTTGTTTGTCGGTGAGCCGTTTGTGATTGATGACTACAGCAGCTGCAGGTCGGTGTGATAAGTTGCGAAAAAGCAGAATAATTATTGTTTTGATGGGACCCCAGACAATTCGAAATCGCCGGCTAACAACGAATAATAATAATTATTTAAAATAAAATATTATAAAAAAAAATATATAATCGATGGATAGATCGTTAAGATAGCGTTTTAGGTAACAAATAAAAACTTTGGGTAATGGTAAAATCAAGATACTAACATGTGACAAACTATTTAGTATTAAACGAGCAAAAAGTTGAGCACCACTGATGCCAACTTAAACTGGTAAAATTTTCGTGGGATGTTCGGAGATTACAGTTTGAAACTGATTTTTGTAACATTATAACATCCGAATTAGGACATTTTGTACTTAGTGTTACGAAAATTCAAATTAAATAAAAGAACAGATATACTTCACACGATGGAAACTTACTCTCTTTACCTATATGCTCACTATTGTATATGAGAAACTGGGAAGATAAGTTAAAGAGAGGAATTTAATGTATATCTATATAAAACTGATAATCATTGATATATAATGAGAAACGATTTTAAAATCAGTTAAACATGTTTTAAAGGCCGTGATATTTAAGATTTTCGGAAAAAATTGATACTAAGATTCATATACAAAAAATACTATATTAAACTCTCAACTTTTTTTTTAATTTTATTACTAAGTATAGCTTGTAATCAATCTTCTTTAAACCTACTTTAAATTCTATCTATCAAATACAAATTACGTAAAAAACTCAAAAAATTGAAATGTCTATAATTAGTATAAAAATGACTAAAATATTTTAAAAATTGTACAGCGTTTCGAATTGGCAAATATTAGTTTTCTGTCCAAATTTCAAGTCTCTGTGAATATTTTTTTTGAATAACCATGTAAAACATAAATTTAAAATAATAAAAGCATTAATATTTTTAATTTTCTGTTTTTTTTTTACGGTTATATACCGGCTTTTTTCGATGATTTTAAAAACCACTTGGAAAATCAAAAAATGACAATTAGATAAAATTTTCTTTCAGAACAGATTCTACACTTGATACATCAGATTATGATTTCTAATAGAATTTTTGTACATAGTATAAAAAAAAAAAAAGACTTCCTAGGATAAATTTAGTATTAAATATTAAATTATGATAGACTAAATGTTGATAAATTAAAGTTTTTACATACATTAAATTTACGAGTGTTGCTCAATCAAAGTCTTATATTCCGGTTATTGTCAGAATGCTGGTTTACGTATTAATTGTTCTATAGTTCTACTGTACCGTCAGTAGAAATAACACAAAGCATTGATAACGAAATTTAACTGCACATATATTTTTACACGAAAATAAAGTGGCCTGTAATTTATTGAAATCTTGATAAAGTACATTTTTATCAACAGATAGAATTTAAAACATAGTTTATGGAGCATAATTTATTTTAATTCCAGATAAACGAGCAAATATTTGGTGCCACTTGGCGTAAGTGTTTACAATAATAGTATAATATTGGCATCGGTACACTTTATTATTTACTATCTCTTTATTTATCCCTATTTATAATATTGCTGTTTGGGTTTAAAGAATATTTTTTTAGGGGCCACGTATGTGCACCTACGTGCAATCCAAATATTCTTTAGATTTTCGATCCCTTGAGGTCAGATTAGGTCGAAAGGTTAACGGTCGGCTGCTCGTAGAATGTTCTGTGCTATACATACAACATATATATTTAGAGGAAGCAACCCGAAAGGCCACAAATGAGATTTGAAAGGGACGAGGTCAGCTGAACTCTATGGGTTCATATTTTTCACGGTGCATCTCATAGTTACATTTTTATATATTGATAGATTTATTATAATTGATGAAGGTTAGGAGGAAACCACCAACACGTTAGTTCTACGGTAAATTTTATAATAATGCGTGGCCACCTCCTTGATCAGGTTTTTATTTCCTCTCTTTGAGTAGGCATTTTATTATATTTGATACATGATACCATATGCTATTATAAGTATATTAAGTACGTTGATAAATAAAATATAAATCACTTAAATCTAAAAATTTGTTTTAGAATAAAAAGTCCCCACAGTGCATTTATATGTTTTTGTACTTAATTTCAAGTAAGCACAAAATTATATTTTGTCTACATTTTTAGTCGAAAAACACAGCTAGTATTATTATAGTTACTTTTTATTAACATAAAAAAAAGTAAAAAAAACTTGATAAGAGACTTTTTTTTTGTGTAACTGAAAGCAGTTTATTAAATGGAGTAACGATTTCCACGTGATAAATGGACCGCATTGGATCGCTAAAATCATACACAAACGGTACCCGTTACCGAATGTCAAATCGGAAGCGACAAATGGTAATCGCGGATAGGTACTTGGCGCATTGCATCACCAATTCGGTTAATCGCTAAACTGAAAAGGTTTACGACCCATCCAGTCACCAATTAAATGGTAGTTCGCGTCGTATTGATACGTTTTTGAGGGGTCACGAGTTCATGACATTCTCGGGAAGTGAACGATTTACGTGTTTTCAGGTCTATAGGCTACCAGTGTTGGAATGAGATAAGTACTTTTTTATCTAGATAAAAATGAAGATAACACGACAAAAAAAAATATTTACCGTTACAACTATAATGTTACTTGCATAACAATTACCAAGCTTGATTTACAATTGAGTTACATCATAGAACTGTACCAGACATATTTTTTTCATACTAAAATTCATCATATTGGTGATATAAGATAATAGAAATTAACTAAAAATATCTTTAGCTAGATGAACTTTGAACTTTGTTGGATACATTTAAAACCCTTTGCTAATTTACTATTTTCAAGGAAACCTATAAAATAATGATGAAACGGTATATTATAATTTTAATATTATAATAGATAGATTGATTAATTTAAGTATTATTTTGAAGTATAGTTTGCAATTTGGAACAGTTTAAAATAAAAGTATTGTATTTTAATATTTTACTAGACGACAAAATTAATTAGGTGTGTATAATTATTTAAAATTATTTTTAACTGTTATATTCAGTATTTAATTGAATTACATCTAAAGAATTTTACTGTTTATTTTTAGATAGTCAAATTAATTTCAAAGAAGTTTTGACAAAAATCAAGTTCAACCAACTGCAAGCAGAAAAAATATTATCAAAACTTCATACCTATGTATATGTTTTATTTTGAAATGTTGTTTTCTAGTTAAGTTGAATAAGGTTACAACATCAATCATTTAAACTTAAAAAATAGTTATTAACTAATTTAATAAAAAAAACAACTAACAAAAATGAATAAACATATAACTGTGAAGTTATTTATTTTACTATATTAATGTTTAACTAATAATAATATTATTTTTAAATTAACAGTTCTCATCTAAACTATTGCTATAAACTATCTAATCTATGCTATTTGCCACATATTTTTACTTAAAAATTATACCTACTTATTATATTACATAATACCTATAATACTTAATACTGTCGGTCCCTCTATAAATGATTGGTGTTTTAATCTATTTATTATTAAATAATAATTATAGTAATATTTCAATTCAAAAGTAACTCAATTAACTGCCAGTCACGGGACCAGGACAATAACGGTTAATATTAATATACGGTTAACAGCAATTTTGAAATCTACGTATATATATATTTTTCGTATTTGCAGAAAATAATTATAATAATACATAATAACAAAAATAATATCATACCAAAAAATACTAAACAAAATAATCCGTCATCTTCTATTTTTGTGAGGCATGAGTTTTTTGAGCGAGAATATTTCGTATTTTAAGACATTGACCGATGACTGGTAACAGAGTGGAACGGTTAATCGAGTTTCTACTGTACTACTAAAGTAATGCATGCAATATTACTAGCACTTTTAGATTCCAAGTGTAGTGAGGGAGCTATTGGTTTTACAATGCTGCTTATTTCTTTATTTTCTTTGTTTTAGTTTGTGAACATGTTTTTTCTAGTAAACTTGCTCCGAAGTATAAGTGTAACACCTTTTCTTAAAGCTCAAGTTATCTAGATGGTACTTTAAGTAAGTACCTACCACGTTTTCCAGCATAAATATGTCTCCAATTGAAAAATGACAAAAGATATATTTTGTTGAATTATTTATCTTGTTATTAATGTTTGTTTTTTAATTTTCGAATTAGTTTTCATAATAATCGGGAAAAAAAGTAGGAAAGTTAGGTTGAAATAAATTACGGCACTTCAAGTTGTGTATTATCGAACTGCACTCGGAATTATCTTTCGTTAGCAATAGATTATTGTTGCTTATTGATATAAATGAAATAACATGTATCCTAACTTCCCGATTTCTCACCCACAGTGGGCGCATCCATTCTCAGTATCAGCTCTTTTTTAATTTTACTATTGTTTAAATTATGGGATTATTCAAGTCTTTGTTCAATTTTTTGAATACTGTTCGATCTTTACTCATATTTTGCATAATTTCGGGACGACAACTTTTTATTCAACTGTATCATTAAATTTGAAATAGATGTTTCGTAGTAATGTCCTAAAATTTCAAGTGCTAATAGTAATATTAATACAAAAACTAGGATCAGGTTTTTATGCAAAATTATTTTAGAATATGACCATATTTGTATAATATGCATAAAAAAATGTATTATATAGGTGGAGTATTGTGCATACAAGTATTTTGATTATTTTATAATGCATTTATTAAGAAACAATTGAAATGCCATTAATATATCAAATTATAAATGTATAATTGTATAATTGAGCAAAATTTAGATTTTTTTTAATAAATAATTAATGTTTGTACAATATTGTAACTATCTAGAAATGTAGCATAATTATTTTTACTCAAATAAGCAAAAAATAATATATATATATATATTTAAATACATAAACATATACTTATGAATTAAACAAAATATAATTTATTAACTATATAATAGTAATATATTTTACACAAAAAATCGGGTCCTTATGAAATCTTATAAGATTTATATTTTAGATTCTGAGCATAGCAAGGAATGTATCGGTTTTACTATGTTTATTTTTTTTATGATATTTCATTATTGTTAGGGTTTATCCCAAACTTTACTATATTAAGTGCTGTAACTAAATATTTATGTATACACATATATGAATACATATATTCATGTATTATGACTTATTTTAATTTTTTTTATTTATTTAATATCAAGTGTAGCTACATGTAGTTTCCATTCTACAATTTACTATTGAATTAATTGTAGTAATTTATTATTGTTTTAATACCTATTATTTTTCCAATGGAATGAAAAAAATCTTCTTCCTTTAAATATTAACAAATGTCAAGTAATCTCTTTTACACGTAGTAAACATCCAATAATATTTCAGTATCAAATTAATAACTATTCTCATGGTATAGTAAATTCGATTAAATACTTGGGTGTAAACTTTTAAAATCATATAAAATGTTAGTTTTTATGAATATAAATATAAAATAGTTAAAAAATACTATCTAGAAATTCGTTGGTACCAACCGGTTTACCGAAAACATTTTTTACCGGTTTACTAACACTTGATACCGATTTTACAGTAGTATAGATATTAAACGATTGAAATCGGTGTATTCCGATAATTTTCCAAAATAAACAATGATAATACTATCAATTAAATATTAATCAATTATATAAATTATTAGTGTATTACACTCCCTATTTCCCGCTAATAAGTACTTGATAAAAATTATTTTTAATAGGTTGTTATCAATTAAATTATTATTTATCTGTTCGTTTATCATCTCAAG
This sequence comes from Cinara cedri, assembly GCA_902439185.1. Taxonomy (NCBI): domain Eukaryota; kingdom Metazoa; phylum Arthropoda; class Insecta; order Hemiptera; family Aphididae; genus Cinara; species Cinara cedri. The sequence goes on from CABPRJ010002396.1 coordinate 728,908, forward strand.
GGGGAAATGAGAGAGGCTGAAACCGATGTAAAGAGTTTGCACCATATGCATCTGATGGTGCATACAAATTAAACCGGTATCGTTAATTTTAACACCGGTTACTCCAAACAATTTCTCAAATTCACACCGGTTTGTACCAACGAATTTCTAGTATATACTTCAATACTAAGATTTAACCCCGAATTATCTTATTTGAGAAATTATCACTTATTTGATCTTGTAATTATTCAAAATATATAAATGATCTTGATAATATCCAATATACATTTTTAAAGATGATTGCTTATGTTTCCGATAAATATATATATCACCAGAGATATCGTTGTCTATTAATTTTGTTAAAAACTTCTTGAGCTACACTTACTAAGAGCAAGATAACAGATACTATGTTAGTATACAATATTTTAAACAACTTCATTTACTGTACTGAGCTATTGACTGATATTGGTTTCTGTATACCTTGTAGAAACGCTAGGATTTTAAAATTTATTCGTAGTTCCTAATTATAATACGAACAGTGAAAATAATATTTTTTATGATTTTTCTGTCTTAGACTTATTTTATATCTATACTATAAAACATAATATAAACAAAATAGAATAATATCACGATAATGGCTAATAATTAACCATGGTCACAATATTAAATCATAGATATGTACAATAAATTTATTGTTCTATAGATAGAATATTAAAGTAAACATTAATATTACGGATAAAGATCTATAACTGTGGTTCATGGTTACAACCATATGTAACCGCAGTCTTGAGGGTTTGATTAAGTCATAGACCTATGGATAAAATATGATTTCGGCATGACAGTAAGTAAAGTGTTATAATCACAATCTACTAATCTTAAGATAGTATTTTGAATCAAGGTTGTACCAAATCACGAATCGGCCTAATCATATGACGTTAGGTTAGACGTCGTTTGTATGTAGTGGAGATTATCAGTTATCACCTTAATACCCTGGAGACTTTTAAACTTGTTTTTGTTAAAAACTCGCGGTGTAATACTTAAAACTGTCGGTGTAACGAACTGCGCCCAGAATTTTAATTTTACACCACTACTCTCTCCCCGCCCAAAACTTAAAAGTGAAATATCTCGTCAATGGGTAGACGGAAATCAAAAATTGAATCAAAAATGGCTGAAAACTTAACACAAGTTAAACAAATTTGATTTTATTGCATTTTTTCTTTTTTATTCGTATCGCTTTAAAATTATATTTTGACGAAAATCGTAAAAATCACGGCATTTTAAAAGAATATATCTTACGGAACTTCGCTCCAAACCGTTTATCGTTAAAAATGGTTTATCATTGAATACAGATACTAATTAAATGACTTTATCCATCTTACCTTTCCAACTTCTCACCTCCAACAGTAGTTGTACTTATCCCCAGTATCAGCTCTCGTTTTTTTTTTTAATTTTGACAAAATAGTCGCAAAATAATAGACCTAAAATCGTTTTAAAGAAAAGGAAACTTTTCTCAAGAGTCATGATTGAAAGCACCTGTACATATAAGAAGCCGTACACTTTTTCTCATTTCTCCCCTCTCACTCTCTCACTCTCTCTCTTTCTCTCCATGTATCTCGTAGTTTTTTCATTTATTGACAAATATACTATATGAGTATAGTGAGTTTTTAAATTAATCGTTTCTTATTAGTTTTTTAGCGGACATATTTTATTATACAATGAATAATGATTTTAAGTTCTATACCATTCTGATGAACAATGAGTCGTAAAACACGACTTTCGTTTTATACAAATTTTCAATTAAATATGGTGGCGGCGTAGTTACCTGCTTATATTCATTCATTGTCTATATGAATTTTATTAATTAAAATCGAAATGGTACTATATAGCACTATACTCCTGCAGTTGTTCAATGATAATTTATAGTTTTTATTGTATAATGGACTTTTAATTTTCATTGTGCCAAATTTTTGATTTATAAAGATTTATATGTACATAAATATGATAAAATATATAATTATGATTCTTTTTTTATGGCATATTTCATGGTAATGGTGTACAAAAAATTAATAACATACTACGAAATAAAATAAAATTGATATTATAATTATGAGCTTAGTGCTATAAACGGATAGCAAAGATCACGTGACCAATCTAGCGCTTCCTGATCGCTTTTATATAGTCCTGATGTTCTTCCTCTAAACATTGTTTCCGAGAGTTTCTCAACAATATGGCCAAATGATTTGGGCCTGACTACAGTTTGCAAAACGGCGAATCTACCATTCCCCATTTATGTATTAAATAATTGCACCTACCCTGTCCGGTTCTTATGTGATAAAGAGCAGTCCATAATACACGCGAGTACTTGAAACCTGGAACTAATTGGGTTGGATCACTCATAAAATGATAATTATGATACAAACTACGTCCATACTACGCACTATGTGTAATAATCGACTTTCTTAGGAGGTTAAGTTAGGTTAGGTTGCTATGGAAGTTGATCCAAATTTGTATTCTTAAGTTATTATTAAGTCTATGTTGAAACAACACCGTATGGAGGCAAAAATGCCTCTTTTATTTCAATATTTCATTATTTTTTTTTTTATCTGTGAACAATTTTTCTACCAGGAGACTCGCTCAGATTTTTAAGTGTAGCACCTATTTTGAAAGGAAATCGGTGTGGAAAGGTATTATAGGTAGGTTATTTTTCGATTTTATCAGGAACTGTCTTATCAAATCTGAGAAACCAAAAAAAAAAAAAACAGAAAAAACGTAGGGAAATTGGAAAATTCGGTACTACATTAAAAAAATTATTATTAAAGAAAATATATAAAGCCTATTAATTAAATATAATTATTTTAATATAAAATGACATATATTATTTACAAAGTATCATTATCAACAGAAGGATCGTTTTTTTATAAGCAATGGATTATCGTTACTTGCAGGTATATATTAATTAATTATCTGTAAGAGTGGTTACATATTTCCCAATTATCTTAGGACGTCTTTTTATAATTGCTTGTTGATTGTAAAATAAACGATGGCGACCTATCACCTGTACTATTGTCCATGGGAAAAGTTTCTGGTGGCAGAATTATTGTCGGTGCCATAAATAAAAAATGTAGGTTGCTATGCAGCTCGGTTGCTAAGTAGTTAATCTTGACGCAGCGTGATTGCTTAATTTGATCAGGATCCTGGTTTTCTAGAACCTGAAGACAAGACTAATATGCAGTTTGGGCTTTTACCTGGACGCCTTTGACGCCTCGTTAGTTAGACACAGGCTTATAACAGAGACGCCTAATAACTTAAACCATTATGGGCACCCATACCTGTTTCTTTACTGCTAATGTAAGCAAAAGCTCTTCTAGCTCTTTCCTAGTAATAGACAGAGGGCTACATGTGCTGTCTCAGAAAAGGCATTGGCCCCAGATGGACAGACCTGAGGCCGGCGAGTCGTACGCGTCCGTTGCGAGAAAACTTAAGACGGGAATGGACGTCCGGGTTCTTGCACTGGATATCTAAGAATGAACTTTGACTCTCGAATTAATTGAAAACACTATATTTGTAGAAGAAAATAAGAAAATGCGACAACTTTATTGGTTCATCGGAAGGATTTCCGAACTAGATCTTACAAGCAATCATTTATTGTGTCTAATAAATAATGATAATCAAACCAATGTTAAAATATGGAATACAACTGTAAGGTTGTGCCAGCAAGCCCAACATTGAAATCATTCAGCACTGATAGAACATTACTCTATGTATCAACTTACCGGTATGACAGAATCGACATTATTCACCGAGATATAATGATCACCCAGGACGTAATTACCAGGTTTATCCACAAACATGAGACAAAACTGGATCAATAGACTAATTTAGTAGAAATTACACTAATCTACAACTTTTCAGGCATTTGGAGTCTCAGACGCCGAAAACAATATGACTTAGTATACTATTTTTAAACTGAGGTAGGGGTCAGTTCACTGGGAGTGAAACTTCATATTACATGTTAACTTAACCTTAACTACATGTTTTTTTTTTGTTTATATATACACCACAAGTATTCATATACACTTTTGAAATGTATTGCTAATGATCTTAGATAATTGTAATTAAATCTTTCATTTGTTTAATCAAAAAATTAATAAAAAAAAGCTATCCTAAGATAATGGAAACGGGTGCAGCCACCGTTATAGGTGAGAAGTTAGAAATCCAGGTTATGGACAATTATTTAACATAAATTCATAAACAACGATAAACTATTGCTAATAAAAAAGCGATTCTGTGGAGAGTTAAGTTAATATTCTTGCTTTGTCAACAATATATATGTCATATTTTAGCAAATATTTTCATTAATAATATTTGTTTAATATTATAACTATTTTATCGGATTTCCCGGTTTTTATTATGCTTTCTATTCTATTGGCTTTCTAAATAAAATTACCTCATTAACGTACCTCCCTAGTCAAAGTTCCTTTCAGAAAAAGTGCTACCATTGAATATTTGAGGACAATTGCTGATGGAAAAGTTGTCCGCAAAAAAAAAAAAATATAAAAATAAACATCACTGTAAAATAATAAGCTTCTTCGCTCCACTCAGAATGTAAAGTAATGTAGATTGACGGTGTAAGTAAATTTGACTGAATATTACAAGGTATAATTCATATATGATCTTGCATTGTTTACGAATTTTATGAATGAGAAACGAAATTTTAATTTCAATAATAATTCTGTTTGATAGGCTAGAAATACGATCAATGTGTGCTTATTGAGTCACCGTTCCAGCGCCGCATGTTTAGCAACAGACTTTGGATCTGGTCGACGTGACGTTAATTATAATTACCTGCCGACTACGTGCACACACACGCACACACACGTATCATTGATTAATTTGTTTAATATGATTCAATACTATACTGTTTATATTTGCCATCACCACACGTCAGACTATCAGGTATTTGTATATTAACAATATTGTTTTTTTTTTGTGCTACTGCCGTCGACTCACCATTCTCAGTTCAGTCTTACTGATACGTTCCGGGCGCACAGCCTGTCCCATATGCATATAGATGTTTTGTGTAGGCACCTATCTAAGATTTTTAATAAATACTATGCTATTCGAATAATTTTTCGTTTGTGCTATATTTGATACATTTGAGCAAATTTTCTGTTTGAAAAGTTGTTCACAGACACAAAAACAAAATAAGAGCTAATACTAAGGACAGGTGTTGCCACTATTTAAGGTGGTTAGTTAGGAAGGTGGGATACATTAAGTTGTTTAATTTTTACCAGCCACCGGCGGTAAATCATTGCTAACGATTCTAAGCGGAGTTTGATTAAATATGTTTTAAAAGACCGTGATATTTAGATTTTTGGAAAAAAATAATTGTAAACTCTTATATAAAATAAAATTACTACATAACACTCAATCTTTTATTATTTGACCACTAAGTATGACTTATAATGAACCTCCTGTCAATTTGTCAAGCATTTCTGTTTAGTTTAACAATTTTATAAACAGAGTACCTAACAAATACAAATTACGTAACAAAAAATGGGTCAAATGTTTGAACATTTACTACATTTATGAAATCCAAATATACGAGTAAGTTTGTCTCTATGATTATTTTGAACTAAATTGCAATAAAAAAAAAAAAAACAAATATAATTTTGATCGTAATTATTTTACTATCCGTATTTTTAATTCTATACTTAAATCTGTATAATAAACATAATATTTTACCAAACATATGTTTTAATAATATTTTTCTACTCTCAATACCCATACACGTTTGTAATTTAAATAAATTAAAAATATTAAATTTATTAAACAATATTTGTTGTAGATACTGAATACTGTTTTTCTATACTCTTGTGTGCTTGTTTCGCATATACGGAGAGCCGTCCATATGTTTGTTTTTCTTTTTTTATTATTATTTTATAGAATTGACATAAAAATACCAATATATTCGTTATATGAATATAAAATGTATTTTATTATTAGGATTACAATTAGATAAATCTATGTTTAAAATAATATTGGCTTTAAACTGATAAAGTTATAGTAATAATAAAACAATAAATAACGCCAATCACATTCAAATTTAACTATGGTAATAATGATATTAATTTTATTTGTGTATTAATCTTGAAATTTAAACGAGGTTTGATAAATCCTATATTTTTTTTCTCAAAATAATATGCAAAAGAATACCTACAATGTATATTTATTAGCTATAGGAGATATGCGGGGTAAATATTGTTAATAATCCTACGCTATATACTTAGAAATAGATAACAATAACAATGAAACCTATATAAATATGTTCCATTCTTTCGACCTCAATTAAATTAGGTTATGTTTTATAAATAAATAAATATATTATTATTTTTAATAATAACATAGAAAACATTATTCTTGCCTAGGTTCATATTGTATATTCAATATGGTTTTTAAAATGTGTTCTTTGTTATGGTAGTAGTAATAAAAAAATAGTAACTATAATAATATAATGCACCTGTATGTATGTATACAGGGTAATTACAGTACATATTACGAATACGAAGTAAATAAAAAAAAAAAATTTATGTGTAGTTTTTATACGATAACCGGATATTACAATATTAAATTTTAATATTAACAACCGTCAGTATTATTACATATATACATTATATAAATGGTAATAAAATGCATATAAAGGGTCCAAAATTATGATTATTTACATTTTCACAAATTATTAAATCAAGAAACTGAATAATGACATGGTTTTAAACTTAAATACATTTTTTGTTATCACTTTTTCCGCAAAATAATTTAAATTAACGTTTAATTGTAACTTAGAATCATATAATTATCATTAAATTTGAAATTCAATCATAGAGCTCATTCTCAAATCATTCGAACACATTTTTTGATACATCCGAGATTAATTAAAATCGAAAATTTGTATTTTGATTTCAATTTTCAAGTCCTGATATTTAGTAATATTGTTTTTCTTGATCATGAACACTAGATTTGTTCTCTACTACTCGTACTATAATACTAAATAAAAATAATACGTGATTATGCAAATTAGATCCCAACTATTAATATTTATTATTTAATATTCATAATTCATGGTAGGCACGAGGTGGTGGTGCGGAAGGTACCTATTACCAATTTAAACTATACTGTGGTATCTATTAATAATGTCAATATTTGATTAATACGTATTTTGTTTTTTGCTATCACCTAACCAGTGGTGATATAAATTTCGCACATGTGCATTTGTCGTTTAAATTAAAATTAGTAAAAACTAATATCGATAAGCGAAATTTAAATTAAAATCGAAAATATTTATTTCGAAAGTCCTGACTTAAATTACTTCAAATAATATTTATTATCGTTTGAAATATATAAAATACATTTTCAGAAATATTTTGTTTCATCTCTTGAAAAACGATGGTCTGTGCGGCAAGCACATTAACGATTTTGTTATTTTTCAAATGCAATTTTTTTGTCTTCCTGTATCGTCGTTATCTTATCAGACTGTACTAACCTCTATATTTGTTTGTTTTGAAGGTAAAGATATTATATAGAGACTGTTAAACAAAAAAATTATTATTGTACACTGAATAATGTGAGAGAAGCGTACTCATGTTATTTTTATAATATCTATATAATGTGTACGTTTACTGTGTTCTCAATTTTATTGTAAATACCATCACGTAAAAATTGATAATATAAAACAAATATACAAGTTAAAGTATTTTTATAAGGTTTTAAGTAACCTGGTGCCATTTTGTAAAAGAAATGTTTGAACATTTTTTTCTAGATTTAATATATATTTTCTTGAGTGCGTTTAAAGTTTAAACTCTGATGGAAATCATAATCAAGGTATTTCAAAACATGTTTACCCGAACTTCACTTAGATTCGTTTTTTATTTGTGATTTATCGTTACGTACTGATATAAATTAAAAAACTTTATGTATCCTATTTTCCAAACACATTCCACGTACATCAGTGATACACCTATTTTTTGTTTGTTTCCAAAAATAATATTTTTAAACGAATTATTTTAAATATTTTAATCTATTTACATATCATTTTATGGCGAAGTTCACGATTCATCGTTTCCATAATATGTACGGGAAATACCGCTCGTTCTCAGTAATTGAGTTTGCGGTAATCATTAATCGGTAGTTGGTGGGAGTGTTGGGGGTTGACACAGGGTGCGTGGGGCGTGGTTGACGGTTAGCAATAATAAATCAAAATAATGATAATAATAGTATATCCGTGAATAGTATTTAACGATAGGATAAAACGCTCGTATTTTCAAACAAAGAAACTAACGTCTTTAACAACCTCCAACCTCTGGAAAGACAACGCAGATATATCCATCATAATATTACTTCGATAATATTTATTAATTATGTTTTATCGAAATTTAAATAATTTAACGGTTAAACGGTAAAATGGTGTATTCGTTTCACTGTCGTTGTAATATGTTCGAATCACGAGCGCTTGTTCCTTTATTTTATAACGATACGTACAACACTGGGGGTAAATGCGGAGATCTTCAAGTATTTGTTCCCATAATAACATGATAATATACGCGTACGAGTAATTTAATTGCACGCACGTGCTCAGCGTGTATGGGTACCGATAAATACGACCGATGGCTGCAGGTTATAATGAAAAGGTAATTTATCCGCTAATAAGAATACTCTTTAAAATTGACTTTATCATGATGTGAGTAATTGTATAGGGTACAGTGATGAATATACTTTAAAATATAGTAATGGTAAATAATGGTGACTCGACGCATTTAGATTGTAAACCGCGTACAGTAATATAATTATTAGAGGCAACGATAATATACGTGTACTTAAAATATACGTTCGTGTATCCAACTACTAAATACTAAATACTAAAATATACTTGTATCCATTTGTGCAATAAAAGCTACACGTGTATTTTAAACACATAAACTTATACAGAGTGATCAATTTTATGTAACAGAGTACAAATTATATTAAAAAGTATTAATTTGTGTTAAAATTTGTTTTGTAGATCCTTTAAGAAATAAGTGACTACTCTAAAATGTCACGTTATGATTATTTTTTGTCATTCTTATTTTAAGAGGTGAAATGATTACATATTTTTATTTTTCAAATGACAATTTATATTAAATATGCCATAAATAAATGTAGTATTTGTTTAAATAAATTGTGTAGTTGACATTTCTGATTTCCGTTATTTGATTTATCAATTATAGTGAAAAATTAGGTTAGGGAAAGAGTAGTTGAGTACTATTCAAACGCCGTGCCGATACATAAATTATACTCCATTACTCTCATCTAAACCAAACTTAAATATGGAATATTTCGTCAACAGGTTGATGGTAATTAAAAATGTCAATATCAGAATGTATTTAAACTAATTATACCTATGTCTATACAATACTGATAACCAAGTATGGCTTACTTACGTTAGTTTTTTAAATTTACTCATATACATAAAACTTTCGACCGGTACAATAGGGGAAGCCAGTAGATTATATATCTTTCGAATATCTACATCCGTAACGCATCATTATATTTGTCAAGCATGTGCCGTTAAAAACATCGTGTACGAAAAATTGTTAAAATATAACATAAATACTAATAAAAATAGCTTATTTTTCATCAGAATTTATGTGCTGCCAAACGCGTTAAAACCGGTGTCTGCAGGGTGAGTCATCTTATTTTACACATCGTGTAATAAATAAAAGTTTGTACGCGTGAAAAGTCCACTGTCGTAATTTTCTGTTATGTCAATTTTATTCTCTCTTTCTTCTGCCTCTTATTCATTGCCCTATATCATTGTCCGATATACTTATATACATTAGACAGTCACAAACTGAGTAAAATACTTTATTCGGGATTTTGAAATGGTCGGGGAGATTATACTTATTATAATAGTCTTATCCGAGAGATTGTGTGGGTATAACGAATCTAGGGAAGCAGACACAACGAAACTTCGTCGTAAGTTAACTGTATACATTTTAGTCGAGTTTCGCTTTAACAGCGACATAGAAATCGAACCACATTGGTGAAATATATAAAAATGCAACCCTGCAAAATACTAGGTTTAGTAAAGCTGATTTAGTAGCTAAACGTCAAACAATTTTTATTAAATTACATATCTAAACTGATTTAGTTTATACAAAAGAATATATTTTTTGGAAATCAAAGTAATTCATTTCACAACTAATTTTAGTATTTTTTTTTATCCAAAATAATAAAAAAATATAAAAAAAAAAATTGTATAGACTATGTATTTTTTATTAAGTTGAACTATCTAATATTTTATTATAAATGGTATACTGAGTAATGTTAGCTTTAAGCCAACTATAATACACAGTTGCTAGTTGCTATCTGTACAATTTTTTAAAGTAGTATACTTTTTTTTTTACTTGCGTACTTTATCCTTTAAAATTTAACTAAAGTACGTTAAAATAAAAACTTTAATTTTATAATATTATTAGATAGATATTGACATTTTGTTGAAACTAAATAATTCTAAGTCTAAAACATAATAATACATAAGTTATGTTTAAGGTTTTATAAGGTAGTTAAACAGATTTTTTGAAAATAAATCCTCAAGTCTTGTTGTTTTTTTATTTTGAAAATAAAAGATGGTAACCTTAATTCTAAAAACAAATGAACATACTTTACACGATGGGTGAGCCATTTTCATAGGTGAGAAGTTGGAAAGGTAAAGGGGATGATTAATGTGTATCTGTACGTAACGATTAATCTTTGCAAACGAAATTCGGAGTTCGGTAATATATGTTTTGATAGATCGTAATAATTACGATTTAAAAATAATACATTTCGTTAATTTGTCCGTTTCTTCTACGTTTTTTCCTGGTTTTTTTCGAGAATAGGCATGACTAATTTTATAGATGAAAACGACATCGTAAGAATAGGATTAACTCATTTTCATTCGATGTTTTTTTTTTTTTTTTTTTTATAATAAACAAACAACTACATTCTATAGAACTCCAGTTTTTTGTTGGATATTTGATAATGTTATACAAAAGATGGCAAAAGAAAGTTTAAAATTGGCCTTTTTTAAAGACTCATTAGACAGTTTGAAATAAAAATATAGAAAAGTAAAGTTCAATGCCGTCTGTGGAAAGTCTTTCATTTTCCAATGATAAAATATAAATGTTTTAATTCAAATTATTTTATCTTATATTAACCTAAACAACTAAAAAACGAATAATTTTTTCTCTAGATAAGGCTCTAGAGATTCTGGTCCGAGTTATATGTTGGCAGGAAATCATTCCAACATTTGCTAAATATTACATAGTAATATATTTCATAATCCTTAAAAACATTCAAATTTTTGTATTACCTGCAAGATTACGAATAAAAACAACGTTTAATCGAGCTCGAAATATTTTGATGACTAACTTTTAAAACGGGACGATTAATTTAATATTATAATATTCGAACGTCAATACTATTATTCTCAAAATATTTTACGATAAAACTTAAGCAAAATAATATGTTAAACATAACTGGAATATTTTCTTAATTTTCGTAAATAATTTTCGTTGTGCAACGATTTAAATTATAACAATTATATTGTTTGATTTCCAGCGAACTCCGGGTCAACATTATCGTTGTATACCATGCAGAACGTTTTATCTCATATAATATAATAACAAAATATGTCGCATTCCAAAAAAAGTAATGATAAACGAAAATATTCGAATTAAATAAACATTTATTAAATACTGAAAATATTTTATGGTATTTAAATGTTTATAATATCACATAAACGAGAGTTACATGGTACAGATTAAAAAATTGTGTACGTTCCGATAAACGATCCTCATTTTTTATAGTAAAATATAATAAACTATCAATATTTTATTTTTTTATCATTTTTACTTACTTGATGACATTTTCTCTTATGTAGATTTGAATAACAAAAATATTTACCTGAAAAAAAAAAATTAAAATCTCAGATAACACAATAATATTTATCTGCCGATTACCGAACGGTATATTTTTAATTTGTTTTTAATTAAAAGATATATTGGATTTAGGTAAAATAAATTATTAAGGAATTGTCTATGCTTTATTTTAACATTAGTATTTTCAAACTAACCTTAATCATTAGTATTTTAAAAATGATGATATTTTTTTGACTTTTCAAATTGACTGTATCCAACACAGATTTGAAAAAGATTATTTATCTAAATATTTTGATAAGCTTAATAATAATCAAACAGATTTACCATTTATTGGGTTTACAATAGTTAAAATAGTTAGACCGGCAAAATAGGGACAAATTTTATATTAAATATTTTTTTTTACTTTTTTGGTAAACATTTTGAATTTTTATACACCATAGATTATAAATCTTTTATTATAGTATTATTTGTATTAAGAATAGAAAAATATTATTTTTTCAAACTAAAAACGATTTTAGGATAGGGGGTCTATTTTTTTTAATTTTTTTTTTTTTTGATAACTGCCTTATAGACATTTATCTTTAAACAACTAATAGCCTTGATAAAATATACAATGTATGATGGGTGTATACACATTAAATTAGTGCATACACGAGTAAAATATAAATATATATATATATAAGAATATATTTACATGGCACGATCCTAAGCCTAAATCACATTAAAATAACTCGAACGGCTTCAAGCGTTTGAGGTGTTTTGCGAGTAATAAGCGCTATTAAAAAATCAAAAATTAATGTGTTTATGGTGTAGATACGGAATAATGACATAATGTTTGCTACATTTAAAAATCAGAAAAACATTTCTGTTGAAAATGTTGTTTAAAGTCAGAAAAAATTACACATAACATTAAGAACCGATACATAATTACTGCATTCTGAATCTTATAATTATAGTGGTGTTGAATTTATCTATAAGTAGAACAATTGGTTGATTGTAGTTGCAAAATTTAAGGTCGTCAAATTAACCACTTAATAAAAAAAAACTGACACTACTGGTAGATGTGTTACTGTTGTAAATTGGAAATTAAAGAGATAGGGTACATAAATGTATTTAATTTTTCTATAAGTGGCGATAAACTATTACTAATTATTGCCAACGGAAAAAGATTCTGAGCAAGAATCGTTTGTATATGATATGTAAGGTCGTAATATTGACGGTTATCTTCAAAATTTTATCTCATAACAATATTATAAAATACATTCAGAATCTAAAAAAAATTTATTTTATTACATTCTACCTCTTTTTGACAACGAAATAGAACAAATTATAATTAACTGCCCATTAAATTTCCATGAATTTCTTTTAAGGTGATTTAAGGTGATCAATTATATCGGCATAGTACTATACCAAATAAAAACTTTGAAATAAACACGTAAATATAAAATTCATATAAATAGATCAAAAATCGCCAAAAGTTTTTTAAAATTTATCATATTTAGAAATGGACAATGTACATTGTATTTTAAGTCTCTACGGCCATATACAACTAAATTACTATATAAAAAAAAATTTAAAATAATAAAACTACAATAATAGAAATATATTTTTGTAAACTTAGTTTTTTTTATGGTTTTTCTCGTAAATTCCTTGAAATATCAAAAAATAACCTATATACCAACTAGAAAAAATAACCTTTCAGAAAAAATACTATACTCCATACATTGTAGTAACTTTTCTTGTCAAAAATCATAGAAATCCAGTATATATCCTTGGCTATGCTCTAAATCTAAAATGAAACTCAATTTTTATTTTCTGCTAACAGTTATCTTAAAGAATTTTCTTTTGATAATTATACTGATTTTTTTACTTGTTTATTTGTTACTTGTAACTTTTACTCCTTCAATTATTTTGACATTGGATGTTAAATACCGAAATTTAACCAAAAGTAATGTGTCTATTCATTATTTATATTACTGGAAAAAAACAACGAAAGAACAGACAGTATTTTACATACTATACGAGATCCACCTACTTAATTTATATTACAAACAAATTCTTTAAGTTAGCTAAGTACAAATTTGAACCATTCTAACATGTTACAAAATGAAATTAGGTTTTGTTTTAAACTTCTAGTAATAAACAATAATATCATATACAAATTATTTACTTTAGGGAATCATTCATATTATACATATGAATGATTCCCTTGTCAAAGTTTTGACTTTTTAAAGTTACGATATAAATAGATTATTATTTCAATTATTGTGGACGATATTTTCCTTTATTATTTTATTAATTATTTGTTTGTATGATCATGTCGACCTATATTTTACAATAATAAATACTAATTTATTTAATTTTATATTTTTTTATGTTTTTTTTTTAAATTGTATGTGGTTTGAAAAAATTGAAAATATAAAGAAGGTATGGCAAATATTTTTCTGCATGTAAACAGTTCATCGTTTATTTTGCAGTGTACTGTTTTGTTTTGTTATAAATAATATCAGCAATCAGCATGTCTAATATTATGCGGTCATTATCCGTGTTGCATCACGATCATTACACTCTCGAAGTGTCTTTTGTATTATATAGTAGCAAATGTGACGATTATGTATGAATTATTAAAATATCCAAAGAGATTTTTATCAAGAAGCACGGGTATTTATTTACAGTAATTACAATTGTTATTACGATTAACTAAATTATAATGCGGATTAGTGTAACGCAAAACAATCGTGTACTGATTTCGAACCAAACGAGCCGAATGTATTGAAAATGTGTTAATGATAGTTAATCGGTATAGTTAAATTGTCAGGCTTCAATAAATAGTTATTATTTCATCAACTTATGATGAGCTGATAATTTTAATTAGGTTTTATGACGAATATTTTGTAGTGGTTTTTCAACTACATATTATATACTTTATCGTATCTGTGCCACCGCGTTCCCGCATTTTTAAGGCTTAAATTGGGGGAAAAATAAAATATTTTATTCTTGGTATATGCGAACATTTAGCTCAAACAGTGGCTTAGGTGAGAAGTGGTAACAAACATATATCCAACCAAACTTTCGCAATTAAAATATTAGTAGGCTATTATATTATCGTAGTTGTAATTCGCGAATTATATTTAATTTCGTGTAATACATATCCCTAGAGTTGTCAGTTATGAAATTATAAAAGGGGACGGGAACAATATTTCACTGTTCCCTACCAAATGCATCGTAATGCCATAAATATTTAGTTATATAGTTATATAGTTCCATATGCATTGTAGTTCAACTACGTGGCAGTTGTGTACAAAAATGTAACCTATCAGTTTTGGTACAATACATTTCCTACATCGCATAATCCTTAAAATGTCTACCCAATGTAGTTTTTCTACGACTTAAGGTTTAAGGTTATAGGTTTTCGTTTAGGACGTTAACTGTTTCTCGAACGGTATAGGGTTTGGAAGTGACGGTATATTTTTTCGGCGTAAGCGTTTGGAAAAATGTTAAAATAATTGCATATAGCCGCAATAGTTGTTAATAAAAGTCATATACTTCAGTTAATTTGAGTGCATAAAGGTAATTAATTTTTGTTTTATCCATTATCGGCTGATTTTTTTTTTTATAAAATATGTATATTGTTCAATTTTCAAGTATTTTTAAAACTACCGCGGGCTGTTGACGTCACGATATACCGTTAAACTACATTTAAATATTTCAATATTATCTAGTGACGGCCGTGGATTTCGAACACAATAAAACGATTTGAAAAGTGTCATATATTTAATTAAAATTTCAGTAAAAAAAAAATGACGATCGTCACAGCGACAACGAGAGGGTGGAAGGACAAAATCACCGACAGTATTGTAATATAGTGTATATGTAAATAACGTGAGAGAGGGAAAATATTTTCAGTTATACATGAAGAAAAAAAGCGCATCCATCCATCCTCATTTTTAATAGTTTTTTTTTAGGCACAATAAATACACCGTGATTGATCGATGGTTCGGGCGAATATAACGTTTTTATTCATATTCGTACATCGTACACACATTTATAAAAATATCATTTATGTAATGACGAACCAGCTATAATAAATATTTTAAACAGGTATTATCCTTATGATATTTTATGAGACTTATCATATTATATGTACCATAAGACCATAACATAACATTCAATGTATCAATTTTTAAATTTCAACACACAATCCATTTCGATCCATGTTCAACCTAGATTCAGATTTACAAAATAAATGGTATTATTATTGCAAAAATGTGTGTCTCAGCTTTTGATGTTTTATTAGATGATCAAAATACATTTTATAAAACAATACTAATCTTATCATGATCATTGATTTTATGAAATCAACACTTATCATAACTCTATCATGCGTTAATGGCTAAGATGTTATGCTGTTACAAGATTTTGAGATAAGTTGTGTTATTGTTTTCATGATTTACTAATTCAAAATATAACGAGTAGTCAAATAAGAACAAAACATTTACGAAGAAACTTGTATTGTTAATATCGATTATAATTGTATTTTATCAAATTTTGATTTACATGATATTGCAGTAAAAGTGACGATTTTATATTCACACTATTCTTCTCGTTTGAATTTAAAACTGCAGTTATACTTATCATTAAAAATTGTGTACCAAACCCAACCTATAACAAAATATTTAAGAATAATTTTTTTTTTTATAAATCGGAAGTAAAAATATGTTGGTTCAAAGTTCCTATTATATGTAGAAAAACATATTTAATAATATATATTGATGGGATTCAATTTCTTCAAAATATTCCAAAAAAAAACTGTTGAATGGAACTATTATAGTATAATTAACGAAAAAAAAAAAAAATTGAATTAAAAAAAAAACCATCTTCGTATATCTTCACGTTAATAGATAATCGCCGGTTTGTGATAAAATATTAGTACCATTCTATATACTGGTTAGTCTGATGAAGAACTTTGCCAAAAGTTTTTATATTTTTGCTGGAGATCGAATATCCGTTTAAACCTTATATCATAGGGCAGGGAAATGTGGTTCCCTCTCCATCATCTAACAATTTTACGAAACATTGCCGTTTAAAAGAATCACTACAATATATCTGCACATATACCTATTGCATTATACCTATGCGATTCGCATCTTGTATGCATGTAACATTCCGGGGAACCAAATTTCCATGTACTTACTAGAAATCTCTGCTAAATTTCAAGTTACTCGTATGAATACGTCAATAAATAGGGATCTACTCATATGTTTCATACGGTATCTAGTTAACTAGTCCTTATGTTTACCGTACGAGTGTAAATATACGTTTTATTATACAACAAAGTAGCAGTGAAATTACTATTGTACATCAAAAACACATTTTAAGTGATTAAAGATTTTAAAATGAGAAGGGTACATAAAAAAAAAACAATAATAAAACTAAGCACAATTGTAAAACCATAAGCTTCTCGTTCCAAAAATTTGTATTATTTTAGTAATATATTTTGTACATTTTCCTGTTTTTTTTTACGGATTTTCCAATTTGATGTGAAAACTCCTGAGGAAATCGAAAAACGACCTCCTAAAATTACTACACCGATTTCCTTTTAGAAAATGTGCTACACTCAAAATTGTGAGCAATTCTTCTAGTAGAAAAGTTAAATACAGATAAAAAAAAAAAAAATATATTTTTGTAATACCATAAGCTTCTTCGCTTCACTCAGAATCTAAAATACAGTAACGTATTCAAATGCTGGATGTGTACTGCTAATAAAAATCACAATGCTTGTGAATGTATTTTAGTCCATATAGTAGATATATATGTCAGGTTAAAAATTCGATAATATCTTGATTACCATATACACTTAATATACTAATTCAGTAAGAGCTAAATTATGATAAAAGCACTTACCAAAAATACTTTTGCTCATTTTCCCGTATCTGGCAACACAATTTACTGCCCGATTTTTACCACCTATACCTATGTAATTCGTGTTTAATTTTATATGTTAATGTCTGTTTTATTATCTCCGAAGAAGAATGGGAAAATACTCCATAATAATGGTGCACAGGACGTACATTTAAAAAAGTATACTTATGCTAATAGAATACGGGTCGTAAGATAAACAAGTTTTACAATTATAAGTTGTTTTAAAAACACTGGTAGGAACCTACATTCAATTATTACAGTTTTCATGATAATGATATTATTATTATTAGTGCCTTGTAATATAATAGTGCATTTTTCAGTTTCTCTCGAACAGAAACTCTAGGCAATAATTAATAAAAAAAAATTGTATAAATTTACCAGCGACAGTAAAATATAATGTACTTATTTTCGGAATATGCATATAAAAGTATTGTTTATAGTTAATACAAATTACGTCTGTTATATTACAACTCCTCCATAAAAAACACACCCGTTCTTAACAAACATTATATGTTCTTCTAAAACCATTAGAGTCAAATTTTCCCTAAAATAGGTTTTGGCGGGAAAAAATGACGATGTCTATGGATCGATAAATTCAAAATACGTACCTACAGAATGCATGAAAGTTTTTTCGCGATTTTTGATTACACAACAAATGTGGTAGCGAAAGAAAATTATTACTATACGTTTTGATATTATTGCATTTTGTCGGATATCACTTTTCCGAGGATTATATTTTATACGGAGGCAGTTTGAAAAGTTTCTTTCAGACAATCCCCGCATGTATAGATAGAAATATAGACGCAAACGAAAACGGTAGCGGTAATTTAGATTTGAAAGTTTCGACAAGTTTTATTTATTTTATTATTATCATTATTATTTTTTTTTAAATATATTCGCCTTAGTTTTTGAGTAAAATGCAAACATTTCTAACAATATGCGGTGTGAAATTTATCATCAAGTCGTTCTGATCAATGGCGTTTTGTTGAAATTAAGAAACTGTAAATTATGATAATTATAGAAATTATTAAATTAAACGGTTAATCACACACATTGTATAGACCCAATATATTATTGTATTATATACCGGATGTACTTAAAATCGTGATAAGATATATGGCACAGGGTATCTTAGTTTAAATAATGTATTTATAATGATAAATTATCAGGAGCATTAAACGATTTTGCGTTGTCTTTAATTTCCGTGTTATCGACAGGGAATCCAGATACCCAAAAAAGGTTTACCTTGCGAAACATTTTTAATGTATATGGTTTGAAAGTTTTGGTGTGAAAATTATTTGTCTATCCAAATAAGTGATCACTTATACTTGTTTATAAAAACCAATTATATATATACTTCTCGTCCCACTATTATAAACATAAAATTAAAAAAAAAAAAAATTTTAATTTCTGTAAATATAGTTTTGGTATATATTTTAAATAAATATGGCATTGCGTTCTTTATGTGTACAAGTCATGATATGTACTAGTGACTAGTAGGTTTTAATTATTTTCAAAACCAATGGTTACTGACGAAATTGTCTTTTTGAAACGATTCACGTAGGTGGGAAAATAAAATACAAAGACGGGAAAATGTATGGCTAACGGCACCGTCTAGTTCTTAATACACGTTATTAAAACTTTTATTTTTAATGATTCGACACCGAGGAGACATTAGATAATTTAAATTGCCGGCGTTTCCACCGAACCGTAAATCCAAATCAGTTGTAGGTACGACCTAAATTTTATTGGAACGGTTCACGATAGGTATGACTTCGATTAGCCGATGCTACACCATCGCAACAATGGTTTAATAGCAGCCACCGGGTCCACAATATATTTTTTGTATTACAATAATAATATGATCATCGTTAAATTATTCACAAAACAAATGGCCAGTCCATTAAGACCTTTAAATTATTCAAAACGTATTATCAAGCTATCTCCGTTGGATCATCATTCGCAATAAATATTAATACTATCGTCTGGTTAAAATATGAGCCGAATTACGCGAAAAGTGCACATAGCGAATCGCTAACTCAAGAAAATCGCCATAAGTATAATCCAATCCCTACACAGTTTCACAGTGCAGTGGTCTCAGTAGATTATAGGTTTCGTTTTTCAATTAATCGCCTAAACAAAAGCGCGTGCCGGGTGACACTTCGGGATCCATTTCAGCACCACATCAATTCTGGTAATTTGATTAAAATTTACCATGTCGTATTTTATTATGTATGTGTGGAAGTTTTATATTAGACGTGTTTTGGTAAATAACCACATTTAACCAGGCTACTGTTTTTTATAATCAAATCGCTTTGCCGTTTTTGTTATTACTTTTGTTATAACTTTTGGTTTGCAGGTTACTGAAATAATATAACCGCACAGGTTAAAATATAAGTTGAATCACGCGATAAATGCACATACATTAATCATCAACCAAAGGAAATCGCTGTTGGTGTAAGCCGATTCCTAAGTATATATTTACACGCATTTATATCTGATTATAGATATCTTGCCAGATCTATCTTTTCACGATTAATACTTAATTCAAAATCTTGATTTTTGAGTAATTTCATAAAATCATATTAATATTAAATCAAATGGATATATTTTTAAATTTTGTTTTGGCGTGGAGCCTAAAACCAAAGTATTGTATAATATTAATATTGAAAGGAAGTTATTCCTAAATTATAAATCATTAATTCAAATCCTTTATTCATGAATTCATGGAATGTGTAAATAACACTATAATGCATACTTTTGAAATCAATGACATTATATAATTAAATATCATAAAGAATAGATGGTAAAGTCTAAGAATTAAATGTATATAATATCAATTAATATTATATTTAATAACGCCATAAAGATGCTGTCTTCGCAAATCTATAACTATATAATTAGATTAATCACTAAAACACAGCTATTTAGTTGCTATTTATAATGTTATCAATTTCAAATAACTGTTATTTCGGGCGCCTCCTTCGCTCGTCAACAAAAGATGTTTACAGATCCACATACACACACGTATCATAGCAAAACCAATAAATTCCTCGTTACGCTCAGAATCTAAAAATAAGAGTCGATACTTTAGACGGGTGTGGCCACTGTTATAGGTTGAATATTAAAAAAATTAGAGTATAGAGATTATTTATTTAATTTATATTTGTACGCAACTATCATTGATAACGGAAAACGATTCTGAGCGAAGCTCTAGCAATAGTATTGCTTTTTCAAAAATATGCGTTTTCATGCCAAACTGATAGTTTCAAAAATATGAAAATAGGTACTTGTAATAAAAACTTAATAATAACAAAATATAAATAAGAACAGTTGCCTATAGCAGCTTTATTATTAATCTTCAAGTATTTTTCACTTAAAGAACTAATATTTTTTCGTTATCTCGAATATTAATGAGAATTTCAAAAAAATTACCCTTCTAAAGTATCAAAAAAAGCCTCTTGTCATATTCTGATTGAAGCAAGATTTCTAGGAGAAAAGTTACTATCACAAACAGAAAAAAAAATATTTAAAAAAGAGCTGGTACTCAGGATGAGAGTAGTATCTGTTGTAAGTAGAAAATTTGGAAGGTAGGATAGATAAAATTATCTAATTTATAATTTGTACACAATGAGTTTAACAACTCCATCTATTTGTGGAATTTTTAATATTGGCTGCCATTTGAAAATCAAAAGTAGTTAGTGGTTTTAATCTTAAAAATACGGGTGACAAAAACAAAATTATTGTAACCTAAAATTTTAGGGCTAATTGATTTTTAAATGTTCTATAAAATAAATTCCAAAAAAGTTAACACTTTTCGAGATTATGACTATGAATATATTTTCAAACGGAACACTCTGTATGGTTTTATAAAAATTTGTTGGTGAATTGAAGTTGTACATACTAAGGTTTTTCATTCTGAGCATAGCACCTAATATTTTGATTTTAATATTTTTTTCTGTCTAGGAAAAAATAATCAATAAAGTTTTGTTTTTTTTGTTTATTATATAGGAGTCTATCAAAACGTTTTTAAAGTTGATTTGTCGGGAATAGTTCTATTCACCTCTCTATGTCTAGTCTAATAAAGTAATAACCTTGACGGGACGATTATTAAACGAAAATATCATAGTATATAAATATACCTATTAACAAATATATTATTATATTATAATTATGGAACCGCGTTTTATTTGGTAAATCAGGAGAACCACAATAATCTAAATAATTCCGAACGATTCACTCTCACGCCACCGTGTTGTACAAGTTTCACTACTCGAACGGTATCGAATAAACACATCATTATTATACCTCGTGTGCAACCTTATCGTCCGTTTCTATTCCTAGACACGATATCTATATTATTATAGTACGTTTTATTGTGAATTTCATTAATACGCTAAATTCGCGATATCGTGTCTAGATGAAATTTCAACTTGGTTGTAGTCGCAGATAGAACCATCAATGTATCGAATATTTGTCATATATTTTATTGTGTAATACTATTTATAATATTAAAAGTGCTCATTATACATGATGATCCAATTTTCATAAACTATCAATTTTCTTGTAGGATTTTAAGTAAATTTGTTTTTTTTTTTCAATCATTATAGATTCTTTAAAGCCTTATTTTAATAATACTTTAAATTTTCACTCCTATTACTCATAAATCATGATATTATATACAATTTGAATTTTAAAACATCAACACCATCTTTTGATTGTTGATTCAAATAGAAAATATTTTTCTAAAAATTTTGATAGACATAAAACATAACAAATATAACATAATATGGGATTTACCGTGTGTTATTGATCATAAAGTATTTGAAAATTTAATCCACAGAAGTAGAGATAGAGAATAGTTATAGAGTAATTTTTCGTACATAAGTGAATATGCAATTTACAATGACTAACGTAACAATTAGTTAATGAAACAACCAAAAACCAAGAAATACAAATTAGACAAAAGCGAAGTTGTTTAAAACTTAAAGGGGAATATTGTTGGTTTTTATCGGTGTCTAATGAAATTAAAAGTAGAAAATACGCAGAGAGCCGAATAATTTAAAGTAAAAATAATTTTTTTCAAAACCTTTGAAATAATCCAAAAAATCACTGGTTTTCAGTAACTCCAAGAGCTATAGGAATATCCTATCCCAATATTTCCTTCGATATAGCGGCAAAATTATTATAGTTCATTGTTTTATACGATTTTTGTTATTTTTTTTAATAATTTTCGTTCAATGCATTCATAAAAGTTACTTTCATTATGTTTTATAGATTTTTAATATGTTAAAAATGTAACAAAATATTTACGTGAACAAAAAATATCCACTTTTTGATTGAATTCGTAAAAACTTGCCCAATGATAGTTAAATCATAATATAGGGATAATTTTAATCCTTGATTTATATTGATGCTAAAATTATTTAGGGGAAGCTAGAGAAAGATATTTAAATAATTTGTTAACTTTACAAATTATTTGGCTGTGCACAATGCACATAAGACATATGCCTGTGTAATTGAATGAAAATCGCGCCTTTACTGAATTACTTCACTACTTACAGATACAAAAGTCTAAAGTCTTCGAAAATCATTCTTGTGGTGTTCATGGGACTGAATATAGAGTATAGTAAGTTTCTAGATTTAATGTCAGGTCAAAAAAAATAAGCAAATGCTATAAGTCCTTGTGACGCATGTTATCGAAACAATGTTTCTAAATTATATGTATATTATTATTTATTATATATATATTATGGAGTTTTATCATCTACAGAAAACACAGATTTGTTTGTTTTTGAAAAATGTCAATCCAGTGATAAGAGTTATTGATTGTTATTGGTTGCAAAAAAATAAAAATAATAAACGTTAAAGCTTTTCATCGTTATCATTTTTAAATTACCGAAGTTATATTTCGTGCAAACATAATATGTTATTAGAACACCGAAGGAGATTATCATGATATAAAGAGAACAATAAACAATATACGAGTGAGTATTGTTATGTTTAAATAAATATCTTATTCAAATAATACCAGAAATAATAAAAAAATACAATGTTTCGATTTAAATATGTTATAAAATAAAAAAGTAAACAATTTAATAATATTTGCGAATATCAATGAAATCCTAAATTTGGATATAATGTTGGATATACCTAATTACTTCACATTGTGAGTTATGTGTGCTACTATACCATATACAACATATGGAATTTTGTAACTAAGGTAATTAAGAATACGTTATATAGGGATAGAAAAACAGGATCAGAGTGTTTCATTTAAACACTGAAAGCTACGTAAAATGGTTACAATAATTTAAAAAAAAAAAAACTATTCTAAATTGAGCTGAGTAAACTGATAAGGTTATAGGTATTTTTTTCTTCTTGTAGTAAACGCAATCATTGAAATCAATGTAAATAAAATAAACGTGTTCCGTAGTAATAATATTTTGTTATCGTTGTTTTTTAATTTTTTAGGAAAAACTGACAAATCAACCGAAAAATCAATCTCAAAGGAAGGCATGAAATAATTAACGGATTTAACCAACTGACAAAACGTTTTCCAATTAAATAATTAAACACATCTTCCCGAAATAAATAACATTTTCAAACAATGAGAACTAAAACTGAAAATAAATGTATCTAACCTTCTTAAAGTTAACTTAACTCTTTCTTAATTAATAATTACTTAAATTATTACCAAATATCATTGAAATGACTGTTTAAAAAATAAAGTAATTTATTTAAATATAAACATTAACAGTGTGACTGTTCTTTCATGTTTTTGTTTAATGTAGTTTTTAATCAATTTATAGTATTAAATAAATAATAGCCAAAATAGTATGCTGGTTTTAATTAAATTTACTGTTCAGGTTTATCGTAAAATATTATCATCACGGATAACGACCTATTATATTGTTATTTTTATTTGATTATATTTTAACTAATAGCGTAGGTAGGTCTCGAAATTTAATCAGTATCATAATAGTCATGTAGTTGGTCTGTTTAAAGCAGTCTGTTTTAAACATGACGCTTTTAAATCCGATTGAAACCCGAAAATAATTTGAAACGGTTGTGTATAAAACATTTTAAATTTTTAATAAAGGACATGTCTATTATTTTTACAATATTGTGAATGATTGAAAATTATTATTGTTGTTTACTGTATTTAATTTTTAAAATAGGAATGATCCGATGTTTTAATCAGTAACTCTTTGGGTTGTAAATTGGACACAGGTTGTTTAATTCAATATTTATAAAAAGATAATACCGTACTATTCTATTTAATCTGTGTAATATTCATAAAAAAATATCGTTTGACTGGCTGATTCATCACCGTCAAGCCCAAAACAGTGAATGGATCGGGCTGAAATTTGACATATAAATATTTATTATGTAGGTTTCGCTAAGAGAGGATTTTTAAAAAAATCAAGCCCAAAAAAGATAAAATAGGGAGATTTAGATATTTATGGTACAAATATCTAATTGTTTATTTATTTATATTTGTTTATTCATATGTTATCTTGGTGATACGGATGAAATAACAAATTGGCTCAGGCAACGTCAGCCGTGACGTAACTTAACCCAATATAACCTAACCTAACGGAACAACTTGCGGGACGGAAGAGTTTTTGGTATTTTTGGTATATTAATTTTATTTTATTTGTTGGTTTATAGGTTACCTTGGTGACATGTATGATAATTTGGTTATCATAAGAGACCGCATTTATATCGTATTATAAAAAAGAATTACTTTTTATCAATCATTTTTTTGGTGTTAGAAATGGATATTTCATTTATTAAATCCGGTAAAAGGGAAAACACATGTATATTTTTTTTTGATTTTTAAATACTTTCGAAGTATTTTTCCAAGGAAATTTTGACATTTTCAAGTTTTTTTGTGGATTTTAAGATTATATAAATTATGTTTTTAGTTGAACTAGAAAACAGTCATTATTAATATCATCATTATTGACATAAATATTATTAATATTAAAGTTATTTACACTATTATCCAGCAACAGCAAAGCTTAGCTGGTTCTACTAGTATAATATGAACAAAAATAAAAAAATGAAACAATATATCTACAATTATTATTAACAAAAATTTAGAATCACTACCTAATTATTTATAACTTAATAGGTCAGTCGATCATAATTGTTTGGGGAAAAAAAAGAACCATTGTTTTTAACTTTTCAAAAAATTATTTAAAATAAAAAAATATGTGTATTTCTTAGATTTATACAAATTAATATGATTTTATAAATCAAACTAAATTTTGATATTCAAGATTATAGATGTAATAGGAATTCCGGTAGAATTATATTCTTTATAATAATATTACTGCAGTTTGGTGTTTATTATTGAATTTACATGTAGGGGAATTATTTTAAATCAAACAAAAATATAAAAAATATAAATATTTCACCACGAAAATAATGTAATTAAAAGAAATCGATGTATGAAAAGCTTGAAAAAAAAATGTACAGATTTGATTTTATTATAATATCATTTCGTGTTAATTATTACTTTTTGATTTTATTTTTTTAATTGGTATACAGTTACCATTTCACTAATTAAGCATCGACGAAAACCGTATAATGTTTTTACTTTATGTTGGACAAATAATAATAATAGGAGTAACAACCTGCCAATTTTCATTTTCCCATTTGATATTGATAAACTGCTTTTAAAAAAAACCTACCGAATAATAATCATTATAGGTATTCCTACCGCACCATTTTGATTTATATTTATAAAAGAAATATTTTTCCTCTTAATATTAAAAATTGTTCGTATATGTTGAATACCTATTATTCAAGACCATAGCTAACCCCGAACCTCATCTGGTTTAAAAGTTTTATTTTATTTTCCCTATTAAATCTAAATTAAAAAAAATATATTCTATTCTAAATAATCTATTTTTCTCTTTTAAGCTAAAAGTTTTTAGATTTTGAGCGATGTTAGGAATCTATATGGTGTTTTATTTTCTGTAAACTACCAAAAATCATGTTTTAATCAAAAACTTTATAGCTACTTTCTTGTCTAATTTCTGATCTTATTTGTGCATTGATGAAGTCATTTTTTATAAAATAACGGAATAACTGATAATATTTTGAAGATTTCTAAGTTACCTTGGAAATAAGAAGGAAAATGATTAATAATATTCCACTCAGAATCGTTTTTCGTTAACAATGGTTTATGTGTGCGTACAGGTATAAAATACTTTATATGTGTTTCTTTTCAATTTGATTACCCATCAGTAGTGGCAACCATTCCAAAACGTCTTCCGTTATAGGGACATTTTAATTTTAATTTTTTTATTGGTTATTGATCACACGGCTACAATACCATTGATAAATAAAACGATGAAATAGCCGATGACCCATTAAAACAGTATTATTGAGAATGTATTTATGTGGAACGTTGCCGAAATATATTTAAGTCATAATTCATAAATAAATTATTAAAAACTTATGTGAAATTTTATAATATAAATGTATAATAAAACGGTATTTGTGGGAGTTTAAAACAATTAAATTTCCACCACGTTCAGATATAAGTCTTGGTTATTTTCCATTTTATTTAAGTATTAACGTTAAATATTTCGGATATAAAACGCATAATACAGAAAACCACGTACTAAATACACTGATACGTATATTTTAATTATTTGTTGCAAATAATTCGTTCTCGTTGTGTTTATACAGATAATCATTAGTGATGGATTCATTAATATGCTATCTTAAAAAAACAATAGGTAATCGTTAAACTCGATTACAGTATAAAAATATATATATATTTTTGATTGGTTGAATTGTCAGATTACTAGATATTTGGAAATGTTGCGTGGAATTATAAAAACAGAGCGTTCTCAATCGTAATAAACAAACGGGTCTAAAAAATGTTTTGACAATTATGACCGTTCTCAATAATATTTTTGCCGGTCACACTATAATTTACGAACTGTATATATACATATTCCCTTGTAATAAAATGACGTAATAATAATTTTTATGTTCATATTATAATCATCCTATCAATAATAAATTAAAATTATCACATGCACTTCTTATAAGTTGTATGATATAATAAACTGATATTTTGTCTTTAAATTTTAATATTATTTGTTTATTGTAACTTTTTATGAAAATGTTGTATTCAATGCATAACAAATGTTCTTAACATCATTTTATTAGTATTACGAGTATACATTTTTAAAACATGGTATTTATAAACAATGGTTGTAAGAAAGTACATCGGGATACAATAGGATAGAAGCCTGGTTGGGGCGAATTGGGGTACTCTTTACCTAAACATTAAGTATATGTGGAAAGTGTATGTAAAACAAATTAATGTTTATTATTCCAGTGTACACAATACATTGTTTTTGGTTTTAATTTTTAGATTTCTTTCTTATTAATCAGGTAATTTCACAATACCATAGAAGTAAATTATATTACTATTTATGTGAAGTGAATAGTATTTGTGGGATCCCCCGTTTGTCTTGAAGTATGTTTTATATGAGGTAAAACTAAGAAAAAGAAAACATATTTTAAACCTTAACTTTATTGAAACTTAATTGAATGTTTAATGCGTATTAAATATTAATAACCAGATAGATACTAAAGAATATGTGGTTCAATTTCACACCAAAATGTCAATTTTTAAGTGATTTATAGATTTTTATATCCATGATTCCTCGTTTTGGTTCATATTATACCCTATATTAGTTTAAACTGTATGCAGTTTATAATTATTAAATTACAGATACAATGATGATCCAATATTATATTTTATAATTTTGAGAAAACAAACAGTTTACATAATTCACGTGGTAGTGTGTGCTTCGACAAAATTTAATTGATAAATATTATATACTATAAAGTTTAAAATCAATTATTTTATAGACTTGTTTAAAAATTATGTTTAAATTGAAAGAGATTGCACGTAAAAGTAATTTTGTTTTTTCCGTCTAAGAATTAGAAATAATATAGGAAATTTGACTAGTCGAGTGAAGGTGACGTTTAAAGAATTAATCTTAAGCGTCAAACGTAAGAATATTAAAATGTTCGATGTATCCAATTTAAAAACTTTAAAACTCATTGAGTGTATTATTTATATAATATGTTTTGCTAAGGTAAATATAATATACGGTGTTTTGCAACACGTCACTATAAATACAGTTATTGTGTTAAATACTCCTCTGTACTTACACTTATTGCATTTTGAGAATTTTTTCCCTTGAGACTACTATATATCGTAGTTTAAGCTCCTTCAAGTTTTCAGTTTTCACCACGCCCGGAAAAGCCTTCGGAAACTTTCGCCTCCTCGAATATATAAGGGATCAAAAAGTTTCAGTCCGTATTTATGAAATATAGTTGAATGAGTTTTTAAATGATGTTGTTTCCTTGGAGTATACCTAGCCAAATCCAATTCGAAAATTCAGTAATGATTACAAGAGCGAGTGTGAGCATATTTTAAATGCAAAAAAAGGAGATTGTCTTAAAGTAAAAAAAAAATAATCGCACGAGAAAAAAATTTTGAATTTGTTTAAATGGTGGGACCAGAATTTAAGGCTTTTGAAGTTTTATTTTGATTTTTAAATTATAAAACTATCAAATCTAAACACCCGAATACAATAAAATATCGTATGAGCGATATGCGTTGAACTAAATTTCATTCGACGGTTAAGTGTAAAATTTTGAATCTAGAAACCTGGATTTTTTATTATATAAATTTAACCATTTAAATTATAATTTTAGTGACTATACGCTGTATTCAAAATTGAAAATTCACATACGAGTTCAAATTGGTGTAATACTTTTTTAGTATTGATAACTATTAGGTATCTGAAATAAGTTAATAATAAACTTGAAAAACGGAAAGTAGCACTTGAAAGATAAGGAGTCTAAGGATAAGTAGAAGTACTCGTAAAACAAAGGGTTTGGAGGGAGAGGATAATATAACTAACGACAATAAGTGGTCATAGATGAGGCAAGAGTTTTAATTATTTAAAATCCTGTGTACGAAATAATGGCATCTTTCATAAGAATATAAAACATAGGCTGACATGTGGTTGGAAAAATTATAGTGAACTGGCAGGTGTTTTATGTGATGAAATAATTACAATAATATTTAAAGTTAAGTTCTACAAAAATGTAGTAGGATTTACTATTTTGAACGGTTCAGAGTATTAAGTGATAGACAGAAAAAATGGAATAGAGAATAATTGTATCAGAAATGAGAATGTTCAGGTGGATGAGTGGAGTGACGAGAGAATATAGGATACGGAATAAGTACCTATATAATAGGTAGCTTAGGCATGGTTTCTGTAGTAGAAAAAATAGGAGGACATAAACTGAAATAGTTTGGGTATATCACGGAAACATAAATCTAAAACAAGAAGAATTATAATGAAAATAATCATAGAAGGAAAGAGGTGAAGAGGAAGATAAAAAAAAAAATGTTTTGATGCAATTTATAATAGTAACAGAATGGAGATGTTATGAATTAGATAATAACAGATCAGAGAGGATAACAGAGTGAAAAAAAGACAGTTCGACGCAAATAATGTTACGTCTTAGAAAAACGAAAAACAGCTATATTACCTTACTATCTCTACAAACTAGTTCATCGGTAACAAAAAATTAATATTTAAAAATATTTGTAATAAAATGAAATACCATGGACAAGAAAGGAGAAAACTAGACTTTATAGATACTCCGTAATCAGTACTCGGTAATGGTGGTGGCCCCTTCGGAGGACTCATAGTTTCGTTGCGTTCTATTGGTCTCCGTTTGAATCGGAGTCTTTGATAAATCAAATCTCCTATATTTAATAGTATCGTAAATATAATATTTATAAATAACAAATGTTTTTTAGCAGTCGACAAAAGGCCGAGCCCCGTGGGAACTTTTGGAAAAAAAAACAGCCTTCAGTCAGGACGAAGCGAATTTTTTGAAAGGTATATAGTGGAACGGAGGTGAGGGATAAAGGAAAAAGAAAAAAATGAAAAATAAAAAACGCGTATTCCCGTGTGCGCGTTCTGTACACGAACAGCTGGTTGGCGGGACAATTTGTTTTTGGTGTTCGACATTGACAAAGTGCATTTTATGTTTCGTACAAAAAACCAACCGTACGCAAACACACACACCAGTACACAAATTATTTTTGTGAAACATGTGTGGGTTATTTTTTTAATAATTTTTTTTTTATTATTATTATTATTTTTTGGTTTTTTATATTTATTCTCAGATCTTCGGAGCAGAACTGGCGTATACTAAGAAAGTTAGTTTTGGTACTTAAATGGTTTATAATAACATTTTATTTTACTAGTGTATGTATTCTTTTTTCTTTTCCATTCTTTTGGTTATTTTATTTCTTTATAATTGCACGTAAGTACCTGCAGCCTGCAGATGTTTTGTAGAGCACTACGCGGTAAAAATACTGAAACTGGATTTTATAAAAACTTGGGTAAAATCGTATGCATACAAATACTGCATAAGTCACTATTTCAAATTTAAGCGATTTAGCTCCGATTTACAATGATAGCAATTTTTTTAGAAAGGAAATCTGACTGGAGTAGTACTTTAGAGAGGTAACTTTTCGATTTTCCCATAAGTTTACTCAATAAATGGGAAAACTTGGAAGAACCGAAAAATATATGCAATATTAAACAAATATTATTAAAGTATGTCCGTCCTTTTTACAGTTATATATTAGTTTTTAACAACAGATAGTTAGTACCTGGGTATTACCCAAGTAGGTATTATAAATATAATTCCTTGGTCTTGGCTATTATTATGCCTTTATTTATTATGTCTTCATTATTATGAAAAATTAGATTCATCTGTAAATATAAAAATAAAATTCATTGCAAGTATATTATCTTATTATTGTTATTTTTTTATTATTATTTTTTTTATCATAGTTTATAATTTTCCACATTTTAATTACTTTTACTTTATAAGTTATAAGTAACTAAAATACAATTTATTTAGTTATTTCCACATTTTGTGTTTTAGATATTTTTCTGGATTATATGAATATTCAAAATTAACTTAATTTGGAATAACACAATACATTTAAGTTGATTTCAAGTTAACGTAAAAACAAGTGAATAAAATTAGAGTTAAATTAAATCAAATAGCAAATAAGTTAGTTAAGGTAATAAGTTAACTTTTAACTCATAAGCTCTCAGTTTTGAGTTATAGTTATTATAATTGATTGACAGATTTATAATTGAATTCACAAAATATACAATTCGATTAAAGTAGAGCTAAGTCTATGAAAATAACATACAAAGTCAATAAATTATAGGGTAGAAATAATATTTCATTCATTATTATGTTTTTAATATCACTTAAAAACTACGTACATTCAAAAATTATACTATATAATAAATTCAATTTTAAACACACGTAACTAATGATATATTTAAGTCTTCAATAAAGTTTTTTTTTTTTTGTTACAAAAGCAGCAGTAGCTTTCAATTAAACAAACGTAATACATATAATATTATATATTTTTCACATTTCAAATTTAACTTTTTCAAATAATTATAAAATTTTAAAAGTTATTGGAATAACAAATTATGAAAAATATGAAATTTCAGTGTTGAAGTTTTTGCACTGGATAGATAGTGCCGATACAAAACGAAAACATTGAGACAAAATAAATATTCAATAGCAAAACGATTTAAAAATACCTACATGTATTTTCTTATAAAAATATTATATAGATGTATCTGGAATGATTTTCGAACGAACGTACCTATTTAGGTTTTATTTTTATTGACAAAATGCGTTTTTACAGACCGTGTCCAAGAATGATGACCCAAGCAATCTGTAAATTTACAGCCCGTTATAGTTTTAGTAGAATTACACATAGGACCTGATAATTTTCTTAGAGCAGTATATCAGGTTCGTCCACGTAGGTAGATTAAGATATTTATAAATGCATTGTACTTAAAAAGAAAAAAAAAGTCAGGAAGGTAGGATACATAAAATTCTTTACTTGATATTTGTACGCAAAGATAAACCATTTCTTACGAGAATTCTTAGGATTTCCGTCGAAATTTTCTCTCTAACGATTATGAACAAAATCACTAATGAATTAAACTCAAATTTGTTTTTTAAACCACTAAGAACAACTTATAATGTATCTTGTGTTCATATTTTAAAAAAAAAAGCTTAATATTGTTTTAATGTTGTATTACTGTATGGTCATATTTTTTATTTACTAAATTAAGGAAAATTATTTATTGCATCGGATGATTAACTGGATTTTACCTGTTGCAATAAATTAATCTAAATTTAAAACTAGCCTGTCTTTAAAAAATAAATATCTTATTTCATACAAAAAAACTTAAAAAAAGTTATTGTTATGAATTTATGTCAAATTTACAATTATTATTATTGTCATATCATAAAATCGACATGTTTTATAATAATCATATTATGGAAGTGTAATAGTTGTTTTCCTACACGTGCGCGTATTAATTTTGCCTATACATTACGCCGTGTGTACAGATGAGAGTAATATCAAAAAATAATCTAGTAATTTTTTATTAGTATAGTTATTAATAATAATGTAAATATCATATTATCGTACGTTTGTATAAAATATGTTTTATTGATTTATCAAGTAAACTAATAATAACTATTATTTATTTTAAACGAGTTTGAAAGCCTAATAATTATTACCGTTGTTGTAATAGAGACAGCCACTATTATAGATAATTAAATTATCTAAACCTAATTTATTGTATAATTATCTATACGATAAAACGATTCTAAAAAGAGTTCAGTTGATAATGATGCTTTGACTACAATATATATCGTTTTATTGTAAAATAATTAAATAGGCTTTATATATTTAAATGTTGTACCGATTTTCCCAATTTTCTTACGTTTTTCACTTTTTTTTTTCTTTTTTTTTTGGTTTTTCAAATATGATGAAAAATCTACTAAGAAAATCGAACAATGACCTCTCTAAAGTACCTCCTTAGTGAAATTTTCTTTTAAATACAATACAATAATTTTAAATTAGAGGAAAATTGCTGTTAGAAAAGTTTTTTCCACAGGAAAAAAGAAAGTTATACTAATTATATATTTTAAGAAATATAATTCCAATAAAAGATCAGTACTAAAGGAAAATGCATATATAACACGAGAAAATCGAAGACCTATAAATAACCTAAAAATGTTTGATAGTTTTGGAAAATTTGATCACATATACAGAAGCCCAATATAATAATTATTTTTTTAAGTAATTATTATTATATTTAAGTAATTTTTTAAATTATGTAGGTCTCTACAATATTTTTTAACCAAAAAATCAAATTCCATACATTTTGCTGCATTTTCTACATTCTATTCCCGTTTTATTAAAGAACCATACGAAAAATTAAAAAAACGATTTTCTTATCCACAAAATTAAAAGAGTTTTCTCTCAGAAATAATAAGATTCTTGAAATTTGGGCTAGGGTTTCAAATAGATAATTTTTTCTTTATAGTTTTAAATAATGAAATCGTTGTGCTATAAACTTGATTTCAATGGTTGTGAAAATTACTTTAGATATAAAAAAAAGACTTAGTTATTTTATTATCATTATCATTATTATTATTATTATTATTATTATTTTTATTATTATTATTATTATACAAACGGTAATATAAAACGTAAAACGTAAAATTTTTATTTTCCGCGTAACGTTTTCGATTTACTTCGCAGCAAACGAGTTCCCGAGTGTGTTGCCAACACAATAATAATATCAGTCGGACTATTTTTTGATCTCGATTGAATTCGCGGGTGGAGACCGACTCCGAAAACATATCATCGCCTCCCGGACCAGAAGCTTTCCTGTTTAGATTCTATTACCCACATGCGCGCAGACCATATATTTTCTCATTATATCTAAAATCATTGCCAACATTCAATTTTCTAAAAGATAATAGTAATAACCTTTTATATACCACGTTTCATATTACATCATCCTATACGTAAGTATGCCGACCCCGAACGAGCAATATTCTTCTGGGAAATCGAATGTATCAAATACCCGCACACATTGCAGTAACTTTATTTTATTGAAAACGAAGTAACATGGTTCATATAAGTAAAATAAATATTATTATTATTATTATTATTATTAAAACAATACCGGAGAACATATTATAATTATCTAGCATATCTTTTATTCTAAATCTTTTAATTATTAAAGGCAAATAATATTATCCAATCGATAAATTAAGAAGGTAATTTTTTGATTGCTCCCGAAATTCTCTGTATAAATCGGAAAAAACAACTGAAAAATATTTTTAATAAATTACAAATGAACATTTATTTTATGTAATTTGTTTTTGATTTTGGTTTTATTTTAGATTCTGAGGGAAACGAGGAATGTATTGGTTTTACAATAATTATTCTTTTATGTTGTGTATAAAATTTCTACCAGAAATCTTGCTCCGATTTATCAAGTGTAGAACTTTTTCTAAAAGAAAATTTTATACAGAATTTAACTGGACTATTTGACAAAGGTATGACTTTTTTTCTTTTGAATATTTTTCAAATTTTTTTTAATTATTATAACAAGTCGGCGATATAATTTATATATTTTTATTTTATTATATTTTGTTACAACTAAAAAGAAAATTTTAAATATTTTTAATAACATTTTTATTTATAATCCAAGATAGCCATTTTATAAATTAATTTTTACAAACAATTTTAGTGTTTAAAACTATCATATAAGTTAAGTCATTAATTTTTAAACAATTTATAAAGTTTATTGAAATCCAAATTTGTTTCTTACTAACCAGTTACATTGATTGTCCATTTTGAATTATTTTTGCCAAGACACATCATAAATAATGTGTTATCACAATTATAAATAATAATTATTGATAGTTAATAATAATCATATTTATTATATTATCATAAGACCATATGACATATTATTATGAATTTGTAATATCATAATACTATAATAATTTCATACATAGTTAATCGATGTAGGTACTACAAACATCCGCAAATATTATTTTCTTTGTGTAAATTAAAGATGTGTGATTTTTTGTATATTTTATGGTTGAAAATAAATCTATTAAATATTTTAATTTTTCTTTCAATAAAGTAAAGGATTTAAAATTGCATGTTAATGTCTAATTCGGTGATGTTCTATTCAAAGCCACGTGTTGTGCTGCCAAACATATTTCGTTGACAGAAATAAAAAAATGTCTACACTAAAATGTATTTAAAGTAATACTCTATCTATTTATATGGAAAACATATTTTTAACCCACACAGTTGTATTTTTTGCCACAAACAATATTTAAAATAAAAAATAAAACATGCATACATTTAAACATCATTGTTTAATACTTTCAATGATTTTATAAATGCCTGTTAGAAATCAATCATATTTTAGTTGTAAATTTGGTCTGAGTAATTTAATTTGATTTATTACTTTAGTTTAAAATAATATTTTCATTTTTTTACATGTGTTCTTGGACTCAATAGAAATATTTATATAAAATAATAATACAAAATTGAATGCACTAAGTTTGTATAGGTCTTCTTTTAAAAATACTACTAATTTTGTTTAATTTTTAGAAACATATTTATACAAAAAAAAAAAAAAAAACTACTTATATATCTATTGATATTAATATTAATTTTAATACTAATGACAATATCTCTAAATATTCTAATGTGTTAACAGCTTTTAATTGTTATCAAATTATCAATAGGCCAACTTCTCTAATAATTTCTGTATTGATCACATATATGTAAATAATGTATATAAAAATAATATTTATACCCATTTTTGAAATATATTAGGACACACTATTATGGTAATTTATGTTACTTGAATTGTAGTAATAGTTTTGATAATAGCCATTTTAATTAAATTAATGATATTAATAACATAGATCCGGTGTATAAAAACTATAACAGCCTAAATCATTTAATCAGTACATTAAACTGGAAATTTGAAATTATTGTTAATTTGGAATTAAATGTCGCTTTAGATAAGTTCCTTAAAAAATAGATTAATTTATAATTTTAAATCCTACAACTAAAAATAATAAAGCTTATACATTTTTAAAATTAAAACTTTGGATCAGAAGAGGATTGATAACTGTAATTAGATTTGGAGAAAAATATTTTGATGGGGTATTATAGATATTAATATTTCTGAGGATATAAAAAAATGGGTTTTTAAAATTAGATTGGACCAGTTCTAACTGGGCATCGCTACAAGTCTATTTGTTGGTCCCTTGTTACCAAAAGTGAAATGATTAATTTTCTTAAGAATATTAAAATAAATGCCAACTATAATAAAAAACGTAATTGCTAATAAAGTTCTCATAAATATATGTAATGTTATATGTATGTTATTCTCTTTATCGGTTTTTCATCTGGAATGTTAGCTAATATATTTAAAAAATCTCTCACTATCTTTAATATTAAAAAATGATGATGTTAAGTTATGTAAAAATTACAGATGATTTGCTTTGATCTTATCAATTAATACAATCTTTGAAAAACGTATTAAAAACAGCTAAATTAAGTCTTTTGATATGAAAAATGTTTTCTTAGTAATAATTAGTTTGGCTTTAGGAAGGGATTATCTATCAACCTTGTTTTTTTTAATGTCACAAAATACATTTATGAAAATATTAATAATGTTCATAAAGTATTGGGAATATTTTATTGATATAAAGGAGAATTTTTGATTTCATGGACTAAAATATTATGATTAAAAATCTTGAGTTCTGTGGCATTCGAGGATTAACATTAGATTTATTTAAAACATATTTACGAATAGAATTCAGGTGGTTAATATAGACAGTTTATTTAGTGATGAAATTGAAACTTCTTTTGGTATCCCACAAGGCATAGTTTCAGGTCATATATTATTTTTAATGTAAATAAATGGATTATTATATCTCAACATTAATGGTAAAATAATCTGCTATGTAGATGATACAGT
The DNA here is from genome assembly GCA_902439185.1 of Cinara cedri. NCBI lineage: Eukaryota > Metazoa > Arthropoda > Insecta > Hemiptera > Aphididae > Cinara > Cinara cedri. The sequence continues at coordinate 766,763 of CABPRJ010002396.1, forward strand.
CGTGCTATTTAATTATACCTCTTTAGATAAGGTTTATGGCAAAGCTAATGAAAGTTTATCATCTATATATATAAAAATGGATCCCTGTTTCCCGTGGTCATTGCATCACGCGTGAACGGTGGAACCGTTTCCTTAAGTCTTTTTTTCTTTTTTTTTCATAATTGTCAGGAGAAGGTTCTTATGTAATACAATTTTAAGAAAATCCACCGGAAAAGTACGGAATCTGGATGTAAAAACGTCACTGTCCAGAAATAAAATAAACTATATTTTTGTTTATTGTAAGGTCACTATAGGTTATAATTGAATATAATAGTTGTAAACCTGTTGTTACTTTTTGTCAAAACCAAAACAACAAAAATAAGTATTACTGAAATCCAAAAAAAAAAAAACGAAAATCTCAAATAATCACAGCAATGGACTAACACGTTACTAAGTGATATACTTGGTCATAAAGAAGAATATAATAGTTTTCTTTAATTTACAGTTGAATTTTCGTTTTTGAAAATGCCAGCAATTAGACGTACAAACTTAAGTCGCAGAACTTGCAATGCTGTGAGTCAAAGATATACAACAGCAAGTCAAATTGACGAGAAACGCTAAGCACGGAATGAAGTTGAACAGAATCGATGTAATCGAAATGAACAATATAGAAATGTTGCGTTGAATCCCTATCGAGCTGCATTCAATTATAACGTGAAAATCGATAAAAGTACACAGAAAATCGTGTCTATTTGACCAATGAACGTTTTGTGCCAATATTGCAAGGCATTTATGTTTAAAAATGAAGCTCCTGGATTGTGTCACTTTTTTTTGAAATATTATTTTTATAAATTATACGAATTCGAATTCAATATTTATAATTAAGACAGGAAAGTGTCTGTCGGGTCAGCTAGTTAGTTATAAAGTGGTTTGAAAATAACTCTTTGCATTTAAACATTGAAAAATTTTGCTATTTACATTTTATTATTAACACTTATTTTGTAGATGATACAAAGTATAATGTTGTTGTAGATAATAGTATATCTTCAAATCTAAAAAGTGTTCAAAAATGTACTTACAAAAAAGTCAGTTTTAATAAATATCCAAGAGTTTAAATTGATTATTAACTCAAATAGAGCATATGTATTAATTATACAAAGAATATTATTCAAAAATTTGTTTATATTTTAGTATTCTAAGGAATATTTTATCACCCCAATTGATAATCATAAAATTCACTAGCTTGGTTCAGTCTGTATACACTTACGGTCTACTTTTCTGGGGAGACTCTTACAATATATATAATAATAAATTAAATACCTCCAATAAAGTTCACTTTTTTAAGCCAGGACTATATCCTATTAATAGTATCTTCAAAGATTATAACCTTAATAATTTAAATGCATTTTAGTATACCTTAAAAATGTATGTCTATTTATGTTTGATCATAAAGACATTGTTGATATTTCTACTTATAACCATAATACAAGATTTAATAATTTAATGATATTATATTGCTTTAACAAATTTTAATATATTTTATATTTTATTTGTATTGTGTTAAATATTATAATTATAAATTCTATTTACATCATAGCCATAGATTTTATGAATAGATCAATAATTTTAAATACCTACTCTTTTATAAAAATCGTAATAATTTCTGTTATTGGTGAAATAAAATTATTATTAGTATCATTATTATGTTTTGAAAGTCATACAAATATAAAGTATGATTATTGTTCTTATAGTCACAAATTTTATAAAGAACGTTCAGGTTTTGAATTAATATATACATGGGAATATTTTTTTTTTAGGGATATTTTAACATGATATCATAAGTTGGTAATACAATTATTAAAAACATGATTTATATTATATATCTAATTTTTTAAATATTAACTAACAATTAATAATATGTTTAATATTACTAACTGGTGCAGTGACAATATTAATATACAATATGGAAAAATTAAGCAATTATGCATATACATTTTTCCAGCATTTGAAAATAGCAAAGTTAAATTAAAAACAAACAAAAATAAACTATTAACAAGGTATTAAAAACTAAAAGGCTTACACGCTGTGATATTACTGATATTTAGTAGAAAAGAGTATCTAAAACTAAAATTAAATGCAATAGTGAAATCGATTTTTTTTCCCGAAATATGTGATTCAATTTGATGGTATTTTCCAAAAAGTCTTTCAAACTTCATTTGGAAAATACAATCAAATAACTATAAAATGCTCAATTATTCTAAAAGTCATGTTTTCGAGTTTAAAATGCTAACAATTTTTATTATTGGAATTTTTTATTTTTTAGAAAAATGTTGAAAATTCAAATTTCAAAGATATTGAAATAATTAAAATAAAAGAAAAAAAAATACTAAGAATTGTTGAATAAAATTTAAGAAAACGCAAGAATTGAACCCTAGAGATATTAATGTTACACTAAAAAATTTGCTACTTCACTGTATATTTGCTCACCAAAAGCATACAGCTATGTTAGGTAAGAATCAATAAAATTTATTTCTTTAAGCTATTTTTTAGGTAAACTACTTTAGTTTTAAATTATATTAAGGTCTATACTTTATTTACTCGACCTAAGTTCTCTAATTAATTGTGCATCAATTATTTATGTAAACACTGTGTTAATACTAGTATCTTATAATTGATAATTGATTATCTTTATTAACTCAGGATATATAGCGATTGGTAAATCTCTATGGTCTTTCAAACGACATGCTAAGTGTTTTATTTTACATTGTCTTTATTTTTGGGAACCACAAAAATTGACTGCAAACTTGAATTTGTACATAGCGCTTGCGTTCTATAAATCATCCGGTATGTACACATAATATTATAATATTATATTATATGGAAGGTCACGTTAGTAGCCGAGTGTCGCAATAAATCATTTATACTTTTACATGTGTGTACGAATTTTAGGCTTTAATGTAACTGTACATATTATGTACGTTTAGACCGAAATTTCGCCTCCCCTCTCGTAGTTAAATACAGTCTGCTCTGCAGTTATAAATCGAAGACGGGGATTGGGATGTAAAATGTTTTTTCCCATTAAATTATACGCTTTTGAAGTAGGTATAATATATTTTATCTTCCACTAACTCCAAACAAATTCGCAAGTATTATACGCCAGTTTGTTTTGGTTGGTAAAGTTAGGTATAAATACACAAAACATAGGTGAATTGTGTTTTTGTATAATAACCGGTGTAATCCCGAAAATTGACCATCATGATATTTTCATACCCTATCCCTATCATTTAATATTAAATATTAACTTCTTAATTGGTATATATTCAAATATTAATGGACATTTTTGAAAATATTAGTGATTTACGACATTATAAACTTAATGAAGTTTAGTTTGAAGCGCACTTTGAAAAAAATGGTAAAAATGTGAACCTAAACGTCCTCACTAAGTTACCGAAAAACATCACTGAGAATATTTTCAGTGTCTTGACCTTTTATATTTGAAGACTGTGTTCTGAACACATATAAACTGTCACTACTGATAAAATAATCTCTCTTGTAGATTTACCGACGTTTTACATAAGAAAATGGTTATTGTATTTTCAGTGTAATTTTTGGAGTATGGTATGGTATACCTAATGTTGGGCTTTATCTAGAAAGGTAATTTTTTAGTTAAATAAGTTAAGATAAATAGTTGAGTCGTCTAGATAAATATAATCTTTTTTTTAGATTATATTTTTAAATCACAATTTATATATTCATAAGAAAAAATAGGGAAAATTTATATTTTATATTAATATGTAGGTAAATAAATAAATAATTTAGTTACACCAAATACACAACCTTTCTAATATTTAAATTTTATCAAAATTTCTAACTTTTATATCAGATTATATATTCCATCTAGATAATTATTCTGACGTTTATCTCTAATCTCAATCAAGACATTTTAATATATATCTTTTATAACACCAGATTTACTCATACTTTTATATTTCGTTCGAATCATTAAAATTCATAGAGATAACGACACAGCTAAGAGCTTGTATAATAATAATAATAATAATAATAATAACAACAACTACCGAGACACCGAACGCTTGAAAAACGAAGACAATAGTACTTGCGTTTAAACAATGGAACGCGAGAGACTGCGAGAAAAACATCGAGCTGTGCGCATGTAAATATAATTACATGTTTTATTTAAGACTATTACGGAAACTAATAGCAAAAAAAAAAAAAAACACTTTATTAAATTATGTTCAACGCTACGAGAAGATTATTATATTATTATTGTTAAAATCAATAAATTATGGTACGGTACGAGTATGTTTTATTTCCGTTGAGAAACCCCGTCAGCGAGTATTTAAAAAAGACATTCATGATTAGCTCCTTCACTAGAGTCAAATTCTCACCTCCGTATTTTAGGTTAGGTGAAACTAAGTGGAACTAGTATCATAATATTTACAAAAATAAGAAAAATCATATTACAACAATCTCTACTCTGACTTGTTAGATATTATTGGACAATTTTTTAAAAATTGTTCAACTTATAGATTTTCGGATAATTTGAGATAATTGTAAATATTATTATTAAAAAAAAAAAAAAAAGGAGGCAGAGTGATGTGCTTAAAAAGGTACATCTTTCACACTAATCATGGATGTACAAAATGTCATACGGAAATACGAAGTTAAAAACCACCTCTATCCGCAACACAATTTTTAAGCTTTAGAAATTTAAATCAACTTTTACTATGAACTTTAATCTACCGATAAAATTACTCTAATTCATGAACAGAAATGTTCAAAAGTAACGGGGAAAAATTTATATACACAGGATAATTAACATAATGTAAGATACTTACTATTTTTCAAAATAATAAATGTTTTTAAAAATTTAACAAATAAGTAGCTCCAGAATATTATATTTTGCTTATTTCTTATTAAGTGTGAAACCACTATCTATTTTTATTTTTGATTTTCAAATGGCAACCTATACTAAAAATGCCATATATATATATATAGAGTATTAGTTTAAATATATTTCTGTGTTGACATAATTGATTTTCATCAATCCGTTTAAGATAAATTACAATTTGAGTTTATACTAGGGGGATAATGACGAATAATGGCGTAACTAAATAACGATATATATATATATATTTATATAAATAAACGATAGTATCACATCAGCACATTTTATGCCACCATACAAATGATGCACCACCACTCCCCTTTTCTCCCAATAAATATTAAAAGTAAAATATCTCGTCAATGGGTAGACTGAAATTATAAATTACTATACCAAAAATAATTTAGAATAATACTCCATATATTTAAGAAATTGTTTATATCGGTTTTCATTTTAAAATCAAAAGTATGTAGTGATTTAACCCTTTTAAATAAGGGTGACAAAAACAAGAATAACGTAAAATTTTAAAACGACTTATAAATTAAACGTTGAAAAAACAAATTCCATACAAAATTTAATTTTTTCGAAGATAAGTGTCTTACTATATATTGACCACCTGTATGAGATATAAGCGACACAATATCGAGTCATATATCTGGGAGAAGTGCGACAGAAAAAAAAGAGAGGAATTCACAATAGTTATTTAATTTATACGAAGAAATTTGGAAATAAACGATAAATCATTGAGATAGAAAACGATTCTGAGTGGAACTTAGTAAAATTGTAAAGTATTAGTTGTGTTTTCGTCCCCTTGTAACCCATGCAACACTGAAATCAACAAAAAAAAAAATCTGATGTGTAGTCAAATTTATGGTCAGTTTATTATTTTTTTAAAAAAAAGTTGAACTATTGCTGAAGTAAGGTATCGTTGAAATCGCCAAGCAGATATTTCACATATTTTAATAAGTTACGGTGTGAACAATTCGGAGTATCATTATCAATTAAAAAATAATTTTTCACATAAAAATACATCAGCGAAGAAACTATTTTATTTTTATAATAGCTTCTTCACTTCGTTTAGTTGAATAACGAAGTATTTTTATAGCATAACCATACGCTGTTAACCAATTTCGTATTTTTTTAGTCAAAAATATCTATTCAGTACATTTTACTTACCAATGATTATTATTTTATAAGGTTATGTCGGCGTATAATGATTCTTAGTTTTCCCGGCAGCGATCGCTTCCCGGCATGTTAAGTTTTCGACAGTTGTTCTCATTACTATAACGACTAAAGCTTCCACTACACGCGTCCCACCATGTCAGCCATCATTTTGTAATTTATTTTTTATTTTTCCTTATTTAGCTTTTGAAATAATAGTCATACATTAGAAATATTATTTCATTATTAGTACCGTTAAATTTAAATATCTGTATAAAATCACATTTTTATAATAATTTATACCGGATGCTACTAAAATAACTGAAGGAATAGGTTAAAATGTTAACTATTATTTTCACAGGTAATGTACCATTGCACACGTTACGTTTTATGTATTGAATATTAAAATATCTTTGATAGTCGCTATGATATCCTTTTTGTTTGGCAAAAAGACATAAGTCATAATATAACTGTGACTTAATCCATTTAAAACGATATATATTTTTAGTAGGCAATCAGAAATATTCAAAAAAGTATTATTTGCTTTAATTTGCTGAAATTATAAAAATTAACTTCTGGAAAATGTTAAACTCTTCATCTACAGGACCGAAGATATTTAAAGCACGCATTTTGGTGTTGTTTTCTCTTCTTCCCAACTACTGTCAACAAAGAGAGAAAAACAAAATTTCTACATGGACGGTCGTCGTATGTATTTTTTTTCCCGGTGTTATTATCTCCAATGTTTTATATTACTATGATATTATTATATAATATGTATATGAGAGGAATGAAAAAAATGCACACACACCCGCACCTGATATATATTATTATGATTATATCGTGCATATGAATATTTGAAAACTTTAACAGTCCTTCGTCGGAATATCCATTACGTCCGAGAGAGTCCGCTATCCTGCCGACGCCATCCACCGTCTGCACCACTGTTGCTGCCACTACAAATATTGTTATACATAATTCGCCGGGTCTTAACCTCCTTTTGTCTTTAATAATGGCGACCGTTCGAATAATGAGATACTATTCCGAAATAAACTCTGACATTACAAATTCATATGCCGCAAATGAATGTTCTCTTCGGCCCGGTTCTGACTATTAGCTGCTCTTTTTTTCCAAATATCATCGCTAAAATTAACGTTCGTAGTTCTTTTTTTAAATTATGTGTCTTATCTGTACACCACAATTAGTACAAACTATCCAAAACTTCCACAACCGTATAATAGGTAGGTCAATAAGATACTTTAAAAAATGCGTCTTGACACATTTTACCTAATATGCAATATAAATCAGAAATAAGCTTATTAGGTACCTTATCATACATGCTAATATGCGTTGCCATATTATTTCTAAGCAATAACGCTGTCTGGGAAATTAATGATATTTGATTTTCGTCGTTGTTTTTTACCGACTAAATAGTAGGTTTTAGGCATATTTCTAAAACAATAAATTACTTTCAGAAGAGTTACAGGTTAGAGACAACAATTTTTATCATTGGTTATAAGAGGAGTGGAGTGATGTACGATATAGCCAATCTGAGCATAGTTGTTCTGAATGTGCGTACATCCTATGCAAAATACGCTACTGGTCCGTAATTTTTTATAAAATTTAACTAGAAAAAACAAACACGGAACAAATGACACTAATACACTAATTATTGGATAAATATATACAAATTATGTAAATAGCATGCAATTTCTAAAAACTCTATAACTTATAGAGACTATAACTTAAAACGCAAGAAAAACGGGAAGTTTACGAAAATTATGCTTTTATTATTTTTCAATTTCGTTATTTGTTGTAATTCAGTTAAAAATATTCGTATCGACTCTATGAACTTAAGATTTGGATAGAAATATTGTATTTGTCTTTTCTGGTAAAAAAAATGAATGCATAATATTCAAATGTATTTTTAAGACCACTTAGTACAACCTGTGTTCTATTTTTATTACGGCATATACATATAACAAATACAAATACATATAAAAACACGAAAATATCAAATATCTAAAAAAAGCCTTAAAAAAATTAGAATTTTTTGTAAATCTTATCATACCTGCAAAAGGCTAATATAATTATTTTGTGAAAACAGTAGTTGTTTAGAGTCATTTGGATAATTGTTAACCGAATAACAATAAAAAACCCAAATACCGTACACATTGCCATATTTCCTACGTTCTTTCCTGGTTCTTCGTAATTATTAGGAAAACTATACAAAAAATTAAAAAACTTTTCACTCACAAACAAGATAACATTTTATTCCAGAAAATATGCTATTTTTTAAATTCAGAAAAAGATGTTTGGTAAAAAAATATAATCTCAACGATTTTTAATAATGAAATTGTTGTGCTATAATTTAAAACAATTATATTTTAGATTTTGAGTGGAATGAAGAAATGTATAGTTTTACAAAGACGTTTTTTTTTTTTATCTGTGCACAACAATTCTACCAGAATATCTTGTTCCGATTTTTAAGTATACCTTTTCCGCAAAGAAATCAGCGTAAGGAGATACTTTAATCATGTTATTTTATGATTTTCTCAAGTGTTTGCTTAACAAACTAGAAAAATCAAAAAAAGCGGAGAAAAACAGAAAAATGTACGAAATGTACGAAAATATTTATTTTATAAGTTGATAAAATTACAGCCTTTTATTTTCTTGTGAACAACTTTTCTACTTATATTTTTGCTCCAATTTATTTATAATGATAGCACTTTTTCAAAGAGGAAATCTGACTAGAGAAGTACTTGAAGGAGGTAATTTTTTGACTTTCCCCAGGAGTTTTTCTCAGTAAATGAGATAATCTGGTAAGAGACATGGGAAAACATGGGAAATCGATACAATATTAAACAAATATTGTTAAAGAAAATATATAATGCCTATATTATTATTTTATCATAATATAACATATATATTGTTAAAATGCATCGCTAACAACTGAACTGCGCTCAGAATTGTTAACAATGGTTTATTGTTTCTTACAGATATACATTAAATTACCTATAACAGTGGCTGCACCTGTCGTCTCCATTGTCTTTGGATGTCTTTTTTTTTTTCGTATACATTTTCTACTAAAACTATTGCTTCAATTAAAAATTGCATACGAATTTTTTGATTTGTGTTGTTGTTTTCTTAATAAAAGAGAAAAATTGCCAATTTAATATGGGATGATAATAATTGAATCCACGTTTTATTTAAAGTCTGTAGTGATGGTATGTTTATGTGTACAAAGTGGCACGGAGGGGGAAAAAAGTCAGAAATTGAAAGCGCTATGTTTTATTAAATTGATTTTCAGGTTATGTATTATTTGATTTATATAAAACTTTGAGAGAAATTCTATTGAAAGTTTTACGTTAAAATATCTAACGTTGTCTAGACGAGAAAAAACCGTAAAATATTATTTTGATCCTTCCAAACCGTATCGAAAAGAACTCGCGAAGACTTTCAATATTTCATCTTGGCAAAAAATTTAGACATGTATTAATAAAACCAAATTTTATATTGAAAAGATTCGCAAACAATCGAAAAAATATAAGGATTACATTTGTGTTGTTATTAACTCCACATATATTGGTTTATTGCATTAATATTCGCCAGAAAATTAAATTTATGATTTCTATTCAACAGCATTTACTATTGGATTTAACGTAAAAACACGCACAAATCCTGCTTTATATTTTAGGTTATAATCAATAAAAATCATGGTTATTTAATATTATATTTTCTGGTGAATTTAAATTTTGTCTTGACATCAAAAAACGATAAAATTATGTAATAATATGGCACATATTACAATATCATTTTAAATAAAATACTTTAAAGATTCGGAACTAAGCATTTTTTATTTCTTTTATTCTGTTGACACTTGCCTTCAGTGATCTCCACCCCTAGTTTTTTAATCGGCAATACATTTGCATCGTTTATATGTAAATATGTCGGTCATGTTCGTCATGTAGGTTAACCATTTTTATGCTATTTTGTACACACCTTTGAATTTTAATATTATATGAACTTGCGAATACATTTTTACAAAAAAACTCGCGATGATATTATAAAAAAGACTTGAAATCAGTATCAGATTCGAGGGTAGCGATATTTGACATGATATATGGACGCATTTTTCCCTATTTATTAGAGCGAGGCTTATTTATATACGTCGCGCTATTTATTTCATATATGTGAATAGCCTAGTCCTTCACAATAATGTCTGCTCAACCCTATATACCTACTTTAGTGTCATTCAGATTCATAAATCATTTAAACAAAATGTAAAATTCACACTTTTGAAACCAAATTATCGTTACCACTTTACGTAACGTTTTAATTAATGTTGTACAGTAAAACGTCCGTTAACGGTCACCTTTAAAAGACGGCCACCTTTGTGTAACTGTGTAACGATCATTTCTTTTGGTCTCGTCAAGTGTTATGAGAAAACCTCTAAAGGACAGTCACCTCTAAATAGCGGTCATTATTCCCTGTCCTTTCAGTGACCGTTCTATGAAATTTTACTGTACAACATATATGCACTTCACCTATAAAGCCTGATGAGTATACTACCAATATTATAGAAGCTGTCTTGATAATAGACTATCACAAGATGCAGCGTCTATGTGATGATGGTGTAGAGTGAATTTTGATAGTATTGTTGTTAATTCAAGCAGAAAAATCGGTGAAAATATGGCCACTATACGCGACATCAAAATTATTGAATGATTGTGTAAAAGCCCATATTTTCTATCAAACATTATGGAATAATTTATTTAACACTTTTATATTTTTTTTTTTCTCATAATCTTTATACCAGAAATAAGTAAATATTTTGGATTTTCAATTTATGATGATATGAAATTTTTGACCCTTCCCTAGTCTTCAATTCTAAATTATTACGTATTATAACTCATAAACGTTTAATCTGATATTTTGTGATATTTGTGTTTGACATATTTTTTATATCGGAATCTGAATTTAAAATGTGGGTTCCTATTTAAAAAAAAAAAAAAAATATATATATTAATTTAATGCATGAGTAGTAGGAAATAAACAGTTTAAAACAGTTTTAAAATAAAGCTTAAACGATTGATTAAAAAAGATTAAAAAAATAAATTTAATTCAATTAAAATTCTCCGAGTAAATCTCGAGTTCATGAAAATTGGATCATCCTGCTTAATATTAGGAAGTTATGTCCATTTTTTTTTGTTTTGCTTAAACATTAATTCAAATCGATTATTGTGTCACAAAGAATTGTGTTTGAAATATATTATTTAATTTTTTTTCATAAATGCCCTTATTAATTTAATTTGCCTATGTCAAATGTTTAAAGTGATTTTCAAAATTTTACTTAAGATAACAGCAGTGATTTTACTGCTAAATATACGAGGGCTAATCAAAAAGTATCGAGACTGATAATATTACTAGGAAACCGAGCGTTGAAGAGCAAAACGATTTGTAAACCTAGCTTCTATGACTTATATTGAGCTCATCTATTCGTATAAAATCCCTATAAACTTCTTCGTTTTGATTTGACGATATTTTTCTAAAATTTGTTTTTCACGTTTGGCGATTTCGTAATGAATCCAAAAGAAGCGGAACTCGCTGTCACTCGAGGGCACATTTTCAGTTTTTCAATGATATTTAATGGCAAAAACCATGAAATGTTGCATCNATATATTTTATAAAAATATCAGTGAAATCAAACCTAAGAATTTTATAGAGAAGCAATAAAAACAAATGCACTCAGAAAAAGTCATAGAAGCAAGTGATACCAATCCTACTGTTCTTCGATGCTCCTTTTCCGAATGATACTACCAGTCTTGATACTTTTTGATTAGCCCTCGTAAATGTAATAAGTAATGTTATCAGTTATTAATAAAAAACATCAATGCCATAGTTAATTCGCTACAATTGTTAATCGGAGCAGTATTCCTGGTAGAATAAATGTGCACAGATAAAATAAAAATAAATATCAATGTAATACTATTAGCTTCTTCGCCCTACTCAGAACCTAAAAGCTAAACATACAGAACATAACGAATAAGATCCCTCGTTACACTCCGAATCCAAAAATAGTTCTGGTTTTCGCAAACTTTTCACGTCTGTTTATTTTGTGGTCCTATATAAGTCCCACAATGATTGTAAGGAAGGGAAATACTAAATTCAATTAAAATCTTTCAAGAAATTCACCAGTCAGATCGTCGTGTGTGGGTAAGTGCCCCGGCCGTAAATACCATTCATACGCTGGAGATCGGTACTTACTTCGTTGGTTCACTATCAATAATAAACCAAACGTTTTCGGCGAACACCTATGGGAATGATTCGACGATTATATTATTTCAAATAGGTACGCGTCTACAATTAACAACGATCCGCGCATGCAAACACTACGTAGTTGTTATTAATATTATTATTACCGCCGGACTCTCCGTTCTCGAGCGCGTGATTTATGCCGAGTGAATTACTACACACGGCTGATCTCCGCGGTAATAATTTCAAACCGACGCGCATGGGATGCTCGAATAATTATTTAGGTCGTATTATTATTATTATACGCACACCCCCCCAGACAAATCGGTGTTCCCGAGCACGACTATTGCCGCGCGACTTCCGAAAATTTAAACGGCATGTTAACGCGGTTAATATTATCCTCGTCGGAGATATAATTTCGAAACTTGATATATTTTTTTTTTTTAAATTGTATTCATATGTATTAATATGTGAGATCTGTTGCAATCTCGTACCTCGTAAACCTTCACACACTAGTTTTGTGGAGAACATTTTCAAATTTGTCGGCCAGGGTTCAGCTGGAACTCCCGTTAGCGTATTATTTTTCAAGAAATCAAAAAAAAAAAAAAAAACGTTTGATCGGAAATCAATATTCCCGGATATTTTAACTCTTATTCGAACCTATTCCGTTCCGTTAGTGTTATATCCCACGGCAATACAGTTATAATAACATTACTATGTTCGATCGAAAACTATTGTGTTTTCGAATACAAGTCGTCGGGCGGGGCCGTCGACACGTGTCACTTTTCAATTTATCAATACGTTTAAGTATAATACTAACTATTTTATTTTTTTTTTTCGGATATTACGATCAAGCGTGCGCAATTGTACCTCAGAACAATTTTCTATTGACTATAATATCTTTGGTCCCAGAGAAGAAAGGTTTGAATACATTTTTTTTTTTTATAACTAGCTGCACGCCCATCGTTGCCCGTGCCAATTTTTTATTATTTTTTTTTACTCATATTACTTTTTGGTGTTGACCGTGTCGGTATTGAATGAAAACAAATGGGGTTGAAATGGGTAGTCCACCTTTGGCGAACTAAAAGTGTTCTGTTGTGACATTTTTTTATAATTTTCATACAAAAATATCTAAATACCGAATTTCGGGGAGGAAGAGATTTTAAAGGGAATAAAGCCTAACCTAACCTATCGGGGAGTAAGGACGCTCGGCATTAGAAGAATGCGTGTATTGTATCATAGTCGTCACTTGCAGATGGCATGTCGTTCCCTTTATACCTTTATGCACGTATTTGCCGACAATTTATTTTAATACAAAATTAATAACTCGATTGTCATAATTAGAGGCAAGAATTATATCTTCTTAAAATCCATAAAAAAGAACTTGTAAAATTTAAAAAGCCTTGAAAAATATCACTTAAAAAATGTACAAAAACGAAAAAACAATAAAAGGGATTTAATTGTTACCTTCTAATTGATTTTATTTATGAATACAATTTTCTAACACCACAAGAATGATTTATGAAAAGTTTAAGCAGTTTAGCGATTTAACTTTTTAGAAACTATATCATTACGGCATTAGCAACTATCAAAATTCCATTTACTCGTATTTAAAACGGTATACAATTGATTTAAGTCCTTCACACTTGGTACCAAAGAGATAGGCAGTTATCGGCATAGGCACCCATTGGGAGAAGGGCAACATTTCCTCCTTAGAAAGTATTAAAATATCCAAAAGAAATTAAATCTTTTTGTTTGAATCCTTTTAACAAAATAAATGTTATTCAATTTTTTATATCGATGACGTTAACCATAGGTCCATAGACTTTTGCTTATTACTTTATCAGTGAACGAATATTATATGCGTCTCTGGCGTCCGGATGTGTCTAACATAGATAATAGAATATAGGCCCCATAGTGATTTTTAGGGACCCTAAATAATAAGTAAGTGGTCATTTTCACCATATTTTGTATAGTTGAATATCTGCACACATTTTAAATTACTGATAACAGCAATAGTGAAAAATTATAATAGTGTCCACGATTACTGTCCTCAATTACCGATATTTTACACATTATTTTTTTTTATGGACATCATAGATGATGGACGAGGAACACATAGTACATGTACTAATTTGTTTACAATATTAACGTACTACGATAAAATAACGGTATCTTGATTTGAAGGACGCCATCACGATTGCGATAAACGACTCGCTCGTTTTCTATTTTCATAAAACATATTATACGTTACATAGCTCATTCATGCTTATATTGTAGTTATATGGGTACTAATTGGTACGGAACGTGGTGCGTGGACTGTAAATAAAAAAAATGTATACTTTATGGTTACCTCCAACGAGAAAGCGAGACTCTCGTAAAAATAGTCCTTATTTTTTAATTATTATTCCTACGTTTGTCATATAGGTAAGGTATACGAATGTTTTTTAATTGCGTTTTCAATATATATTATTAAACATGCATCGCCCTCGTCGTCTTCGTCATCGTTATACCAAAAGAACATAAAAAGGGTTCACAAAACACATTTCAGTCGACTATGTTATATTATAATAATTACATATACAATTTGTGAATAGGGTAAAGTTTAAAGAAAAATAAAAATGAAAAAATGAAAAATATTTACACTTATAATATAGTACAACAATATTATTATGTTTTATGACTATTTTTAAAAATATATACACATACCTATTACAAAAAGAAAAAAAAATACTTTTTACATTGCTTCGTGAGTCGTGCATTGCGCCTATTTTCAGGCACCAAATAAACGATAATATTATTACTTTTGTAAACGTTGTTTATTTATCACACGAGAAATTAACAACACATATACATATTGAACTTATACTACGACGTACAGTGACTATAAGGTTGTAATAATAACGATACATAATATGTTAATATATCACGGAAATGAAAATCATTTTCTTGTTTTATGTATTATGTAATATTATACAAAATATTTGTCAAAAATACACAATAACTTCCTTTTAAATATTTATATTGTGTTTCTAAAACCTATATTTTAAAACTTTAATGAGGACCTAACTAAAGGTAGACTGTTGAACATTTTGATAGTTATTTCAAATAAAGTATCGTCGGACGGAAGTTCCGTATCTTTTTACGTACTAAACGAGGGTGTACCCAAAAGAAACCGAACTGATGTTTTGTGGGACAGAGTTTTAGTAGTACCGACTTTTTTCCAGTAGGGGCGTATAAATATACTTCTCAACATTCAATATGCCAACGGGCGTCATCGTGGAAGGTTGTGTTACGTTGGTGTGATATTTTATTTAAAAGTTATTTTTCGTACTCGTCGTTTTTGTAATGGCTGATTTGCGTGAACAGCGCGCGGCCGTCAAGTTTTGCT
>CABPRJ010002397.1:0-233092 GCA_902439185.1 Cinara cedri
AAATCAATTGGGGGATCATGGGCTAAATTTTTATTTTTACTTTAAATATTTTTTTAAATAGTTTTGTTAAATGTTTCTGGTACAGTTTGATATTTAAAAGATTGATAAAAAAATAGTGTAAAAAGTATTGTTAATGATGTGATAAATATCAACTGCATCAGAACATACATATCTCTACTACTGTTATTACAATAATGTATAATGTAATAATTTATTTGATTTCGTGAAAAAACAATTTTTTCCCCGACTCAATACACGCTTTTGGTGTTTTTAATAACAACATTAATTATAAAAAATGATCACAACTTGCAATCAACGCTCGCCTAATATTTTTATGATTTACATTTAGAAATTAAACGGATTGCAAGGTACCGTGAAGTCGCAGATATTCGAACCGCATATCCGTCAGATACAATTGTCCAAGCTCAAACATACAAGTACCTATTTGTGGTGGGTAACCGCTACGAACAGTATGGGAGAAAGTGAAAAATCGCGACCAAGTTCTCTATCAACTGAAAAATCCGGCGGTAACTAACTATACTACAATACACGTAATCACGAAAATCGGATGTACAACAATGAGCTCGTCGGTTAATAGCGACATGTCATTTATTGGGTACTTTTTTCCCAAGAATATTGCCCGTTTGGGCAATTTTGCATAGCCCATCCGGGTATCGGTTATCCCGAATTTGTTACAACTGAAAAAACTACTTCTATATACGTATATAATATTATAGTTTATTATTTGTTTTATTTTCAGATATTCAGTTTAAACTCGCTAAAATTACGAAAACTGTCAAAATATTCTTTTACCTCTGTTTTAAATTAAAATGTTATCAATTTTTAAATTTCACTACGATATTCTATATTATTTATACCAACATAAGTATAGTAGTAACCTATTGAAAAACTGAGGCGCCGATCTATACAATCTTCTTATTAAAATATATAGGTGCTTATAGTTTATAGTGAGGTTGTTATGAGAAGGGGGAAAGCGAGGGTGGTGAGATCTAGTATAGAATTTGGGGTATTTCTTATCGAATGTTGTTTAAGTCAAAAAATAAGGACCACACTATTTATGCGTTAGTCGATGTTCTCGGAAAACCTAAATACCAAAATCGAGTTTTAACGTCTCATTGTATAGCCGATGTGTGGAAAACTGTATTTAGTTCAGAAATTAAATATTATTATTACTTATATCGGATATCGCCAAGCACCGACTGTGCATATTTCTATCTACGGCCGTAATTGCCTGCAATAGAACTGACATTAAATAATACATATATCTATTATCTATCGATAAGTTTAGTACCTAAAACCCATACACGTTATTGAAACTTATAGTGTATACATACTCATCGGTACTTAAACACCGTGTTAAAGTTGCAAGTATAGTTTTTTTACGAAAAGTATACTCAAACGGTCATATTTCCGTTATAATGTTATTTTACGGCTGATTTCCACATATTATTATTATTATTATTACACCTATATACTATAATATGTTAAATTACAAGTGCCTACGTTTATAGACACAGGCCTTACTGTAACAACACTGCAATCGTAAATTTTAAATAATTTCCAGATATTTTACAGGACAGATTTTCGATACCCGGTTTGACTATATAAATATTATAGTCTCTTTGCGTAAAGCGTTTTTCGTTATAGACGAACCGACTCGCTATTTTTGATATTATATACATACTAATCCCGTATTTATTCAGCTATTATAGGATACCTCAATATATACTTATTAGTTATTATTATTAAACATTAATATATTAATTAGGAATTATTGCGGCCGTCGGTAATTTCCACGCTACAATACAAACCAAATGGCACGTGAACGTCGATCTCCCTTGCATAATTTCCGGTAGCCCGACTCCAAACGTAAAATGGACCTACGAAAACCAAATCATCAACCTTCAGTCTCGACGATTTATCTACGATAACTACACATTACATTTAGAAACCGTGACCAGCTCGGATTCCGGGAATTACACGTGCTCGGTCTGGAACGTATACGGGTCGGAAAACGTCACCACTTCGTTGATAGTAGTCGGCAAGTATAATAATATAATAGGTATTACACTATTTTATAAAAAGCAAACAAACTACAGGTATGTATAGTTAGTGCAATACAATGTGTTAGCGTTGCCGTCTATGGCTCAGTTTACACCAGGCATTGATGGAAATTGTGTAGGAGGGCTTGAGGAGTCTAAGCTAGCTCAAAACGTTACACACAGAAATTAGCCCCTCTCAAATTACTAATTAGTCATTTTTGCAAATATCACCAGGTATCCTATACTAGATTGACCTATTGGTTAGTCCTTAGAAAGGTATGTCTTATATTATACCTATAACAAATTATCATTTACGCTTTTGGACCAAAAATTGTTTCCTTACTTTGAAAGGTTAGGATTCATTACTTATCATATTTTAATAAAGTGTTAAAAATAACAGCAATGATGAAATTATTATTGATAAAAGACTGATAAATAAATATGGAATAAGTATCAAATACTTACCAATATAGCTAGGTGTAATAAGTATTTAAATTAAACAATTTAATAAAATATTAACTTTGTATGGCTCCCATGTCAATGTTCATAGCATTTTTATTGAATATTGATGAAAAAAAAAAGAAAATAGTGTATAAATTGATTACTAAAAATAAATATATATTTAAATGTCAATTTATTTCGCGAATTGGTAGTTATGAACCTAGAAACTTTCAAAATATTTAAGAACGGATGAAACTACTTTTCAATCTTTGTTAGAAATTATATTATCAGTTTTAGCGCACATGTGCGTTATGATAACAAGCAACATGTTATTATTAAATTGATCAAACCTATTAGGGGAGGCTAGTGACCATACTACGATTTGTCGTATGGCGAACTTGTACAACAGATTTTATACACGTTCAAACTTCATATCGTCGTACTACACGTACAGTAATATACGCGTTACGATAATAATTTATGATATCGTATCAAACAAAGTTGTACAATATGTCGTACAATTAATTGTATCGTATATGGGACCCTTTAGAGGTTAACCGTTCTTATATTAAATGTTATCACCGGATATAATGTTCTCTGTGTGCGTATAAATTGCATAGACCTAGGAAAAAACTGATTTCTCATGATATTATTTTATTGTTATTGGGATGACGCTGTATATCGTCCAAATGCTAACATATGACCATGGTTTAAATTTTCCTCGCACACACACGATCAAGCACTCATAGTGTGTATTTGGATTATCGGATAAAGTTTAGACGACATTGCATTTTGCTCCTACTATCAGTGGCGCCGAACTCGGGGTACATATCGAGCGATATGTACGATGATAGTAGGTGGGTGGTGCTGATTTTTTTTTTATATGAAATGTGGTAGAGTGCGTGTATGGAAAATAAAGTTACTTAAATAAGATATGAATAATTGTCGCGAAATGCACGTTTATATAAAATGCTCAAAATAGACACGTGCTTAATATACGATATATAGAACGCGTGGATTATTTTAATTATATTAATTGTTATGGAAACTGGTAGTTGAATAATATCATGCTCGATCGTTTATTTCCAATACTAAATATTTAATGTATTACACTAGCTTAATGAAAGAAAAAAAACACAACTTTTTTTCAAACAATATTTGATTTTTCTCATGTGTTCATTTTGGCAACACTGTAAATGTCCGCGTCTTATAAACAACATATGTTTTTCGTTTTCCGTAGATAGTAAATTCTTGCTTATCTGAATTTATAACGTTCAATATTAAAACTCAATTAATTGTACTATTTTATAAATTAAAACAAATAGTTGATTTACAGATAACGATAGCGAATAGCCAATAGTGATTCATTTTCGTTTAAATGCTTAATGCTTACTTTTTCAAGTGGTGATTACACTTATAGTGGTGAATTCTGAACGTGAATTGTTTCAATATTAAAGATCCATCGTCAATTAAAATCATGGCACGAAAATTATATGTAAGTACCTTTAATGTATTGTACTTACCTTTAATTATAGTATAGTTAATCCCTCCACCTATCGTATACGGTTTATACCCATTTTGATAATCCCAATTCATTGTGTACTGTAGATATACATATCTATGCAAATTAAACTTACTCTGTTCTCGTTACTTATTAAGAATATTAAAAAGACTTTTAACTTTTTGTTTTTGTATTTGACGCTTGAAATAGAACATAACAATACAATTTTTAATTTAGATTAAAATTAACAGCATATAAAATAAAATAGAATAAAGAACCGTATATGTAACAAAGTAGGTATAAACAAAGTTTTGTACATAAAATAAACCAAAACAAAATTAATATATTTGAGTATAATAGAATGGGTGATTTTCAATCTTTGTTATTAGAGTCCGACTTTCAAATTCCTCTAGCTATTTTATCCTCATTGGTCCACATTCGGGCAATGCATTCAAGCCTCCTTCTGTATCATTTGTATGGTATCGTTATTCTGTATTGTTATGTTATCATAGCTCAATTAGCTATAGCTTAATTCAAAGATTATACGATGTGTAAAGATATACATAAAACTTCCCTCTGTATCCCAACTTTTCACCTACAACAGTGCACGGGCCCATTTTGAGAAGTATGTCAGTCTTTTTTTTTTTAATATGATTTTCTTAAAAAATTCATTAAAAAGAAAAAAATAAATTGTTCATTCAAAGGTAAATTAATATTATTGGTTAAGTATTTATATTACCAAAAATCGTCTAAGAAAATTATTTGCAATAATTTGATATATAAGTAATATATTTTTTTACCTTTTAGTACATTTATTAAGAAAAATAAAAAAAAAAATGTTTTATTCTTGCACAGAGGTTAATGTCAATACAATAATCCTGTCATTTTTCCACCCTTTCTCACATGCCTTAAAAATATATAAAAATAATTTACCAAACATGATTTTCTTTTAATAAAATGCACTAAACCTTAAAAAATTAATTGTTCATCCAAAGATATTGGTTAAATATTTATATTAATGATAAAATAATAATTTTATTAAATTTTATCATGACAAACTTGATTTTTTTGTCAAATATATTTTCAGAATTTACTGTTATGTATTTTATTACTAACATTAATTTATTAACTAGATAATATCAATTATACAAAAATATAGATACCTAGCATAGAATGGCCTTATAATGAGAATATACAATTTCAAAATATTGATACTAATTTTTATTCAATAATCTTCTTTGGACATTGAAATTCAAATTATGAATTGATAAACTTATTATATATTTATGGTTTAATTTTTAATTCTTTTGCATTCCCCATATATAGATTAAATCACCAATTTATAGAAAACGTTCACTTTACTAAAACCTTTTATTAAAAATAAGTACCAATCATTGACATTTATACTCTATTGTGAAATAATGAAATATTATACTGCATAATCAAAAACAAATAAATAGTAATATGTCACCAATAAACAAATAATCTGCTTTAAAAAGTCTATAAGTATAACAAAATAAGTGATGGCCTTAATTATTTTAAACATCAAAAACCTGAAATAAATTTAATTGATTTGTGTAAAACTGTATTGATCTATATTAATTAAAGTGCCTGTCAAAGACTTAATGAATATCATAAAATGTTTTGAACTGATATTGTACCTCAAAAATGGAGACAAGTACAGATAGTAGGTACTTATTGATCATTTTACCATTGGTATAATAGTTTTATAGAATTATTGCCTAAATTTATTTTACTCTCTTATAAGTAATTACATACCACATAAGTTTGTGTAGTTCTTATAACAATAATTTTTAATTTTCTACTTATAACTTTTTTTAATAAATATACAAACTCTAATATAATGATTTGTAAGTTAGGAAGATTAAGTTATATTCATTAATTCATCACTTAAGATTTGTTTCCATTATGGAAAAAGAAAAAAAAATATTCAATATCCTTCAACACATATCTTGTTAATATTACATATGAATTAGGCACCATAATTAAAAATCTACAATAGTTGGGTGCCAGATTTAGTTGATAGTTTACAGCTTAGGTTCCATGCTGTAGATAGTACTAATCAACTAGTACAGTAATATTAATAATATTATAGTAAATAACTGAAATAATTTTCATCCTAATATCTTACAGTTTATACAAATTTTAAAAAGTAATTAATTTCTCAATTAGAGTAATCAAATATTAACATAGTAAAATTTACCTTTGTTATTTTTATCATAACTAATTCTTAAAATATATACCTTATATTTAAATTTATAATAATATTTATACACTTTCATGAAATATAATATGATTTAAAATAAAATATATACAATTTTTATTTAAAAAATCATCATCATTTTTTACCATAAATATATTTAATAATACAGTGTTTCTCAAACTATGCTTTCTAGTACCTTGGGAAAATGTAAGGGATTCAACAACCAATATAGATTATACGATTTTTTTTTTTATTGGTTTCCATAAGTCACACCTTTTACACATTCATTTCATTTTCACTTTTTTAGCAGTTTTCTATCTTATTAGTTTAGTGTTAATTTTGTATTTCTGTTCTTTGAGAATTTCACTATAGTTTTTTACTGCTTACTTACTTTGGTACAAAAAGGGACACGTGAGCTAAAAAGTTAAAAAAAACTGCTGCAATAATATAATATTTTTTTAATTTATAATGTATGTGAACTAGTTCCTAATTTTTATTTTTTTTTTTTTTTTTTTTTTTTTTTCATAGGATGATGTAGAATATGTACACAAGTTAGTGTACGACTTAAATGTAAATGAATTAAAAGAAATATTAGAATTTTTGAAAGTAGCTAAATTTGGTAGTAAACAACTACTACGAGATCGGATTATACATGTATTGGACGGCTCATCAAAAATGAAAAGTCTACGAAAAAAAATCGTACAAATCTATGAATCTAGAACACAACAACCAGATCTGCATCAACCTTCAACATCCCGTGCACCCGAAGTTTTTTCAACGCCAAGCCTGAGTTTTGAACAGCGCCAACTATCAACCATTGGTCAAGGCACTATACAATTTAAAAATATGCCATTCTTTAAGCCAATTAAAAATTTAATGGATCCTATAATCTTTAATATTCACATGTATTCATGCCAATATAGTGGGTTTTTTTATTTGGAAGATAAGGTTAGACAATCTATTAAAGAAACATGGAATATTCCTAAACAAGAATTTAAAATAAAAATAGTTTTAAGATTTGAACAGTTTAAACCCAAGGAAAATATGAATAAACGTTTGCCACACAACTTAACAGTTTCTGTAAATGGTAAAAAATGTAAATTACCCACATTAAACATCTATGAAAATGGCCGTGGCCAGGTAATTAGACCATGGCGAGGTAATATTCCTATAGAATTAACTAAAGAAACACTTAACGAAAATCGTTTATGGAATTCATTAAATGTTACATGGTCTCAAGATCTATTTGAATTTAAAGCTAATATGTATGTAGTTGAGAAATTGACTCCAGACGAACTACTTGTAACAGTCAAAGGAAGACCACAACGTAAATATGAAAAAACTAAAGAGCAAATAAAAAATTCAATGCAAAGTGATATTGATATGGGTGTGGACTCAATGTCCACTTCACTTCAGGACCCGTTGAGCAAAACAAGAATGATAGTACCTGCCCGAGGTGTACATTGTGTACATCTGCAATGTTTTGACACATTTCAATTCTTAGAATTGAACAATCTAAAGGAAACATGGACATGTCCATTGTGTAAGAAAGATGTTAAATTCGAAGATATCGAAGTGGATGAATATTTTTTACATATTCTTCAGAGTCCAAATTTAAGTGAGGAATCTGATAATGTAATTTTATTCAAAGATGGATCATGGTTTGATAAAAAAAGAGTGATTTCAAATAGCTCTGTGTCTTCAAATAATCAAATTCAAGAAATCACATTGTCATGCTCAGATGACGATAGTGAGGATTCAGAGTTAAATCAACAAACTGAAACTGAACATATAGAAGGATCTTACAATTATTCAATAGATATGCCTACAGATTCCTCTGAAGAAGAAGAAACAGATGAAAACGGAATATGCGTTATAACATTAAATTAAATTATTTAATTATGTCTATTAGTACTAGTATTAGTATTATTAATTTTATCATTAAATACTTATTTAATTTTTACTTATAAGTATACATTAAATTATGTATAAATATGTATGCACCCGCCCACATTATTTTAGGACGTCTTTTTTTTTTATATTTAATTAAAATTAATTTTTTCATTATTTTTTTCATTACATTTCTATATTGTGTAATAATATAAATAATATCATAATATAAAGAGTTATTTTAAATCAAATTTTGGTTAGTTTTTTGTTTAATCTTTTTTATGTTTGTGACTGTGTGAGGTAAAATATACTTTTCAAATTTTACATTTTGAAAATATAATAAAACATTCTTCAGAATGGTTTGTTGCTTAAATGAAAATAAACCAAGAACAAAATAGTCAAAGTAAAAATATGTATACAAATCTGTAACTATGCTATGCTATTCTAATCAAGAATACAGTAAAAAAAAAAGTATTGCAAAATATACAGTATGTATACAAATTTAATATATAATAATTATTTTTAGTATATTAATATTTTATTTTATTATTTATATTTTTGAAATATGTTCAATAATTAATATGTATTATAGAAAAATATGCATGGAAACTATAAAGCAATTTAAAATAAACATATATTATATATGCATACATAACAGTTGGTATTTTCTAAGAAGTTCAAATTGACAATTGTAATGCTATTTGTATCAATATTCAAATTTACAGCCTATTTGTTTGACTTTTTTTTTTTTTTTTTTACCAACACTGTACATTTTGCAAAATGCTTGTCTTCATCATTATAATCTTACAATGTGAATAATTTGTCTTAGTTATTAGATGGACTGTTTAATAAAGAATCTTCTAATAAAATTGCATTCTCACAGTTCTTACTTAAATATGGATACTGAAAAATATTTTTAAAAATTCAATGACCTTTATATTTAACTTTTTTCTTCTTAGATCAGGATCTGAAAAGTGCTGCTATTAAAACTAAACTATTCTTGAATTTTCTTTACTGTGAGTATCTGCACAATATGTTATTGTTGAAGATTTTATTTATATAAAGTTGCATCATTTTCTGTATCAGAGGTATTATGTTTTAAGGTTAGTAATAAGTATTATTAAGTATACAGTATATGTTTAAATTTAATATATAATAATTAATTTTAGTATATTAATATATTCAATTATTAATATACACAGGTATTCACTAAGCGTACTCAACCCATTTTTTTGGATACATTTTACATGTATTTAAATTCTGATTTTTGGAATTTTTATGTGTAGTTAAACCTGATATTTTCGAATACATAGATTTTCACAACATTTAAAAAATACATTTTAAGTTTGGGTAATAGTAGATTAGTGGAGTATCATTTACAGTGTTAGGAATAGATAATAAAATAATTATCTAGATAAGATAATAGATATTTTTTAATATAATCATCTAGATGAGATAATAGATTAATTTAAATAAAACTTCAAGATAATACTTTGATAATTTATAAAATAACTAAAGTATAGCTGATTGTAAAACAAATTGGTAATTATAAATTTAATAGACATTAATATTTTATCATTTATATTTTATTATATTTATATTATGTTATATAGATACAATTTTCAATTGTCAGTTAATAATTATGAAAGTTATTTTATATTAACAAATTATACCACTCTACATAAAATATGAAAAACTTAAAATGGTCATTATATTACTTATTCTTTAGTGGTCCTTAGGCACAAAAGTTTCTCCTTGTAGCCGATTTTCTCTAGACATCAGTATTTGATTACCTGCACTAAACAATCTCTCAACTAAGGCTGAAGAGGTCAGAGTTGTATTATATTTGATAAATACTTATTTTACAATTGGATATTGACTTAATGTATCAAAAGTTTTTGTCTAATTTTTTAAAAAAAAAATCTAAAAGATTAACCCTTAAAAATTTGCTATTATATTGTAACCACTGTAGATATCAAACAATTGAGATGATGTCATAATGCATTCAAAAAAGTCATCACTGCCTTCAGATTTAGTAGACTGACTTACTGTATGCTATTTATAGAACCAATAAGATTACATTCAGACATAATTAACAATTTGCAAGATTGCATGAAAACAGGTGGAACCCAGTTTATTTTAAACTTTAGATGGCTAACCGATGCTAAAATTAATGGTTTGTTTCTAGACAGATTCAAATTTAATACAGTTTTGAATGAAGTTTTGAAGAAAAGTATTCAAACTATGTTCATTAATGCAAATGTTGGAATGAAAAATCACAAAAAACATGAATCCTTACCTTGAAATTTATCTAATGAAGTCACTAATGGTTTTATAACTTGACAATATTCTTGTAAAAATGACCATTCAATACTTCTTAATTTTGTTAATTGTAGTTCATTAAATGCTTCAGATACATTATTTTGGTGAAAAAAAAGTTTTTGAAATGCATCACAAAAAGTATTCAAACGTGATCCTACCAGCACAGGAAATGTTAACTTACATATTTTAAACATTTTATCAAAAGCAGTTGTACTTTTATTTAAAATATTCCAAAAGCATTTATTGTTTCAAAATTACTTCTGGAAATTGTTAGATACTTTTGTTCTGCGATATTTGTAGTGTTATTGTTGCAATTAAGTTTAATATCTATGCTGAGCAAGTCATATAATTTGGCAGGAGAATAATTTCTTCATCTGCATCTATATGTTCATTTAAAACATATTTTTGAATATTATCAATAACAGATTACATATCAGATACATAAACATCAATAGAAATATTTAAATCATTTGTGTCATCAGTTTTTCTGTCTGTGACTACATTTGTAGCAATATATTCTTAGTTCTAAATCCAAAAAGCTTTTCCAAAGTTAAAGGTGTTTTCAATGATTTTGTTGGATAATTTTGTCACATGTGAAAATGTGAAAAATTATGTGAAAATTATTTAATATATCAGTATTTGCAATATTTATATAATTGTGAGAACCATGTATATGTCCACAAGCAAGAACATATTATGTAGACCTTTTAAATATAGTTATATTTATGAAATAAACTGTCATTCCAAAATAAATTGTACTATCGCAGCTCTATATATCAGCTGTTGTACATTAAAATTGTTAGTAAAAAAGTTGTCCACAAAAAAAAAAATGTAATATTTTATTAATATATTTCATACATTTTCTTGTATTTCCTTCGTTTTTCGGTTTTTCACATTTGAAAAAACTCTTGAGAAATTCTAAAAATGTCCTCCCTAAAATACTACCTCAAGAATATTTCCTTTCGGAAAAGGTTCTACATCGTATATATCAGAGTAAGATTTCTGGTAGAATTTTTGTACATAATATAAAAAAAAAAATAGACATCTTTGTAAAATCAATACATTGCTACACTCAGAATCTAAAATAAGTATCTATCTAAAATCAAGTTAAAAAAAACAATGTAATTATCATCATCTATAAGATAAACAATAACTAATACTACTGAACTTTAATCATCTAAAATCGATTTACTAATGTATATATTGACATGCTTGGTTGGGGAAAAAATTTTGGGTCTTGATATTCTACAAAAAAGAACTTCTTTCTTTCAAAAACCTCATACATGTTTTAGTAGGGTTAGGATATTAATGGCTTTTTTTTCGTATCGGTATTACCTAACCATCACCACCTGAAACTACCGTGAAATTCCCGGTGGCGGCAGAATATTTATGACCACGTAAACACCAAAAATGCACGTAAATATGCCCTTAAAAATTATTACATTTAAACATTTCATCACTAATTAAAAATATACTCTAAATTAATATACAATTTTTATTTTTACTTAATAATAAAAATATATGACCTATAATATAGTAAGTATACGGCCCGATGTATTTGCACCGAATTACCTCACCTGATAAATCCCATATATTTTGATAACGGTACAAAATACCTACCTAATAATTAATATAAAATGTCCTTATTATATACAGAACCTCCGAAACCACCAACACTCGATTTGGTTAACGTATCGTGGACAAACATCACTCTGAATTGGACAAGAGCGCCAGACTCGTTCGCGGTTCAGCAATATTTACTCTCTTACAAATACATTTATGTGAGAGTTTTAAACATTTATTATTTTGAAAACCGGACAATAAATATAATTTTTTTTATATATATTTTTAATAGGACCTTGAAAATGTTTTCAATGAAATATCTTTCAAACCTCAGGACACTGGTTATACCTTGACAAACATCAAATGTAGCACTACAGTCTCATTCAGTATTTCGGCAGGTAACCGAGTGGGTCATGGAATTCAAAGCAGACCGTTACGCGTGACAACGTTGCAAGGAAAATCGCCGACTGCCCCTCGCCAAAATGAAGTACCAATTTTTAATATTAATATTATATTTAAAACGTTATGAATACCTACACCTATCTGTAATAATTGTGGACTGTGATTTTAAATTATGGTTGTGTGTGTGTTTGTTTCAGGCTATCGAACAAATGATGACTGGATTTTTGATTCATCTGCAAAAATGGAGTTCCCAACATTGTCCAATCACACATTTTGCAGTGTTTAAGAGACTATCTACAGAAAAAGAATGGATACCAGGTAAATTTGGTTACCGTATTAAATAACCCGTATTTAAATAATTTCAGTTCAATGTATTCTATTAAAATATTGTTTATCGACATATACATCTTATTATCAATACAAAATTGAACGCTTGGGTTTTTTTTTTTTTTTAATTGTATCTACCTAATATAATTTTGCACTTTTTCGGCTCTCAAAATAAAATAATAAATGTT
Source organism: Cinara cedri (assembly GCA_902439185.1). Taxonomy (NCBI): domain Eukaryota; kingdom Metazoa; phylum Arthropoda; class Insecta; order Hemiptera; family Aphididae; genus Cinara; species Cinara cedri. Next base: position 12,922 of record CABPRJ010002397.1, read on the forward strand.
ATTTAATATAATATTATACTCCGGTTACAATATTTCTTATTCTCTAGGAACTAACAATTCAAATTCTTATATATATAATATATAACATTCATATATTATTTTAGATCATGAATCATAATATATTGTATAATATTTTTTTATGAATCAATTTGGGTTTAACATTTTATTATTATATTCTGTTCGGATATTATACACTACAATAATATATCGACATATAACTACCCATTATATCCGAAATAATATTACCCAGGTTCGAATTCGAGAGGAGGGAACTAGAGCTACTTCGTACCTCAACTATAATTTTATAGACATTTTAGCATACCTACCTTTATTATTTATTTGAAATACTTACTTGAACGATACTTATTTTTACACTCTTATCAAAATGCATTTTCGTTAAAATTTGAACATTATAAAAGTATATCTAAATTACACTGAATTCTTTGTACCACTGAATGCAACTCATGAAAAATCTTGTGTTAAATTTTCGAGCATTTTTTGACTAGGCCAAAACAATTTTAATCACATAATATCAAATAAAAACCTAAGAAGATCGAATATTTCTATAAATAACTGAAAATTGAATATTTTAAAATTTGTACAAATTCTCAAAACCTTTATTTTTATAAAAAATGTTGGCCTCTACAATTTTGTTCACTGAATTGAAACAAAACTAAAATCGAATATAAAAGAAACAATGGTTGTGTTAATATTACATTTTTCCCTACGTTTTCTTGGTTTTTCTCCATTATTAAAAATACAAGAAATATTTTTAAAAACTACTTTCTCATTACACTAACTGGACAAAACCTTTTTTCTAACAGAAACGATCACCCATAAAGCTGATAATTAGACAGATTTCAGGTGGAAAAGTTATTTACAAACAGAAAAATATAAACTTCATAGTAAATCTATAATATTATAATATAATCTAAAATAAATGTGTATAGGTATTATGTATAAACAAAAACTTAGCCTATCAAACTAATATATTCCTCGCTATACTGAAAAAGTCTGTATATGGGGCTTATGAGAGGCAAATCATCCCACGGGTTACGTTGAAAACAATAATTGTAAGGAACACTAATTTTTTTTAAGTCTTATAGTCCCTCTTTCGTTTTTCCAATTTGAGTACAGTATACTAAATAATAGTTTTATTTTTACTTTCTCAAAATATGTTAATATTTTAATATTTAATACACGTATTAGTATTCCACCTAAATTAAACTATACTTTCTTTTTTTTTAGTCAACGAAAACATTACATCGAATACGATATACTCGGTCGAATCTTTGAACCCATCAACAAGTTACGACATTTTGATCAAATGTGTGAATTCTGCTGGTGTCACTTCATCAATATTTACTGCTTCAACTCTAAGGGACCCTAACGTTAAAGGTTAGTTAAATATTCAATAATATGCCTAGTATACTTTAGTACGAAATGGTCACGAATTTTACTTTTTTTTTTTAATTAGTATGATGACTATTTGACACAAAATATTATTTATATCCAAATAAATTTTTGTATTTATATGAAACAAAATATTCGCAGATAACATACAAACTAAAAAATGTTATTTTGAAATCAATATTTAAAAAAATAAATTGTATTTTTTTTTAGGAATAACTACCAAAGAACCTGTGTCTGTGAATGAAAAGATAATGCACACAATTTACAGCATCACGGTGATGTGGCCAGCTGCGTTGGCTGTAGTGTCTCTTATATTCGTCTGTATCTCTTTAATAATATGTTACAAATACCGTAAGTTTAAACTGTAGATAGGTATGTATTATATAAGTTTTCGGAGTTCTTTGCATAAGATACCTTAAATATCATATTCCAAATACTATTTATACACAACGTGTATGTAATAGTTATTTTTACATGCTCATAAGTTGTTTATATTTCGTTTTTAAGGACATTTGTACAAAAAGAACCAACGTAATGTAGAAGCGAACAATACAATGTTGGAAAATAATGCCGCATCTAAAACCGAAGTACATTCAGATGCATATGAGACATGTGTACCGTTCAAGTCAAAGAGCACCATATCAACCAACGAAGATCCAAGTAAAACATTAACATATTATTTACCGTATTAAATTTATATGAACAATATTAATACCACTGAAATAATAATTTTTGCAATAAACAATAGTATTAAGTGTCTACTTGACCGTTAAATAGTATATCTATTTCAGTTGTAATCAGTTAATTTTTACTTATATATTACCTAATACTATAATAAATTTACTTTACGTTTTCAAGACTACAACGAAATCTCACCATATGCAACATTTCAAATATCTCCTTCTAAATCGCCAAAAATGATTAAACAGTACTTCTGCACCAAATGCGGTGAAGATTTGGAATTATGCAACTGCAACAAAATAGTAACAGACAACACATTTTTAAAAATAATATCATATTATATTTGTTCATAATCATCATCCCATTCATATTTTAGTACTGCTCGCAGGTGGATTATTCAAACTTCTTGAGACGGCCCATACCAACACGACAACCATCTTACTCCGAAAATAACCACGATGATTCCGAAAATAATTCTATCCATGGATTTTGTAAGAAAACCGTCATTATCTATATTTGATAAATTAATATTGTACTAAATCAATAAGATGTAATAACTGATAATAAGTCTAAATTTAATCTTTATAATTAACTACTGTATAGGACCGCTTACGGGTCATCATAATATAATAATTAAATAATATATTTAGTCCGTGTAGTACCGATTTACCGACAACTCTATTTGCTGATACCCGATTTGCTGACGCCAACAAATTATTTAATTAGACATTAATTATAACGAAATTATTTAATAAATATTTTAAATTATATGGAAAAATCGCCAACATTATTTGAGTCAACTATCAATATACAAACATTATAGTAACTAATCAACCTGATGCGTTAGGTTAGGTTCAAGAGGAAAACGGAAAATTATTGTATATCAAGTATTTCATTAAATAGGTATGCAAAACGTACATTACTTGAAGAAAAATCTAGTATTATTGTCATTCAAATTAATTGTAATTACTATACCTACCGTTTTTTCACAAACGATAATCTTTCTTCTATAAATTGTCATATTTAGTTTTCGTTTTTTGTGGTCGATTACAGTTTTTTTGTGTTACGGATTCAAACTCGAAGTTTTACTGGTTTTTATCTGTTTAATCAGAGTAATAATGTTTGCAATATTCTAGATTTTTATTAAACCGTCCGAAAGCTTTTATTATAACTATCAAAGATCTACAAAAATACATTTCAAAGGTGTACATAAATACTTGTGGTGTATCAATATACAAGAAAGAAAAAAATAAACATGAGTGGAATCCCACTCTCAGTGGAGTGGCCCCGGTCTTAGTCTAAGAAACGTATACTAAGTCATATGGTCTTTGGCGTAAGAGTCGCCTTATATCTTGAGAGTTGCCGAGTAGTTAAATTGCTGCTGGATTTGTATGTTGACCCAGCCTTTATTCATGTATGCGAGCAAACTTGATAATCTAATTTTGAACGGAGGTGATCACATAACCCAGTAGATAATGTCGTTTCTGTCATACCGGTATGTTGCAACAATAGTACGAAGAGCGATATTCTGGCAACGTTGAATAATCTCAATATTGAACTTGCTGACACAACCCCATAATATAATTCTAGAAGTCCATATTGGAAAAAAAAAGAGGTCTAAAAACGGTTTTTTTTCATTTTCCACGATTATAAAATAAACTACAAGGAAAAATTATTATAACAATGTTTATTGTATTAATTTAAAAAAAATATATATATATTTTTAATATTTTATTGTATTTTTGTATAAATTAGATGATATCGAAAGAAACTCCAAGACATGTGAACCCATGAAGAAGCCCAAACGTAGATTGTTACCCTTGCCCGAGTAAGTATAGTGCATAATATTTTTTCCGATTATTGTAAACTGCGCCCAAAGTAATCATAAAATCACAAATGGAAACTGCGCCCGAGTTTTTATCAAGTGTACAAAAATATTTGACTTATGTCATCCTTTTTCTCAGTAAAATTTTAAAAATGAATAACTACATTTTTGTAAAAACAAATAAACAAAAGCCGGACAATTTCGCACGTAGACCACTGATGTAGTTGAGAAGTTGAGAAGGTAGAAGAGGGAAAATTTAATATATAACTGTAAGCAACAATAAACCATTGCTAACAAAAAACAATTCTGAGCAAAGTTCAGTTGATAATTTTACTTTGTCTACAATATTTATATGTCATATTATAGTAAAATAATTTCATAGGCATTATATATTTTCTTTAATAAAATATTTGTTTAATATTGTATCTATTTTCAGGTTTTTCATAAATTTTTCTCGGTCTCCCCATGTTTTTCCAGGAGTTTTCTTAATAAATGGAAAAATCCTGGAAAAAACAAAAAACCTCAATAAAGTACCTCCCCAGTCAGATTCAGAGCAAAAGTACTGGTAGAAAAGTTGTTCACAAGAAAAAAAAAGCCGTAATATTTTACTAATAAATTGTGTACATTTTACCGTTTTTCCTCCGTTTTTGTCCAGTTTATATTATTATATTATTTATATTACGATTATTTATTTATGAGTATTAACCATTTAAATAATTTTGTTTTATTTTATTATTTTATTATTTAAAAAATGTGTTTATGTTTTACTTATTACAACACAGTAAACCATCATGGCATTTACTGTTGTAAAATATTCCCCTATTCTTACAGTTACATTTTTTTTTACAATAAAATCTTCAAAAAATCTTGGCCACAACTTTTGGAAACAGCTGTCGATACCTGTCTCAAAGATATCGTTCGGATAAGATGTCGTTTAATGATGTCAATTTTTCTTTGCACACTGCAAATTGATTTCGAATGTACAGCTGATTGATAATCTCATATTTTGTTCCTAATTTGTAGAAATTATTATGAACGTCCATTACTACGACCAAGATATTTTTTAGAATCCATATGAGGCCGGTCAATATGACAATATCTAGAACACGCACTCGAACATTATCACTCACTTTTTGGTTGGACGATTGCAAGATTAAATTTGCTTGTATTTAAAGTCAATTTAGTATCATTTCTCTATTCTTAATTGCATTTTCCTTCTTTTCATTTATGTCTCACATTTTTACAACTTATATTTTTAATACCTTTTTTTTTTTTTTAAAATTACATATTTAATAATTAATTTTGGCTTTTGTCGTCACTTTTATTATTGAGCTTACTTCATCATTTATTTGCTTGAATCGTCACTTTTACCGTCAGATTCCTGCTCTATTTTATTTTTATCATTTCCTTTATTTTCTAGATAGGTTTGAGGGACTCTTAAAAAATTCTTAACACTAAAAAATAATACGAAATACGAAAATACCTTTTAGTATACATCGCGCTTCAAGTGTAGTCAACGTTCACCAAGCACTAATTGTAAATGTCAACAATCGCCGGTATTTTGGTCAACATTCACTACGGTTACTGGTGGATGTCAACATACACTGGTGACTGTCAACATTCATCAACTGCGGTCATACATCTTAACATACATGTCATATTATAGTAAAATAATTGAATAGGCTTTATATGTTTTCTTTAATAATATTTGTTTAATGTTTTACCGATTTTCCTAGTTTTCCTACGTTCCCATGTTTTATCTCGGTTTTTTACGTTTGCTAGGAATACTCTTGGGGACCTTTCTAAAGTATCTCCACAGCCTGATTTTCTTTTTAGAAAAATGTCTACAATAACATTCTATTTTATTTTTTAACACTCAGTATGACTTATAATGAATCTCCTGTTAAATTTTTAAGCATTTCTGTTAGTCTAACAATTTTATTCATAGAGTACCTACCTAAAACTACGTACAATTAAAATGTCTAAAAGTACTTCAAAAATGGCTTAAATGTTTTGAAAATTTTACCACATTTAGGAAAAGCAAACATAAATTTTATGTCAAAATTACAAGGCTCTACGATTGTTTTTATCTGAATTAAAAAAACCAAAACTAAATTTAAAATAATAAAAACATTATTTTTGTAAATTTTCCTGTTCTTTCTAAGTTTTTTTTCAGTTTTGCTCAATTATTAAAAGAATAAATAAAAAATCAAAAAACGACTTCCATACTAATAAAATAGATAAATAATGCAACAATTAAATCGTTAGTTTTTAATTTAAGTAATATTTCTAGTAGAAAACATAGTTTGCAAAAATTAGGAACAATAAAATCTATAACATTGCGGTGCGCATTGTGCCAAAAATATTTGCCGTTTTTCCGGGTTTTCCCAATTATTATGAAAATTCCTTAGAAATTAAAAAAATAATACTTAATCACAATATATACAAAATAGATACAATTTTCTTTCAGAAAAGGTTCTACACTTCATACATTAAAGCAAGATTTTTGGTAGAAAAGTTGTTCACAGACAGAAAAAAATATATATATCATAGTAAAACCGATCTCTCCGAATCTAAAAAACACATAATCTGTAATAATTCAATGCTTGGGACAAATAATAACATTTTGATCAATTAGTGTTTCATTACAGTTATATCTATTTAGAATTTATTGTCCACGGTTATTTTTGTTTTAGAATTTCGATATTTTAAAAAGAAATAATCGTATTTAATACACTATTTAATTTAATGATATTTCTGTTCGTATTTCTTTTAACGTTCCTATTAAGATTTGTTGATCCAAAACGATTGTTCATAATTTCCAAAATGTCTTCACTTTGAAAATGTTTCATAAAAAATTTATATTACCAATTATTTATTTTATATTATGCAAGTAATATTAAGTCCAGTTAACTGCACCATTATTACTGAGTATAAAATATTTGAATCGATGTATTTTATGATGGACTTTTTTAAAGTGTAACAGGTGTGAGTTCGAGAAAATTACAAAATTTATTGTTATAGTATACTTTCATTCAGTTCCCATGGTAATAATAATATTGATTTTCTAGTGCTAGACGCGGATCACACCATATTCCCAGAGAATGCAGAAGCGCCAACTTACACGAGACTACGTTTATGATGCCTATCCAACATCAACAACATCACAGAATGTGCACACACAACGATGCAGATGACGAAGGTACCGGTATGAGCTCCGGCCGTGGCTCCAGATATGCTTCGTACAGAATGGGCTATTAATTGAACTACATCACGAAAATACATTTTAACATATTATTATTATCCAAACCAGTTAATTGGTCTTTTTAATTATTACCATTATTATTATTATATATTACTATATAATTTATCAATGTTTATCCAAAAATTATATTTAACCGAAAAAAGAAGATATTATCTATCTACGTTAGACAAAAATTTAAAAATGAGTGTCATTCCAAAAAAATTATAAGTGTTAACACAATAAAATATTATTCCTTTTCAAGCTGAATTGTCTAGTTTTTATTTTTATTTTTTGTTTTTAGTTTTTCCAAGACTTTACGAAATTAAATAATATTACCAAACGGCATTTTCCCGTCCAAATCGTAACTGAGTATTGTTATAGTCACGCTCGGGAGTTATAGTATGAGTTATATGTGCAAAAAAATGCACAGAAAAAATCGAAAATATGTATTCTAATATGTACACAAACAAATTTAATATATGCAAAAAAATAATAATAAAAATTAAAAAAATATAAATATACTATATTTTCACTATAATCAGATGCGGCATGCACGATTATAATAACTACTAATGCACAATCTGTGCATGTTGAAGAAACCTTTGTGCAGCACAAAGGTCAAAAACAGTTTAATAATTCTGATTACAATACGGGAAATAAGCTTTTGCGGGATTTTCTGGAATGTTTATATTTTTATTATAATACATGGATACAACGTAGTTGGGTTTCAATAATAAAACCCAGTGCGATAAGCGCCGTAAGAATAATTCAACAATACTGATATCGCCAGATGTTTAAAATAAATACTAAGAGAACACATTACGATAGCACAATAAAAAAATATTAACTCGCGGATTGCACGAGGATATGATCGCTTGGAGTCAGTACATTCACTAGACTACGAGAGGATGGATTAGGTAGGTGTCTATTACCGGTGGATAGATCTACGATTTTATACTAATTATAACTACTACTCGTTTAAAATATATAAACTATAAATTGGAATTTAGAACGAAAAAAAACCGAAAAAACCTCTATATCAAAATAAAGGTTTCAGTTCGGTTTCGGTTATTAAAAACAAAAATTATTGAGGGTTCCGGTCTTGTGATTTTCAAAAAGTTTCGGTCTTTTAAGGTTCCAGTCCCTGACTAGTTTTAATCGTTATTGCAATATTTTTATAACTACAACCCCTCAATAAATGTTGCCCTGACTATATTAATCAGTACATATATCTATACTATTATTATGGAAGCTTTTGTGTTATATTGTATTGTAATACCCAAATAAACTACAACTTATTGAACTACACTCCAACGTCTACATTTTATTATAACGAACCAACCACAAACATCTTGGCTCGTTACAAATATAGGTGAGTGCTGAAGGACTCGAATTTTATTTATTCGTCATTAGTTCCAATTAAATATGTTTACACATCATGTATTCAATGGCATTCAATTATCTACTCAATAATTGAGAATTAGTTAAAGGTACTACGTTATATTTTTGTGTTGCTGACTAATATTATATTATATCACCTATATTGAACACAAATTTAATTTTTTGAGTATTTCAAAATTGTATAATGAATGCAATATCTTACACAAATAGCAAAAATATAAAATGTAATCGTATTTCGAATATATCAGATAATAATACATTTTAAAATGTATCTATAAATAGGTCAAGTGGTTGAAAATTGTTTGTCAAACATCGAAATGATTGGAAAAAAAGAGGTAATAAAAAATACATTAGGTACACAATAAATCTTCAAGTATTAGCATTTCTATATATTATTTTCAATAATAAAAAATGATAAGATAATAATATTGAAAAAAAAAAACAAGTACTTATCTAATTTAATTACCTCAGAAAGCGATGGTCTTAAATATTTTCGTCCAGGTTGTACGACAAGTAACATCGCTATCATTTTCACTATTGACTACACATTTGGTAAGTAAAATTGATTTAACTATCTTCTGAAACATTATAAAAACAAAAAAATAATTACAATTAAATATTGCAAATAAACATAAAGCGTATATTATTGTATATACGAGTATATAATAAGTATTCAATTATTATTGATAATTTTACCATTTTTACTTTAATTTTCTTTAAAAAATGTATTAATATTATGAATAATAATATTATAAAGTATGGTGCAAATTGGTTTTGTTTCCATTCAATAATAAACATAAATTTATTACAATAAAAAAAAAACGGATTTTTTTTATTGCAATCTATAATTTGTTAAACTAAACTATAGATTATACACCCCCGATGTATGTCCCTCGAAAGCATATACAAATTAAATAAAACACTTTCACAACTAAATTGCCTTTCTTTTTATGAATATCTTCCAATAGCAAAAAATTAAATTCTCACCTTTAAAAGAATATTTGTGTTAGTGTAGGTACATACATTGCAGAATAAATTATTTTAAACGTATTTTTAAATTCTTCTTGAATGTCCGATACACGCTACATACGCGGTAATGGATTACATACACACTTCAAATTATATGAATGTGTTAAATTACTTTCAGGTTTGGAGGTTTCAATTTAAAAATGAAATTTTTATTTTGTATGCTATGGTGTGTTGTTTTTTGGTGGAATTCACCAGCAAGTTGTATAAAAAAACACAATATTGGCTTAGGAGTACCTAACATAATTGAAACAAGTAATACAACTATCGAGGACAAATGGTTTGTACAGATTCTAGATCATTTCAATCCAACAGATAATAGAACATGGGAACAGGTACTAATAGTTGTATATACTCGTAGTATATAATATGGGTGTCTATTTATCGACATTTTACAAATTCAGAAATTATATTAATTTTTTTTTAGAGATATCAAGTAAATCAGGAATATTATAAGGAGGGTGGTCCGGTGTTTTTGATGATAGGAGGAGAAGGTCCAATTTCAAAGAGATGGATGGTTGACGGTAGTTGGATTGAGTATGCACAAGAATTTAATGCATTAAGTTTTCAATTAGAACATCGGTATTATGGTTCTAGTATTCCCACCGAGTAAGAATAATATTAATAGTAAAATTTAGTATAATAATCATTGATGCAAAATAACCGCCTTTACTTAAACTATATGTCTAATATCGCAATAGGATTTCTGAGGTGTTCTATATAATTATTTAACACATTAAAATTAATTGTTATCATTTAAACTTAATGTAAGGAAAAATGTAGTGTCTTTTATTCAAATATTTCACTTTATAATTATTTAAATCTAATAGTGTATAATAATTGTATATGTTTATAGGTATTCATGTACAAAATAACCTAATGTTTCAGAAACATCACTACCGATAATTTAGTATATTTGAGTAGTGAACAAGCGTTAGCAGATTTGGCAAGATTCATAATCAATATTCAATCGGAATATGAAATCCCATCTACAACTAAATGGGTTGCATTTGGTGGGTCTTACGCGGGGTCCTTAGCTGCCTGGTTAAGACTGAAATACCCACATCTCGTACATATAGCTGTATCTTCAAGTGGCCCGTTGTTAGCAAAAATAGACTTTCAAGGTGTGTTGAACTATCATGTTAAAATAATACGTCTAGGTACTATACAAAATAGGAAGGAAAGTTTAAATATTGTATAACATTATATTTAGAAATTCGGAATTTTTTGAACTCCTATGTATATATCAATATATGTATACATGTAATATACAACATATAGGTAACTAATAACTGTTAGGTTTGTAAAATAAATTGTATATAATTATTGAATAATGAATAAATCTAAAAGTTTTTCAATGGCGAATTCGGATTATTTTAAAATTGATATTTATACGAATATAAGTAAGCTATGAAAGTATTCATCCTGGTTGCGTCACTTCAACACGCGTAATCTTAAATTTAATGGGTACATAGGGTTATAAATTAATTCCAATTTACTCCGGATTATTGTTCGTTGAAAAAATATAACGCAGTTTTTATTTCCACAGAATATTTCAAGGTCGTCGAAAATTCTTTATCGACTTATAAACACGAATGCGTAACAAAAATAAAACGAGCTAATGAAATAATCAACGTTCTTCTCAAAACACATTTTGGAACAAATTTGGTTGCCAAAAAGTTCAAGTAATATTTAAAATGTTTAAATTAATAATAATATTCTACGATCTTCCGCTATTTACCTGCACTCCTTTCCAGTTTCGTTGAATTTGGGGTACGGATAACTTTTTTGGTAGTGGTGGATGGTGCTCGCAGTAGTGAGAAATATACATAATAGTATGAGTTGTAATATTTGTAGCAAATATAACTATAAAAAATAGTACAATGAATCAAGTAATATAGTCTGTTTCAATTTACAGAGTTTCTCAATTCGAATTTTAGACAAAACAGAAAGACTGTTATAATAAACTATCGCGATCGTCAACTTTTCTATATATTTATGAAAATAGAAATTAGCTCTAATAACTTAGGTTTAAATCCACTAAAAGAACTTTGGTAAATTTCGATTCCATACATTGCCACGCTCAATGAAAAATTGTAGACGAGCTATCTTAGCCCATCAATATCAATGCTCATTTTTGCAAAACATATGCAAAATGTTAAAATAATATTATGTTCCTACACTTAGATAATACACACTGGATAGAGCTTCAGCATAGTAGTCTGTGCTTAAAGCAAACCTGTTTGACCCCGATGTATTTATTTCGCATGCGTCAGAAACGAAATAGATAGCGCGGGACAGAGTAGGAATCACAATCATTGTTTGTACTAGAAATTAAGATATACCTAAATAATATATTACCATATATCTTAATTCGTGGTTTATACATGTGTAGTGGTAACTTAAATGTGGTTATACACATTATACTCTATGTTGTATATACCTATTACCACAAACACTTTGTTTCGCGCATGTGCAGTGATGACATTGAGGCCTAGTTGCCTAGATTTTAAGTCATAGCTCTATCCAGCGTGTATTATCTAAGTTTCTACACTACGTCATATGGATTACAAAAATTCTACACTAATGCACTAATCTGTTTTTATATCAATACTCACATGCAAACGTCATCAATTCCCGTATTGTAACGTGTTTCAAACAAATCAAACTTGATAACATGAGTTATGGTTTTTCTCTCTTGTGATCTTTACTTTCTTGATTTATACAATTTGTTGTGAGTGTAAAATATTATTTTAAATCATCGGAGATGAAACTTAAAATTATTATAATGTATATATGAAGTATTTCAGTAATTCTTAACACATTGTGCGGTAGTTATACTTAAATTTATTTTAGTAGGTACCTAGGTACTTTGGTTATAAAAATTAATTTTTCTTACAAGCTCAAACAAAAGATTGTTTCCAAATTCAACAAAAAAAAATTAGTTTAGGGCAAAAAATCTAATTAGTTTTGTAAAAAAAAAAAAACTGGGCATTGAAGGGTTAATGTCTTAATAAATCGCCCGTTTATATTTTTTCGGGAAAAGCTTTATTTACTAGCACTAGTTCTTATATCCGCCTGCCCTACTTCTTCTATCCGCCACTCGTCTCCCATCACTTATGATTTTGCTTCTTACCAGTGACGAATTCTCCGGGCATGCTTAAGAATAACAACATAACAGCGGCATGTTCAGCATTTTTCTATTGAACCAGGAGGGGGGAGGTGAGGGATGAACTATATTTTATATTGTTGATAGTCATATACACAAATTTACAAAATGTACTTATCGGTAGGTACATGAATTGATATTTTAGTAGTAGGTAGTGAAGTACAAATTAAAATGTTAATATATATATATACTGTATACACAATATACATACCTAATTTATTTAGCTGGTAGCTTAAAATATATAAGTTTGTTATTCTGATCTTTTAGACTATGCCAACCCTTAAACAAATCCAACAAAAAAGATGTAGCGAATTTATTTGAATCATTAGCGGACAACTTTGCAGACATTGTGCAGTACAACAAAGACAATAGGCACTATTACAATTATGAACGATCTTTAGTAACGATAGAGACTTTATGTGATATTATGCTCGATAAATCGATACCAGATTCAGTAAGTGTGCAATTGCATGACTATTAAACAATGTTTTACATTTATTACAATCAATTATAATACATTATGTACACACCTATCACCTACCTATCGTATCTACCTGTTAGGTAAACACTCTGCTTCAAAGATAAATTTTTTAGTGAGAAATTTTATTTTAAATTAATCAGTTTGAATTAAAGTCAGAATTAAATAATTCAATTAAATTAAAACATTTCTCTCTTTCCTTCATAACCAATAAAACCATTAACATAATCAGTATTTTGTGTACTTATATATTATTTAGTGTTATAATTTTAATTTTTGTTAATGTTGATTTTTATTTTCTAGCTTGATAGATATGCAGCTGTCAACAGTAAAATGCTATCCATCTATGGTTTAAATTGCTTAGATCATGTTTACGATAACATGATTGAATTTTATCAAGAAACATCATGGGATAGTGATGCTGCCGAATCCGGTAGTACGTTTAAGTTATAAACTTTAATAACCATTACTAATATAATAAAAAAAAAACTATAACTATACTCTATCCCAGTGTCCCATGCATTCAAATGTCATCACCGACAACGGTAAGTATACGCAGAGCAAACCAATTTTCGATATCGCACGGTATGCTCTCACGTGGGACAGGGTATATATCAAAATTAAACACTACCAGCTCATAAATAATATGTTAAAAAAAATCACACAGTGTATAATTAGTTTTATTTCATAACTACTTAGTTTCGGTTTACGCTATCATCAGGTCGCTGATAAACAATGTAATTAAATGGTGTACATAAAAAGGAACAGTATACATTTTTAAAATTAAAATAAACAATACCGTTATACCGTAATACCGTTATAATATAACAAGTGTATACATATTTTTTTAGAACTTTATTATTCTAGGACGTCTTTTTTTTAATCTAATTTCAGATGTATGTTCTTTGAATCTGATTTTAAAGTTTCTATCTGTTTTACCTACATATATTTTATTACGTTCACATTGTAATTTGTAAATACCTGGTTTATCAAATTTATTTACTGATTTATCATTATATACGTTGATATTTTATTGTTTGGTGAATTGGTAATATAATAATATGTTTCGAAAGCTGGTTTGTAAATTTAGTTATTATTATTGTATTGCAATTTATACAGGCAGTGAGTTTGTTGGTTAGGAAACTATTATATTTGGTGTTTATGTACTTAATGTTATTTTTATTTTTATTATTAAAAACAGAAATAATGAAAACATTACCAATAATAAAAATAAAAATTACATCAATTACATAAGCACCAAATATAATAGTGTCCTAACCAACATTCTCACTGCCTGTATAAATGAGACAACAACAATAATAACCAAGTAGCATATATAATTTCTGGAGCTGTGCTCCCTGTTGCAAAATTTATTTACGTTTTTTATTTTTGAACATTCAACTGCAAATATTTTCTTCGAACAGCCACGACTGGTACAAGTTGATTGTTGTAACATGGTTTCAATTTCTTCAAATACATTTAAGTATAATGCTAGCCAATATTTGTTTACTAATTTAAATTTCACTAAACTCCTTTCTGCACTACTCTACTTTGTATAAAGGGTGGTAACAACACATTTAATTCCTTTTTTGAGTGAAACTTCAAAATCCTTCGGCATTGTAGCCCATTTGTCACCAATTATTTCACAGACATATGAAAAAAATTACTTCACAACTTTCAATCGAATTTGTACCTAATTTATTTGTTTTTATCTCAAAATTTTGAAAATGTTTCGATTTTTCAATAATATATTATTATCAAAACAAGGTAATATATTGGTTAAAGTATATATTAAAGTTAAATATTTTTCGTTGTTTGGTTTCATTGTAAATTCAATTTTTTGTTTTGTTTTGTATGTATAAATACAACGGTTTTCAAATATAAATATTTCCAAGATAATATAAGCTGCAACATGGCTCAGCCAAATTGTATAATATCGTTAAAACAACAAGTAAAGCTAATGACAAACACTAATTTCAAACCTCAACTATCTTCTACTTTTTTTCGTATCCATTTTTTATATAAATTAATATATTTTCCAATATTTCTATACAAATTATATCAATTATACAGCTAAAACTTAACTACTTAACAGCGCGAGCCAATTAATAAATATTCACTCAAACAGTTTAGCTTGTTATTAAAAATCTTATGATATTGAATACACACATAGAGCGAAGCAGAGATTTAAAAATTAATTTTATCTAATCAGCCACTAAAAGTCAACAAATTAAATGTAGATTTATACTCAATTAGTGACTTCTAAAATCTAATTTTTGTCCCCCTAGATAAAATTTCTGAAACACTGTGGCCACTGGTATATATAGGTAAATAAACATAATGAAAACAGTATAAAAATAAGCCAAAATACTTTGCACCATAGGCGTGCTACTGTTGTACATTGGAAATTGGTAAGATAGGTTCAGTATTTAAACCACAGTGACCACAGATTTTATATTTTTATAGTACTATAAGCACAACTTATAATGAACTTTGTGTCAAATTTTTGACAAATTAAAACAATTTTATCCTCACATAATAATGTTACTATAAAACTAATATATTTTAGATAGCTAGATAGTTTTAGTTTCAGTTTGAATTGTTTTTGTATGAACACATCACTCTTAAATTTTTGAGCTTAAGCCTATGAAATAAATCAGTTAATTTAATAAATAAATAAAACCTAAAAATATTATATATATATTTTTTTTTTTCAAGTAGGTAACTAGGTACATCATTATTATTGTTATTATTATTTTTTTTTTTGTTATAGGTCGACAATGGATATATCAAACTTGCACAGAGTTTGGTTTTTATCAAACTTCCAGTCAAGATAATCATGTATTCGGTCATAATTTCCCAGTTGAATTTTTCATTGATATGTGCACAGATATTTTTGGAAAATCGTAAGTTTATCCACTAAAATATGTATATAACTTTGTATATACCAATTACCTACCTTATTTATTAGTATTTTAATATGGATATTATAGTTTTAAGTATAAGATAAATATTTTAACAAAGGAAAAATCACTTAAAATTTTATTTTTTAGTTAAATTCAGAGTAGGTACCCTTATATGAATAATCATAAAACGCAGATTTTTTTTAAAAACACACTGCCTATATTTTTTGTAATTAATTCCTGTCTAATTAAAAGGTTATCAGGTTTTAAGTAGGTATTTTGTTTATTAAAAATTTTAAAAAACTGTAATTATTTATCAAATAATAGTTTACAAAAACTAACATGTAGTTATTTTAGTTATTTTAGATTCTGAGCAAAATAAAGTGATAATTTGTTTGATTTTCCTAGTAGGTAGTTATAGGAAAAAATGTTATCTTTTGTTGATTTCTGGAATAGGTACATTGGTAACTTTCAACTACCCTTTTAAAACAGTGGTACACAAATCAGTAGTAGATTTTTAAAATGTATTTCTCATTTAAATTACTTCTCTATTATTTTTAAAAATAATGTCAGCTATCTAATATAAAAACAAACTTCCTCCTTAGACAAAAATGAAAACATAAACAATAAACATTTACTAAAAAATATAGTTGTTGGTATATTAGGTGCTTACTACCTACTTATACATTTTTGCATTATTCTAAACTATTATATTTTTTATTAGATTTAATTTGGATCTATTGACTAGAGCAGTTGACCGAACCAATATGATTTATGGTGAATTGAATATTAAAGAAGATCGAACTATATACGTACAAGGATCTATTGATCCATGGCATGCATTAGGTATAACAAAAACAAGAACAAATAACACTGTTTCAATTTACATTGATGGTAAATATTATTTTACATTATAACATACAAAAAAATAATACCTATAAATGCTTCTCTAGGTACTTATTATACATATCTAATACGTTATTTTATATACCTAATACGCAAACAAAATTGATTTTTTTTTTTTTTAGGAACAGCTCACTGTGCAAATATGTATCCTTCAACTCCAACAGACCCTCCTCAGTTGACAGAAGCTCGTACAACAATCAAAGAATACTTGAATGAATGGTTAATAGAGAGTGACTGGTAAAATTCATATTAATATACAGCTTTTCAAAATGTTTTAATTTGTGAAAAATAAAATAAAACCACTTATATTTGTAACTAAAACCATTTATAGTTTATTTTTTTTTTTATCATTATAATATATTATGACTTTTTTTGTAAGGTATTAAATTTCATATAATATGTAAGCACAGTTTTATCGTTTACATATTAAATCTTTGTCAGGCATATTTAAATAACCAAAAATATTAATTAAATACAAATAATATAGACATTTTTTTTGTTGGCATTAACTGGTTAGACAATTTATTTTATTTTTAAATTTGATTGCAAACTGGTATACTTTTTGAATACATACCTAAATAAGTAAAATAAAAAACTCTAAAAACTATAGTTTTCAATTCTTTTGAAACATGTAAAGGGAATAAAGGTATCTTTCAAACGAAATAGGGAAGGGAAAATAAAAAGTAACAAAAATTAACAATTTTAAAATAAGAACATACCTAATTTTTATTTATTTTTATTTTCAAAAAATATAAAATAGAATAATAATTTTATTTATTAATTAATTAGATACTATTTTAATTTAGCAGCATCTCTAATTGAATACTTTTCATTAATAACAAAATTAACAGCGTCTTCTAACTTTTCTACACTAAATGTATCATTTGTACCTTTTCTCACACTGTTTCATACGAGGGCTAGTCCTAAATAGCAGGGTTTATACCATTATTATTATTTTTAAAAATTCCGAGCTTAGGGAGTGAACTATTGGGTTTTAAAACTGTTTAATTTTTCTTTCTTTGTTCTAGTCTGTGGACACGTTTTTTTCCTAGTAAACTTGTATCTATGTATAAGGGTAGGACCTTTTCGAAAGTCCAAGTTATTCAGATTGTACTTTAAAGACCTCATTTTTTGATTTTCGACGCCATTTTTTAAATAAAAACACTTAAGTAGGAGAAACGTGTGGAAACTTACAATTTCACGATTTCATTATTTTATAATGAAAAATAAATTTAATCGAAAAATCACAAAACACCTTTTTTGTTTCCTTTTTGATTTATTTTCTTACATTATCAAAACTTTTGAGCCACTTTTTGAGCTTTTAAGGAATTTTAATTTTTAGCAGTTTTTTTTACTGTAATTTGATTATAAAAACGCATAGAGGTTTAAAACTTTTTAATAACATTATATTGGACTTACCTAGACGTGGTAAAATTTTCAAAATGATCGAACGACTTTTTTTTTTTTTAATATGCGTTTTGAAATCAAATTTAAACGAAAATCGCAAAAAAATTGACGGCACTTCAAGATATGTATTATCGAACTGCTCTCGGAATCGTCTTTCGTCGAGCAATGGTTTATCGTTGCTTACAGATATAAATGAAATAACTTTATGTATCCTACCTTCCGAATTTTCCACCTACAACAGTGATGTCCCCAGTATTAGCTCTTTTTTTTTTCGTTCCTTTTAATGACAATAGCGTTTGCCGCGTACAATATTCTTAATCGGGTTACCTTTATAATTACCAGCTATAGATACGGGGATCCGGGTGAAAATTTAAATTTATCCGGAAAAATACAAGAGTCATAAGAAAAAAAAATTCTATAATAATAACAATAATAATTTAAAAATCGACGACGTGTTAGTTTAAAGCGGATCAAACGTCTGTCATGTGGGTGCGCATCGAAAAACATCGTAAATAAAAAAATAACGACGGAAAATACTCCGGGAAAAGGATTTGAACGAACATGTGCAGGTATATATATATACATATATATTATTACAAACACGCCATAGCGTATACGCATATGACATTATATAGGTACGTCGATAAAATAAACAAATGGCGAACAAAGTGCGTGTAAGTCATCTAATAAGTTTTTCTCCCTGACAAATCCTTTCCGATGGAGTAACCTCAGACCCGCGATGATGTCGCGAACGTCTCATATCGAGAAAATATTATTATAATACATATATATTGGTACGCCGTCAACTGTTTTTCTCCCCCGTGTATCCCAGGAGTATATTCTTAAAAATTCCCCCCTCTCCCTTTATTTGTTTTATGTTCAAATTGTATTTGTATAAAAACCAATCGTACATATTTGAAAATACACCGTATATTTTATACACATAATATTTGATGGGATTCTACGAGGCGTAAATATGATATGATAATAATTCTGCGCCCACGGCGTGTGATGCGAAAAAAGATATCCGATTTTTTATTTCATACCTAAACCTCCCCCCGGTACGAATGCGTTTGACACGACGGCGTTCGAAAATCTCTCATACCTATTGATACTTCGACAATGTCCGAAACATTTCTGATTTTATTTAACACTTTGCGATACGTCTCTTATTCAGATTATTCGTATTATAATTTTTTTTTATTTTCGCTTGGATTCAACCATATTTATAGCCCTTCTCTCACGAAAAATAAATAAAATCCCTTTATTGCTTTCAAATTGTTCAGTTCTACAAATAGAAAAATATTAATAATTTAATTATTTTATATAATAAATATAAATTATATATTATGCATACCAATAAAATAACAACAATTTAAAGGTCAAAATCCAACGTTTACAATTTTTTATGAAACACATTTTTGTATATATTGTTATTATATATTATTATATTACCTATACAATCTTAGTAAGTACAATTTTGTAAAATCTACGGCATAAAGTACTGATTTATATCCCCAAGTTTCGCAAGGTGTTGGAATAGTTCCCAAAAATATACTACAGGGATCACTTAAAATACCATAACTGTATTATATAATATACTTACTTAAATCCTCGCGGGACAACCATGAGGTAGGTAAACCTTATAATATAATACAATATATTGTGTTTAAACGGTTTCATCATAGCAGCTTTATAGACTATTTGATCACATATACCTTAGGTAATTAATATAAGATATTATATAAAATGATGCAATCCATTGTTATATTAAAATAATTCTAATTTATAATAATTATTCTAATTGTATTTAAATAATTTAAAAATAAAACTATATAATAGATAGTAAGTAATTAAATTTTTTTTTTTTTCGTTCAATTGTAATTTTGATTTTAAAATTTCCATTTTTTAAAAAAATTATAACATAAAAAATAACTAAACACTAACTGTACTTCACCGTCTAACTCCTTCATTACCAGCTCCACTATTCAATAGTAGACTATATTAGATAAACTAGATAAATACATTAGTTTTGTGTGGAAAATAAAAATACCTATATAATAATACTATGTATATATTATATGAAAAATAGATTATTTTTTTAAGATTTTTCCACATAAGTATAAATATTATATAATTTAAACATAACTCTCACATTATATTGACTTTATAACCAAAATAAGAACTATAATACAAAATAACTGCAAATTGTACAAAATCAATCAAGACTTTGTAATACCATAATGAGGTAGGTACAATAAGACCTTTGTGCCAGTGTCATATTTATTTATAATAACAGGCTTGCGACCACACATCAACATATTACTCGACTTGTGTTAATACTAAATTAATGTTGATAATTTCATAAAATCAAAAATAATGTCATTGTGTAATAAAATAATTAAAAAATGTTCTCGATCAAAAAATACTAGAACAAAAACAAAAATTCAAATTTATGTTTGACACGAGGGTATCAAAAGTTTCGTCATCTGTGGCCTAGACAAATAGTAAAATTGTTTAATTTTTGCAGGATATTTCTATCATATAGCATATACTAACATTTTGCTAAATGCCTAGACGTTTAACTAAATTCCAAGTCAGGAAAATAATAAAAGTGAAATGTTTCACATATATTTAAAAACTAAACCATATTTTCTTAATAATTATTTATTGCTATTCTATATTATAAAAAATGATGTATAATTTATTAATATATAAAATACGTTAGTATATAAAATATATTTAATTTTGTGTCCTAAGGTACCTATTATTGTTTTGAAACTTACCTAAATTATAAATGAATATACCTAATTACTAATTAGGTATGATACAAGTATAAAAAAATGAATAAAAAGTTATATAATAATTAAAGATTTTTCTAAGTTTTTAGTTAATACTTGTTAATACATGTTATTATTTGGTGGCATTTATTTGAACATTTCACATTTTTTTTAAAACAAACATCCACCGGACTGACATTACCACTTTTTTATCCTTTAACAAAACCTTGACTGTTAAAATTTAATAAGTTTACTACAGCTCCATGTATGAATACAAATTTGTATTTTGATACTTATTTTCTACACCATTATTAAAATTTAATTTATTAAATATAGATAAGATATAATAAGATATAATACTTTTCAAACATCTGTGGAACTTTTATTTTTATATTGTTGCATTAAATAATATCAATAAGAAAATATAGTTTAGTTTTTAAAATGATTTAAAAACGTTTCATTTTTATTATTTGCCAGACTTGAAATAGGTATTTAGTTAAACATCTAGGCATTTTATTAAATTTCTAGGTAGATAGTAAAATCGTAAAAAAATAAACCATTTAGTGAAAGCCTGATTTGATTATATGCATATAACATATATTATAATATGTTTGCTTAGGTGATGTATTCACGCCAATTTGGTTATATAGGTAGGTACTTATTTAATATAATACAATATAGTTAAAAACAGTAATTTAAAAAATAAAATACAAATTATATATAAATTGCTTGTAGGTATATTATTGTAATTTGTATTGTAACAATCATTTAATCCAGTATCCAATACCTAATACTAATGTTAGATTAATATAAAAATAAAAAGTAATTTCTGTCTCAATTTTTAAATTTGTTAATGTTACCTATGTAATATTATTATTAATAATGTCTGTTACGATTTAATATTGTTTATCAAAACTTAAAATATTTCAATATTATATAATATAAAGTAATTATTATGAATATGAAAAAAATTATTGGTAGGTACTAATAATATTACATTCAAATATATATTTGTATCATACAAACTCATAGGTAGATAAATTGTTTTTTTTTTGTTCGTAAAATGTCTTAATCGGAAACTAAATATTTTATTTTAAATAGTTAATGAACACAGTTATAAATAATAATTAATTACTATAAATATTATTATGAATATATAATACAGTGTGCAAGGGACATAAATAAATAAATATGACATAGATAATGAAAACTATTCAAATAAATTATATGACACTCAACAAATAAAATATTACTGTAATCAATATTACTAATTATTACATGTCCTGTAATATGAAGACTTCTTATTTATATCTTCTAAATTAACTGACATCCTGGAGTTTAATTCATCAGTAAGATTACTCAATTCTAATATTTTCTTCTCTTGTTCTACAAATTCCTTTTCGGCATCTAAAATTAATAATGTTTATTATTATTAGGTATTGTAAATAATAAAACGAAAACCCATTCAGAGCAAAGTTTGGTTATACATGTTTTGAAAGGCCATAATAATTATGATTTTCATTAAAACTTTGATATTAAAATTCTTTATAATAATAATAAAAAAAAAAAAATAGTATATTGCATTCAATTTTTTTTTACCACTATTAAGACTTATAAAGAACCTTTTGCCCAATTGGATTTCATGTATTTCTGTTTAGTTTATCAACTTAATTTATCAAGTATCAACCAAATACAAATTATGTAAAAAAAAACCAAAAACATTGTAGAAAAGCATGTATTTAAAATTTAAAAAAACAATTTTTTTTTGAAAAAGTCAATATTCTTTAATCACCCTGTGTTCCTGGTTATTTTATAATTCTATTAAATTATTTTTTTAACATTAATATTAAAATTTTGATAAAATTAGGTAGGAATTTAATTATTTGTACAACTAGTTAAAATAAAAAATTGATAATTGTAAAGTTTAAATGTTTTAAAGTATGTAGTGTTTCACTAAATTTGTACAATATATCTTTAGTCTTCTAAGCTATATAAGTTGAAATAACATCAGACAAAGGATTTGAAATTTTGTTGACCGAAGACAATACTATTAACTGAGGTCTGCTAAGAATCGGTTTTTGTTGGCAATGCTTAAATTTTCTTAGGTTCAGATATACATTAAATTTCCCTCAATATCCTACCTTCCCAACTTTTCATCTATAACAGTGGTCCACCCATTGTGTGAAGTATGTCTGTCTTTTTTTCTTATCAATCATTGATATTAAATTTAGTTATTTTGCCCCCTTAACCATAGTCAAAGTCTGAAGACACCCCTACCACGCTGTGCCGCCACACAAATGATGCTCCACTACTCTCCCCTGACTCAAACTTAAAAGTGGAATATCTTGTCAATGGATTGACAGAAATCTAAAATTTCATCACCAACATTTATTTTAACTAATACACCATCTATTTAAAGCATTTTCATTAAATATGTTCCTATTTGAAAATCAAATAAGTAAACGTTTCACCAACAAAAATAAGAGTGACAAAAAAAAGACAATGTAACATTTCAGAAATAGTTAATTTCAAAAATAGTCAATACTTTTTAAAATAAAAAGTGTTTAACAATAAAAGAATCACCTGGTATAATACAAATATTGTTAAGAAAATACAATTGTAGCGGAAATATAAGCTGGCGTAGGGAAAGTGGCGCGCCCATCGCCCAGTGTACTTATGTAAGTGCACTGCAGCAGCCCTACCCTGACCTTAATTGGTTGGGATAGCCTGGCCCTCCAGGTTGGGGGTTTAGCGGTGGGCTAACGACCCGCCCTAGTAAAACAACCATTGTTCAAGACTCAAAACCCAAGCATCGGACTAGATTAAATGGAAAAACGGACGGAAACAGGAAATCGGTTATGTTTTGGGGCACAAAAAATTATTATATTATAATATTATAAACTGACTAAAAATTCATATTTCCTTAATGATTTATGATTTCCTTTAATATTTAACACTAAGGCCCGACAAACATTGAGACCCAGGTGACGCTGCGTTGCATAGTTTTCTATAATCTATTAGTTATGATATAATACAATGTCTTAGCGCATATTAGTAGGCAGGGCAGGATAGAGCAGAACTTTGCCTGTGTCAACCTGCGTGACGCAGTCTGCGACACAGTTTACTGCACACATTTTTAATATTTTCCATTTAAATTACGCCAGCCTAACATAATTTCCTCCTTTTTAATTTTAATACTGTATTTTATTTTTGGGATGGAAGAAGCTATAATTGAATCCCTCTGACATTAAAGTGTCTTATATGACACTAGTTATGTCGACTACATGAAGACAAAATTTAAAAAATGAGATATGGGAAAAGATAGCAAGTGAAATTAAATTAAAAAATTGTAAGTTGATCAGAAGTTCATCAAATTCATCATCAGAATCTGATTCAGAACTTAAATTTATTAAATTTTTTGCTATAAAAAATGAGATGTGGGAAAAGATAGCTAGTGAAATTAAATTAAAAAATGGTAAGTTGATCAGAAGTTCATCAAATTCATCATCAGAATCTGATTCAGAACTTAAATTTATTAAAGTTTTAGCTATCATTTCACTCATGACTGGATGAATAGTGACACGGAACTGTGTGGTAATATGCGCTCACATAGGTAACAGTTTTTTCTGCGCTGCACTGGGTCACCTGCGTCTCAATGTGCGCCTGGCCTAAAAAAATAATTATCACAAAGTAATTTTTTTAAAGAAATTTATATGTTATATATAAAAACAAAAAAATACTTTATGTTAATCATTTTCAGTAGGTATTAAACAATTTTATTTTATACGGTTAGAACAGGTAAAAAGTTATTTTAAAACATCTTTACGACTTTTGCTTTTTTAAATATTTTAAAGTGTTTTTTGATGATTTAAGCACTTTTTTGAGATTTAAGTGCATATAAATCCATTATCTAGTAATAACTAAAAAACTAAAATAACTAAATAGTTTGTTTTATATTAGTAATTTGAATCATTTACCTCCAAGTTCTTTCAATTTTAAAGTAGTATTGGCAGATAATTGGCTAGCTTTTTCTAACAAATAAATGGAGTTGCTGCGAGTGGTTTTTGAGTTTTTTACGCGATTCTCTAAGGTGTCATTAGCTTTATTGTAAGCAGCTAACAATTGCGAGGCTTTATTTTTTGTTTCCTCTACTTCCTGTATTAAAGTTTTTGCTTCAGATTTAACTTCATTAGCATCTCTAACATTTTTTAAAAATCCGGTCTGCAATGTTTTCAACTTGCCATCAATTACGCTAATCTCATCTAACATTTTCTGAATAGTTTCTTGGGTAAGACCTGTCTCTGCTTTAACCTAAACATCAAACAATATAAAAACCAAATAAATATCTTAAAATAAAATACAATACCACATATTAACACTTCAAATATTCATATAATATAATGGAAGTTTGATATTTATAAAAAATGTAAAAATGTACTAACCTTTGATAAACTATTGGATGCATCTACAATATTTTGTTTAGTTAGTAATATATCCTGGCTTACAGTATTCTGTATGTCTTGAGCTTCAGCTAAAGCTTTTTCAACTTGTTCAGAAACTTGAAGAATAATTTTGGCAGCACTTCTAAATAAAATAAACGGACAATAAATATTAATATAGGTAAAATGTGAAAAAAATTAGAAAAAAAATAAACTTACTGTTTCTTTTCAGCTTCTTCATTTAACATTTTAGCTTCTAATAAGTCTTCATGAGTATCTTTAATAATGTTATCAATATTCATTGGCTGGGATAGTGTTCGATTTATATCTTCTGAAAGTTGACGCAATTGTTCTGGTTTCAAGTTAATATTTAATTTCATTACCTAAAAAATATAAATAATATTTTACCCCTTTTAACATTACACAAAATAATTGTTTTGACAATATTACTTCATCAACTTTCAATGCAACGTCTCCAGATTTGATTCCAGTAGGATTCAAAAACTTTTCGTACCTTTCGATTAAAGCATAACTTTCATTGAGAATGTTTTGTGATTGTATTTTAGTTCTATTGGATTGTTCCCCAATTTCTTTAGCATTAGTCAATGCAGAATTAAGTTCTTGATTGACTTGAGATATCTTAATTTAAAAAACAATATGTATTTTTCTTTATTGAAATATAATAAAGTTCAATCTATACTTACACCTCGATATAATTCTTCTGCTTTTGCTTCTTTATCACGTATATGTTTCTCTGCTTCTTTAGCAAAGCTATATGCACGTTCAGCTTTAGTGGTAGCACCTGCTTCACATGATAAACCACCACAAAAACCACACCCTGCACCACCACAAAGCTTATCGCAAGTCTCACTTCCTTTGTCACAAATCTAGTAACATATATTTCATTGTTTGAATAAATACTATTTATATATTATGTTTAAATTTAATTAATTATATTTCACTTGTTGATTCAATTTTGGAATTTCTTGATTTAAGTTATTCATTTCCTCATTTAATTTCTCCAATGTATATTCATTATCTTTAATACCTTCATTAAAAACATTTACACTTCGACTAGAGAACATCTCTGTTCTTTTACACTGATGTTCTATATCTCCAAGAAGTTTATCTTGAACAGTCTCCTTTAGTTTTAATGTTTTTGCTTTCTCATATGCTTCTTTAGTTAAGTTCAAGGCACCTGAAGAATTTAAAAAAATAATAATTTTAGTATATTAAAGGTCCATTATTTCTAAAAAAAAAAAAAATAAACTTAATGATTAATGATTAATATATTTTATTAAAAAAGGGCGTAAGTAACTTGATAAAGGTAACTTAATTAAATTGTAAAGTTACCTTCATCAAAAATATTAGTCTTAATGATAAATTATTTAAAGTAAAAATGCTAAAATAAAATGAAAAATATAAATCACACTTATTAGTAAAACAGTGTATCAATGTAAACATTGGCCTACCTTCCACATTACGTTCTTGAAGTTTTGTTGAGTTCTGTTTCAAACCTTGTGCAGTATCTTTTAAAGTAATAGTTTTAGCATTAAGATTTCCTAATGTTAAATTAGCTAAAATCATTCTTTGCATTGCATTGTCAATAGTTTTTGTAATGGTATTTAGCTGGTCCATAGTTGTAAGATTTATTCTGCAAATAACCACATTTTTTTTATTTATTAACAATCAGTTATTTCATAATGCTGATATACTATTTAATAAATACCTAAGGTGATCAATAACTTCATTTAGTATTTGTAGATCAGATGAACTTTTTGTAGTTGTTTGCAAAATAACTTTAACCTCAGTTATTTTTTTTTCCATATTCTCGAATTCAACTGTGTAAGCCCCTGCAGCTCCAGTAGCTTTTATTTCAGAAGCCGATTTTATTACATTCTCGGTTTGCTCTAATTAAAAATAATTAATTTTTTGGAATGATATGAATTATACATCTTTAAGTTTATCTCTATAATCTATTTAACTACTCATATTTTGTTTTACCATTTAGTTCTTTCTGCGATTGGTCCCAATTTTCGAAACATTCTCCACATGGACTACAGTTCGGAGCTGTGCCTAAATACCCCCTTGCACAAATATTACATTTTTCTCCCCCTATTCCTAACATACAATTACAATGTCCAGTAGTCTGATTACATTGCTGTGTCGCCGAACCTTCAGGATTACAGTCACATGCTAAAACAAATATAATTTTTTTTTATAATTATATAAAATAATAAACATTCTTTTGAAAATATTAACCATAGCATTCTTTATTAGGGTCACCCCAATAATTAGTTTGACACTGATTACATTGAGTTCCACCAAAACCAGGTTTACATTTACATTGGCCGTCAAACTAAAATCAAAAATGATTAGAAAAAAAATATATGTTAAAAATGATTTATTTGCTTATTTATTTTGCTTAATTGTTAATTTTTAGCTATAGGTACCTGGTTACATTGTTCAGAGAGCGATCCAACAGGATCGCAATTACACGGCTCACATCCATTTCCACTAGCGATTTTCCAATGATTAGGTTTACAAGTATCACAAGTTAATCCAACAACATTAGGTAAGCAAGGACATTGTCCAGTGGTGTGATTGCACACCAAGGATTGTGATCCCAGAAAATCACACACACATTCTATAAACAAAAAAATAATTAATTAATTTTATATAATAAAATATTTATAAATAATATAAAATAAGTAATAAATAAAGTGTGAACGTATTAATTTATAGTAAAACTTCAATTAAATTCAGTAATAAAAGAAAATTAAACTAACCAGCACAATTCTGTTGAATTGCATCACCATAAAATCCAGTTTTACATACATCACAGTTGTCACCTTCTGTGTTAAATAAACATTGGAGACATTTTCCATTGTGTGGATCACAATTACCCATCTTAGTTATATCCACATTATTATTACAGTTACATGGTTGGCATGAACCTCCAGGAACTTCAGGGTTTCCATAATAGTTCTCATTACACAAATTACATCTAGAACCTATGGAATTTAAGGATAAATAATATGAATGTACACAAATTAAAATATATTTACCTTTATATCCTTCTTGGCATTCACAGAAGACATCTTGTGTTTTTGAATCTAATGCGCATCGATGAGCATAGGAATGTCCAGATTCTGCTGTTCCAGGACACGGACATGGTCGACAAGGAATGTCTATTCCCAAACGAGGATCACCATAATAACCCTCTATACATCTATACAATATTCAATTATTAGTTAGAAATAAAATCAGTAATATGTATATTTGTTTATATATTACACATTCTACACACCTATCACAATTACTTCCTTCTGTAAAACCTTGGCAGTTAAGACATACTCCAGTATGAGAATCGCATACATCAGTGTGTCCGTGGCACGTACACCTCTGACAATCAGGATAGTTCCATGAACCTGGTTCACACTGATCACATTCCCTTCCATACGTCTGTGTACGACACTTACATTGTCCATTTGAAACATCACACAAATTATCTAAAGCTCCCACACTGTTACAGTCGCATGCTAATTTCAAAAATAAAAAAAATTGTTTTAATTTGTAAATATTTTTTTTCTTTTATTTTATAAAATAAATCTATGTATTATCAATCCAAAAATATTACTCTGCTAGCAATATTTCATAAGAAAGGCCAGTGGATCCCAAACTACTGAAACATTAATATTTACTATTTAGGCAGTAAATATATAACAATGCATAATGAGAAGTCAATTAAAAAGTGTTAAAAATTAGTAAGTAGTAATGAGTGGGACAGTTAATAGGACAGAAATGCAGACTTTAAAACACTTTTAAAAAATAAAATAATATCCCATTAAAATAGTACATTCTGAATAACCCTAATTAGGGTGAGAGGCTATAATAAGTGGGTCAATATTTCCCAGTTTGTAGGGAAAATTACCAAAGCAAATTTTAAAATACTGTATGTACACTCATAGTATGTAGGGAAAATTAATTTTTTTATGCTACACAAATATATTATGGTATTTAAGTATAATATCAATGAACACTTGATGTATAGGAATTGTCCACTAACACAACCTTGGTTTTTTTTTTTTTTTATGTCATTACCTATATGGAAATAATTATGTATCACTGAATGCTACTTCCTTTAAGTCGTGTCATTATAAAATTTTGTCACATAATTTGTAATATTTATTACCT
Source organism: Cinara cedri (assembly GCA_902439185.1). Classification (NCBI taxonomy): domain Eukaryota; kingdom Metazoa; phylum Arthropoda; class Insecta; order Hemiptera; family Aphididae; genus Cinara; species Cinara cedri. The sequence continues at coordinate 42,791 of CABPRJ010002397.1, forward strand.
TGACACCCTTCTGGACCAAATCCATATGTACCAGGAGCACATCTGTTACATTTTCTTCCAACTACATTTGTTTTACAAGAACACTTGCCACCCAATGAGTCACAAATAGCACTAGTTGATCCCGTTGGGTCACATTGGCATGCTAAACACAAACATACATAATAATATCTAATTCAATATTAAGTAAATTTACTCACCGAATGCTCCATCCAAATAATAAAAACCAACACTATAATGATATTTTTGACAAATATCAGGTACCGCATGATCTCTAAGAACAGTGTAATATGCTTCTTTACATTTGTAATGTTTGTATTCTTCAAGTTTTAACTCATTCGCTGGTGATCCTTGGAAAAATGGCATACTTTCAACATGTGGTATTAGAACAACCTATAATTGTAAAAATACTAGTGTAGAAATCTGAGATTACTACTATTTTTCGTCAGGTCTCCTAAATAGAGCCCCTAAGTATTCCTATATTCATTTATATTTCAGTTTACATAATTTTACATAGTTTATAAGTTTTATTCTTGTTATATTCTAATCGGTGTTCACGGCTATTGTAATAGGTGATAGTTGTTTCGGTTTTAGAATATGTTTTATTTATAATTAATGGTAATTATCTTGTTCTTTGGATCTGCTGTTGTAAGACACAGTAGCCCTAGGTAAAGGCAACATTACTAGGAGAGCCTGGGGGAAAACTGCTTTTGGTTCCCGAAATGAAGTTTCTGAAGATTTTGTTAGATCCGTGTTGGATGGCACCCCTCGAAATTAATCGTATGTATACAAGGCGCCAATCTAGTATGACGTTAGACTTGGACCAGACTTTGTTTAGACTTTGTCATACTAAGTTTGACCGAAATTGTTGAAATTGTTCTCTTGTATGTTCGACCCATGGGTTTGTAAGTTTGAATCTCAGGGATAAATTAATGCATTTTAAATTTTTATCAAGTGTTATTTAGTTCTTCAAACTCCTAAATCTACCAAACACGGAACAAAAGTTTCGTCACAGGTGATGACTTTATCAATATATAGTTTTGAGTCCTACTACCATCAGGCTCACTACACTCGAAAGAATTAGGGAGTTTTGGAAAATTGGAAAATTCAAAATTAAAAGGTCCAACATTATTATTCTTTTTTAAAAAATACTTTGACACGAATATTAGTATTGAGTAATTACAATTTAAAAATCTAACATATTATTATTTAAATATATAATAATCAATGTTATTAGTTAGTTATTATATTGTACACAAATGTTTTTCTAAATTCATTAAATACTTACAGAATCTACTAGTATTGATGCGGATGGATCAAGTTGAGTTTTGTTAAATCTTTGGAAATGTATTTTTGTCTTATAGCTTTTATTGGCTTCTAAACACACCGGTGGTGATGTAATGGCATATTTAGAGACTAAAAACACATTTGTTTAAAAATAATATTAGATATTTTCTTAGTCAGATTTACAATAATTAAAAACATTAATTATTTAACTTTAAGAATTAAGTTAACCTGGTGTTAATAAAACATTCCTAATATCTCCAGCATTGTAATTTTGTTCATAGTCAGCACAAGTACCATTAGAGTCAATTGGGTCTGTTCTTTCCAAATTAACCATTGCACTCAAAACATTAGGTCCCTGATTGCACAATATATAATTCATTGTTAATAATATTATAATTATTTAATCACATTTCTATATAATTTATTTATTTTATTTTACTTAGTCTTTACTACTCACTTGATTTTCATATCTGAGAACAATTTCATAAACAGCTGTAATCGGTACATTTTTTATTTCTAATACTAATTCGGATTCTTCAAACAATTCCATAAATCCAGTTCCAGTCCACGTGTTATTACGGCCATCTCTATAGGGTTCTCGAATATATACTTGACAATTCTAAATATTTAAATGATAGTTGAATATATTGCATACAAATTATAAAAACTTTAAAGGATCATAGTGTACATACGTTTGTACAGTTGGATAATTCTGCTTCACTGATGGATGCATCGAGGGAACCAACAAAAAAGTTTTGTTCTGGTACACTGCACATGCGACCCGACAAATGAGGACGACAACTTAAAAAATAAAAAAAAATACATTATAATTAAGTAGGTAATTATAGATAGGTATATTTCAATTGTTTATAGACATGGGTATTAGTATAAAAATATTTAATACAATTATAAGTAATTATAACTATAATTATAATAATTATTACAAATTAATACTATAATAATTAGAGTAATAAAATGTATACAATAATAACTTACTTGCATTGACCCGTAATAACATCACACATATTATCATATGCTCCACCGATGTCACAGTCACAAGGTTTACAACCGTCTGGGCTATCGGACAAACCCCAGTATCCTGGAATACACTGATTGCAGTCTCTACCAGTCACATACCTTTTGCATGTACATTCTCCGGTTTCTTTATTACAACCTTGGTTGTCTACCGTTCCTTGAGTGTTACAAGTGCACACTAAAACAAACATAAAATATTATTAATGTCTATCTAGTTATAATGGATGAAATTTTACAAAGTATACAAAATTCATAACGAATAAAAATTATTTACTGCAAAAAATATAATAATTTAACGAAAACTTTTTAATGTTTATATGCATACCTTGGCATCCATCTTGATTTGACTCGCTGAAATTCCAAAAGCCGTTTTTACACGCATCACATCGTCTACCTTCAACATTAGTTTTACAGTGACATCGACCGGATTCTAATCCGTTAACTAAATCAGTTTTGGAGTCACATATTCCGTCGTCCAAAGAACCACCAGGATCACAATCACATGCTACAATTAATACATACAATATTCGATAATTAATAAAACATATTTTCATGGTGTATACCCAATTAAAACTAAATAAAACTAATTTAGACCGTTCAATATACAAAAATAATAGTACTATGACTTGTGGGAAACATACGTAAGCAAACATCACGATCGGTAAATGGTTTTGTAGGATCTTGGTAGAAGTATTGTTTGCATTGTTCACAATTTCGTCCCATTGTGTTATCAGTACATCCGTCGCACACCCCACCACTGGTTCGACCAGTCAACTCAAACACAGCAGCATCATGATGACAACTCGTTGCATGATTATTGCAATTACATCCTTAATACGACCGAAACATTAAAAAAAATATTTTTCCAATTTCTATGTTCATTTGCACTAATCACCACTTACGTCTACACGCGTTTGTCTGTCTACCAATAGCCGGTTTCCATGGGAAATCATTAAAAAAGTCTTCACAAGCCTCACAATTTAGACCCTTGGTGTTATGAGTGCATTCACATTGACCATAAACCATGTCCGGCTTGCTAACTGTACCATCTTGTGGTAAGCAGCGAGATGCATGTCCGTAACACGAACAAGACCCTCGTACTACCATTTCGCTGATCGCGTAGTAATATTTTTCCTATTAAGTTATAATTAACAATTAAAACATTATTTCTTATATTGTACATCAAAAAATATCTCTCTTCTGTTAAGTATAAAACTTACCAAAATTTCATCTCGGTTGTCCAACAAATTGTCTCCGAGTGTATGAAGTTTAGTAAAGTTAATTCTCAAGTTGGTCATTTTCAATAAGTTTTGTACTTCTGACGAATACGGATCATCATACATATGGTGTAGATTAGGAGGCAAAACTCTCAAAATTACCTGTAGAAATAAAAACATTATAAGTTATATTTTTGTATTTATTTTACAATGTGTGATTTTTTTTTTATTCTAATCAAACTATTTATTTGATTAAAACTGATCTTCACCAAAGTATACATTTAATATTTAAATAAAATTAAAAATAAATAAATAATAATATCATAAATATTGGTTTCTAAAAGCAGTGGTTAAAGTGGAGAAAAACTTCAAAGGAGGACTAAATTTAATGAAAATCGAGTGGAATTACCGAGAATTAGGTAACTAAACCTAATCAAACTTTCAGGAACCCCATCATGGAGACAAGACTTTCAAAATGTTTTTCTCTTACATACATATGCTCATAAAATTATTATACTAATAGGGTTTAAAAATAAATTGCACTCCTCTTCAATTAAATTAAATATTATCCTACTAAACAGGTGTTCAGTGAAAATAAAGTAGATCAAAGTATAATTCCGTACAATCTAATAGATATTAAAGATATTATTTTTAATAAAACTAACTTGAATTTTTATATCATTAAAAATGTTTTAGTGATAATAACTAAATCATTCCCTGGTTTTCGAAGTTTTAAATTAACTAATAAATTAACCTTTATTAGATACATATCTTCAATTTAACCATTATCTTAAAGAATACCTCACTAGTTGTAAGTTACCACTTATCTTAGATTTTTAATAAACTTTAATTAATCCGTATACCAAGTGAAAAATAAGATTTTCCAGTCTATAAACCAATTTTCATAAATATAAAAGTAAAAATTTTAAATAAACTAAAAGAAATACAGGGTGATCAACTTAACAAAAGACATTCATGACTTAAGAAAGTAATAACTTATTATGATATTTGTTTTGAAGAAAAAAACAACTCAACAATTTTACACTACCGTCATTTTTTGTTATTTTGAGGATTAAACCACTACCAAATTTTCATTTGCATATAGCAACCTATATTAAACATTATATAAATAGATAAAATTTTAGTTTAAATAAATTTTAATGTTGAAATTATTTATTTTTGTTAACCCGTTAACGAGATAATCCACTTTTAAGTTTGTCATTTTATGCGTAGGAAAGATTAATGGAGTAATATTTAAATTCTACACCTTTCGCAACCACACAAATTGTGTTGCACTATTCTTCTCCTGCCCGGAAAAGGCTAACATAAAAATGGAATAATTCATCAACAGGTTGACGGAAATTAAAAATGGCAGTAACAAAATGTATATAAATATATATATTATAACCCAAAAATTCATATTTTTATTGAATTTCCAATATAAGTTGCTATTGGAATATCAAAAACAAATAGGTTAGGTAAGGTTTCACACTAAAAAATAATGGTAATGTAATATTTTGGAGCTATTTTTGACAATTCTGAAAAAACTTAACTATCGAGATAATGAGTATCTTACATTATGTTAATCACCCTGTATAACTACAAATTATATACATACTTCACCATTTGCAGAAGGAGGTACAGACGAATATCTTTGGTCACAAACAACTTCAGTCAAATTACGTGGTGGTTCTTTGGGTATGTTCGGGAAAACGGAATCACAGTCATACGCAAAGTATCTGTACACCTGTAAATAAAATTAGAATTTAATTTTTATTAGGTACCTATTAATGAACATTGCCCATGAATTATTTCTCGGGTAGTTGAGAATGTTAAGATTTAAAATGTGTACTTACTTGCCAAGTATTACCAAAATCATAAGATCTTTCAACAAGCATTACTGCTGGTCTAAATGTTTTAAACGTAATAATTAAATGAGTAAAATGAAATTCGGCTTCGAGATTCAATTGAATGGTGACGTTTTCAACACCATTTTCCGATTGCCACCATTGTGTAGATGTAGCACTATAATTAATAGATATTTACAATTTATATTGTACTTATAATATACAATTTATGTACATTTCACGTTTAATATTAATTATTAATTACCCAGTGTAAGAAGGGTGGACAATATTTTCGATTCTATGACTTGGAGAATACTTTGAATTCGGTTGAAACGGTTGTCTTGAATCGCACCAAAAACATTTTTTACGTTCTTCGAGATTGTTTACAATACAATACCTTACCTAAAAATAAACCATAAATATATTATATAATATGTATTGTATTACAGTTTGAACAGATTTATAGGATATTATAAAATATCTAAATTTAGTTAGTTCTTTTTTTTTATATATATATAACACATACGTTGGGAAAGTATATTATTTTTGTGTAACTGAGAAAATAAAATATTATTTTATCAATTCAATCATGCAACAGCCAATTTAAAATGTTGATCAAATCTTGGTGAACTTATCAATATTCATTATTGAACTATATTTCTTTTCATGTAAAATTATTAAATACTAACAGAATCCTAAATTATAAATAATAATTGTAATAGATATCAAAACTTTTGTTAATATATGTAAGTTTTTAGTTGTTATATGTTTGTGAATATAACTTAAATACTAATATTGATAATAAATAAGTTACAAACCCTTTGCTTTAAACCGCATGTCGAAGATGCCACGAGATGGTTTTCCCTGCCAATCAATAAATTACCGGTAGCTGGATAACATGAACTTTTATCGCACGATGAATGGTATGCCCAAACATTAGCTAAAACAGTTTATTAGCTCGATATTAAATCAAATAAATACAAACGATAAATAACAAAATAAAAAGCGATACACAAAAATATATTGTATTATATGCAGTACGCAAATAACACACGCATCTAACTAACAAGTCACCCAGTTTAAATATTTCTTAATACAGCATATTCAAATTTAAAATTGCTGAAACTTTCAAATTTAGGATTATCTGAATAGTTTACATTCTACAGTATACATTTTATCTAGACTCGTCAGTTACCTGTTCAATCACTGATCGTAATACGTATATTGCGATGACATATTTTTGTTCTTTTAAATTGTATAAAATAAATAATTTAGAAATTCGTATTATTCGGAAAAAAATAAAGAATTAGCTGATGTAAATGGATATAAACATAGATTTATCGATGTTCGTAAATGCGATAAACTTTTAAAATGGCGCTGCTCTTCTGATAAAAATTGCACTCCGTTTATTTTTTCAAATTTTGAAAAAAAAAAATAATGCAAGACTCAAAAGGTGTGCATGATCATCCGGTCAACACTTCTAATAAAATCGAAAAACAAGTACTAAGAGAAAATCGTAGGTGACGAGCAGAGGAATTAATTTCTACCCAACTTCTAAAAATTATTTGGATAGAGTTACTCGAAACTCCAGAATCATTGGAAATAAGACACCATGACAGATCTGTGAATAAAGCAATATTCGATAAACGAAGAAAATATTATCCTGTACTTCTAATATTCTTAAATGATGCTTTACAACAAATAAGGAATTTAAAAACTGATAAATGTTTTATTTTAAAAATCAACAATTTATTTATGCTCCAGCAGATGCTAATTTTATTTGCCTTACAACTGTTCAAAACATTAATTTCTTGGCTCAATTTTGTTCAAAATTATTTTGTGACAGAATATTTAATTATTCACCTAAGCTTTTTTACAAATATATAATTATAAAACATATATCACAATACATAGTTATAAAAATGGATTTTATTTACCACTAGTATATTTTTTTTTTAAAGATAAAACTCAAAATACCTACGTAGATTTATGGAATTATTTTCTATAAATTTGTAGCGATCAAGTATTAGATATTAAAAAAAATATATTTGGACTTTGAAATCAATGCACATAAAGCAGTGCTATCGTTTTTCCTGAATGTAAAAATAATGTCTTGCAGATTTCACTTAAGACAATGTTGGGGCGTAAGGTAAACAATATTAATATATATTTATATGTATAGGTATTTTTTTTTTTATTTATTTATTTATGTTATTAATTGTTTATAGATACAAAGTGAATCTAGTTTTAAAAAAAGCACACATGGATTCAAATGATGAACTTGGAAAATGGTTGAAGCAATTTTTCGCTATGCCTTTCCTTGCAGTAAATGAAGCATTCACCGAACTTACAAATGTTTACCCCAACGATGTAGGATATTTGTTCTTTGAATGTATTTTGAAAAATTACATTGAAGATGAATGCTTATTTTCACCAGAATTGTGGCAGAAAAGCCATCAGTGAACCCAAGGTAACATTAGTTGAATCAACATTAATATTTCTGTGAATAATAATTGTTATTAATTACCTACATTATAGGAAAACTAATACTTCTGAAAGTTTCCATCGTGCATAAAACGCCCAATTTTACTACCCTCCCCCACATATTTATTTAGTCCTAAAAGTATTGATGGATTTTCAGTCGGAAACTGAAACTAAAATCGGATCGATTAAATTACATAGTGATAAGAAAATTTTGAACGCAAAAGAAAAAGAACGTATGGAATTCACGATAAATGCATACAATAAGTATTAATCTTATAAAAATGATATCATTCAATTTTTATCAGAAGTAGGTATCAAGGAAAACAATAGTAATTTTTTTAATTAATTAAATCTTTTTTAGCGTTTGACTAAAAATAATCAATACCTATTATTTACTTTTTGACATTTTACTATATATTTTTTATATACTTAATTTTTAGTTAATTATTTGTTTTATCAGGTATATAAACTAATTCGTTTATTTATATTAAATTAAAATTTGATTAAAATTAATATTATAATTACCTATATAAATATTTTTTACTATAATTGGCAACGCTACAGCATTTTGTATGCGAAATTGTGTTACATAGAAAAAATCTTTTGTATTACGACTAATGTACGGGATCGTGTAGAAAAAAAGGTACATTGTGCAGAATCGTATATCATCTGAAATTATTTGAGTATTTCAGTAGGTATTTGCTTTTTTTTTTCTTTTGTTATTTTAAATAATATCAAGCATAGTCACAATTTGGGTTGATACCGAGTTACGGTCGGGAATTAAACAGATAAAAAAAAAAAAACTCTTAATTAGGTATGTTTTTGAATTATAGTATACAAATATTTTTATAAGTTTTTGTATTTAAAATACAATTATTATGATAGTTACACATTATAATGTAGGTAATTAAAATAAATACAAATAAATATTTATATAATTCACATTTCACAAATGACAGCAAATCAATTTTTTTTCCAGATATTGTTTGATTTTTTTTTTAATACATTTCTGACCAAGACTTTCAGATTTTTTATTAATTTCCCAATTTATCAAATTTATTTTGGCATATGTATCAATCTGAATGATTTTGACACACTTTAAAAATTAAAATATGTTAGGATGTGGCGATCAGTTCTCAGTTTTGAAATTAGAGTTAAAAGCTAGATTTTATATTTAATAACTTAATATTTTGACTATATTATAATATGTACCGAAGTATCATAATAACTGTATTTTAAATGTAACTTAAACAAATCTTTGTATACTATTGTTCAAAAACATACCTACCTAATTAAGGTAATACTGTTGTAATTCAAAAATAAGGCGGGGGGTGCCTAGTTATATAAAATCGATTCACACGTATAAATTAATTATAAATTTGATTACCTTTCTTCTTCAGGCGGCAAATTGATCGGTTGAATTTGATATAGGTGACCGTAGTAAATAAAAAGATTTAAATATAATAACTGTTTCTATTTTATTAATTTTTTTTTAAAATACAAAACACTGTTCTAGGTTCCCGTGCTTTTGTAAGAATCTCTGCGTAGTCTTTTACACTCGCTTGTGATCATCTGTCCAAAAGCAACGGGAATAATACATACACTGTGTGTATTGGAAGTGGCCGGCCTCCTTATAACTGGAGAAATATGTGTGTGTGTGTTAAATAACCATTTAATTAAATTACTAAATTAATAAACTACTGTTCATTTTCATAGCTATCTTAACAATAGCAACTCAAAAGGTACATGCAACTAGCTGTTTTATATTGAATCGCATCACTTCATTTAAATATTTAGATATTTTCATTAATGAAAACTTAAAATCAAATGTTCATATTAATTATGTAAAAAATATGTTAAAAAAACGATTTTACATTTTAAAATCACTCAAATATCTTAAATTCCAAACTAAAAAGATTAACATACATAGTACTTATTCAATCAATTATCTTATATGAAATTTCAATTTAAGAACAATTATGTATATTTTTCAATATTATTTATTTCGATTAGTTTAATCAACTTTTTTTTTATTAGCTTAATATAATAATTAAACTTTTATAATTAGTGAAACTATCTCTCCTATTGCACAGCCATTGGCTTTTGAGGAGATCCATCAATTATTTTAATTTGTTAAATATTATTACTTTGTAACAGTCTAACCTTCCCTTGATGGAATAAATGTATATCAAATATATAATGGTTATTTTACGTAACTGTTAAACCTGCTAATCGGATCACGGGATAATAAGTATACCTATACCTAAATATGTTATGTTATGTACTGTAATAATAATTTACGCCTACATTAATATTATAAATGTACTTAGTACTCAGCAAAATAATAAATTTAAAATCAGTTAAGAGGTTGGAAACAATTTTCCAAATTTTTTCCAATTTAGTAAAATTTAAAAAAAATTGTTACGTTCAATGACCATTTTCATAATAAGACTTTCGCTAATCTGTTGTTCCATTTATAAGGGGAATGGGTACGGCCGTTTTTTAAATTAAAATCCGTCAAACATAATACCGACAGTTTTGTCCGGCTTTTAAGTCTAAATCGACTAAAATGTACACCGTACCATTAAAAGCAATCAATACAATACATTATGTGAATACAATTAATTAACTAAGCACAATGTTAAAACCAGAATCGATTTAGGTGTCAAATAATTGAACATTTTAAAACGTGCGGATATAACGTAAGGTACCTATATAAAAACAAACACAAATAGATGTCGAAACAAAATGTCTTCTTTAAAATCGTTTGTAAAACGAATTTGTAATTTAGTATCTATATTATATACCTACCTCTATTTTATAGTCTATGCGTGGTTTTTTTTTTTTTATAAAGAGTACCATTAAACATAATTTTTTTTTTTTATATTATTATTATTTCAATCAATACCTATACTTAGTATGTACCTAGAAATATTGATCCTATACCTACTTACAATTTATCTTATCTCGAGATTATCATATAGGTACATATAATATATAAATATTGAAAACATTTTAGGTGATTTATTTTAATTTGTAGTTATTCGATTATATTTCATTGTATCATAATATTCGGATTGATGAAATATATATATAAAAAAAAAAAATTAGACTAACATATTATATGATATAATACAAGATCAATGAAAAATTTTAAAACACGTTTTCGACGGAAGACGAAAAAGGTTATCAACGAAAAATAACGTACGGGCCAACGGCCGCGCACCATACCGTAGTCCAATGCCGTTGCGCCGAGTGTCCGACTGGCCACTGTAGCAAAACTTATATCAATTCGCGGAAGTCCAATATTGTGTTATCACAAAATATTAATATACAGTATACCTATCTACGTACAGTATATCGGGTACTATTTTTTTAACTGGCGGACGGGGAGGGAATGGAGGGGAGGATGAAAAAAAAACGTTGAACACCAAGTTTGCACAGAAATAAAAAACAAACCGACATATTATAATAGGTTAGGTTATAATTTACACAACTACGTTCGTAAAAGTGTTTGGCATAAGAATGTATGCTACACACTGTTATAGTATGTCTATATTAGGTAATAATTGAATTATATTTATCTATACATTTTTATCTATCTAAAAATCCGTACTCGTAATAACACGATTGAACCGATGGACAATTATAATTTACCTACACCTACCTACCTATAATAATCACAACTATTAATTTTATGTATAGTGTGAAACAATACAGGAAAAAATGTAAAACGCGAGATGCAACAGAATTATTGTAAACGCGTTTAAAACGAAAACTTATAGTCGGTTAGGTTGAAACCCATCGTCTACTTTAATATTAATAATATGCTTTGTATAATATCGTATTTGTTCTATATTTGTATTTATTTTAATAACATTAGGTATATTTATACAATTTACCATTTTGTATACGACGAGATTGTTAAACACGATACAATAATATCCGGTTTCCGGTGGTTTTTATTTATCATCGGTGATAATAAACATCGCGAATGGGCAACAGATATATTATATTATAATAATTTTAATATTCTATCGAGGACCGCTAACAAATTGACGAGCAACAAATTATTACTATTTTCTTATTATGTTCCTTCGGTCTATGAAATTCCTATACTTTTTTTTTAACGGTCGTTAAAATGTAAATATAGTTATTAAAATGTAGAGAATTGGAGAAAATGTTGAAAACCGTCACCATAATACGCATACCCATAAACGTTAATATCTATTTAGATAATAGTGACGTACTTAAGGGAAGAGATTGGCAGTTACATCCCCTCTCTTGAAATTTTTTTGGTATTTATCTATTATTTTATTTGACTATCTATACTATACTTTTTATTAAGAAAAAATCAAAAACGTGTACCTAGTTAATACATTCTTTTGTTTAAAACGAAACTCATCCGAATCGCTATAATGTGAGACGATTAGATTAGTACCTATAAATAGTAAATAAACTAATAATAATAATTACTAATACCTATGGATTTGATTTCAGTGATCATATTTTAGGGCAGATTGAATGATAAAATGGAAATGTATAAATACAATATATTAGTTTTGTTTAGCTTATCTCATATTTCCAAACTCAGTATCTTCATTTTTTTTTAATTATTTATTCATTATTATTGGGTCTAAACAAATTGTATTGACATTATATTTAAGACGGTTTGTTATTTAGGTATTTTGTTACTGACCGCTGAGTTTTGTAAAAGGTACCTATATATATATACACATGTATATTCTATAAATTAAACATAAAAGGTACCAACTATTTATACGTTTAAAAATAAAAAATAAAACAGTATAGTTTAGCACAATCATCTTTCAAAACGGGGCATTCAACAACGTTAATTTGTCTTTTAGTAGCCGCAACACGTACCAGCAAAAAAATATAACGCACACGGAACAAATTTGTTTCGCACAATATGATACGCACTAGCTGATACCATAGTATAACATAATAGTAGGTATGTAAGTACTGCACGTAAGAAAAATGATTTAAGAAAATATTATGTATAGTTTTAGGACAACGAGCGTACAATTGTGATGGATATAATATGACATATGTTCCGAATGTTACAATAAATTTTTATTTTATCATTATCAAAATTATAAATTTTACCCGCGGGTCGATGAAATAAATTGCATCGCGGGATACAAGCTCTCCCTCTATTTACGACGAAAATGTCAAACCGTTTGCGGTTTAAGTCGGTGACATTGTTAATCACAATCGAAATCAAGAAATATCAAACTGTATAATCTAATGTAATATCTATTCTAATTATTTCCAACTACCTACCTATATGATTTTCTCAATTATTTTCTATTATTCCCACATACTCGTACGAAAACCTACCGAAATATTACAAAAAACGGTTATTCCGGTTGTCGGATTCGTTACAACAAATTGCAATTACTTATTTACTGTCACGATTCGAAAATCCATGTAATTTTACTCCTATACACAGAGTAATCAGCAAAACGTAAGACATTTTTATTACCCACAGTCTCGTTTTGAGTTGCTTGTTTCTAAACAACCAAAATCCGAAAAAAAATTAACACTTTCGGATTTAACGAACGTTTTATGTTATGTTGATTACTCTATAGAAACGTAATTTATTAATTAATTATCCGTTAGGATAGTAAAAAATCATTTACCCGATTTTCAGGTGGGCAAATATCCAAAATATTTAAATACCCTGTGGGTGTTTATCCAGGGCACATCACAACCTCTGTGTGTATGAAATAATTTTTCGAAAATATAGTAGTATAATATCATGTATAGTAAAATATTGTAAATTATAGACATTATCGGGATTTCGTTTACAGTTCATTAAAAAAAAATAATATATACACACATTTAGATAAATTATTATATTTAATGTGTATATATATATATAAAAAAAGAGAGAGAGAGAGAGAATACCCGCGGCGGTTGTTCACCACTAATGTAACAGCTATTGTTATTAACGTTTTACTCCGACCGGAAACGTATCATGATAAAATATTTTCAAACGAATGTTATATTCAGATAATATTGTAATGATGTTATAATATACGTACGTACATTCACACGCAATATTATCATATTCGTTTAGAGGAAATATGATTTAACACGCACAACACATATATTTTATTAAAATATTATCAATCACATTTATATACGCCCGTATCTTGTATACAATATATATGTTATATGAATGAATTTCAAAGCGTTATTTTTTTTCCATCATTATTTTAATCGCGTATAAAATATTTAATAAATAATAATTCATTCAAAATTTTAATAATAACCATAATATAGGTATTATATTATTTAGTATTTACGATAAATGATTTAACGGTCGTCGCGTAGAACTACTGGCGTATACTAGTATAATTTTTTTTTTCATACACCTACCCGGGGTGCGGATGAGTGAGAAAAAGTTAAAGGAGGAAGCATAAAAAAAAAAAAAATGAGTATTTCGTTACCTAGCCGTGTATTATTTGTATTATTTGTGCCAGTATTTATTATAATACAATTAATAATAGATAACAAGCTCGATACGGTCGATGCTGACGGACTGGCGGTCCGTACCCAAAATAGCATACAATATTATTCGTTAGAAATATTACGCTATACGGCGAGATTCACGTAATTTATACATTTTTTTTTTTATTATTATTATTATTGTAGGTACCGTATTTTCGGTAGAAAAAAAAACGATTTAAAAATATAATTTCCTACCGTCGTCATTCGCGAGTCAAACAAAATACGCGAATAGAAACGGACTTGCACGGGCGGGCCGCACGTGACATGTTTTTACGCTCAAAAACATGATTTACAAAAAGAAAAAAAACTCCAATGACGATAATTTGTATGTTTAGAGCGCAGCGAAGAATGTATATTGGTTTTACTACCATGTGAAGTGTGCGTGTGTTTTCTTTTCTTCATATTTTTGTGTCAGTGACTTTTCTACCAGAAGTACTGCTCTGATTTCCAAACCGAGCATCTTTTTGGTCGGTGCATTGGAAAGGTAATTTTCTTAATAATTGTGTAAATCCGGAAAAAACTAATGAAAAACATCAACATTTACGGCTACAACAAGCGGTTTCATTATTTTCGATTTTTTTTTTTCCCCCTGTAATTCGGTTTAGAGACCGGACATTTTCGCAGAATACTTATAATAGACTTTTTTTATAGACCTTTAGGCAAATTTTCAAAACATTCTGATGATTTTCGAGCTATTTGTTGGAATTGAAAATGTTCTATTTTATTTCTTTGTTTTTTTTTTTTTTTTTTTTTACGCGTATGAATTAATATTATCGAAATTATAACGTTAATTATTGGGTTTAGAAGTATGATTATTATAACTCAAATTTAATATACGTCCGTAAGTTTTCCTCTTTCCAACCCAAAAAAATGAAATCATCAAAATCGAATGATTACTATAACAAATTATTATATGGGACTTATTATGCACGAGAATTTGAGCGAAAAGACAAGCCGTGCGAATAGGCTCCTAAATATAAAAATCAAAAACTGATCAAACTATTAATAGATAACTGTTGACTGTTAGTCGTAAACGTTCAGGGCCCACGATACGAAAAAAAAATTTAATTTCTTATAACCCGGAAGTTGACGTACCTAATACGTGCTAAGACGAATAAAAAAAAAAAGCCGGACATATTTCGCACGATGGGTCACAGTTATCTGTTATAGGTGAGAATTCGGGGAGTTACAGAAGAAATTTACCTACCTCACCTATACATAAAAAGATTAAACATTGCTAACAAAAAACAATTCTGAGCAGGGTTTGGTTACACGCGTTTAGAAGGACGAAATATGTACGATTTGAAAATAACACATATCATAATTTTTTTCATTTTTCCTACATTTATTCCCAGTTTTTTTTCCATTTATTACGAAAACCCCTGAGAAAATCAAAAAATAACTTCCTTAAAGTACTATCACAAAAAGTGCTACACTTGAAAATCGGAACAAGATTTCTGGAAGAAAAGTTATTCACAGATAAAAGAAACAAAATAAACATTATTGTTAAACAAATAAATTCCTGGCTTCGCTCAGAAACTAAAACGCTTATGAATAGACAATTAAACGTATATTTAAAAAAAAAAAAAAAAATGGACTGATCGTTATCGGACTTTATATTATTATTCTTATTGTTAATTTACAATATTTTTTATACCAGTTTATTCGTTTACCTATTCACAAATCAGAACATTTAGCGGATACCAACCCTATATAGACCCGATAAGTGAAATTGATTTGTCGTTCGTTCGGAGCGATTAAAAATGTATTCGTTCAATGGCGCAACCATGGAGGGTAAGAGATTACGGATCTCCCCTCTCCTGAAAATTGAAAAATTGTTTACGAATTCTGCGTACAGACATATAGTCGCATAATTTTGTATTGTAATAAATTACTACAAAAGTCAAATACGTGTACGTCCCGTACATACGTCACATGTTCAATAATTAACTGACTAGAAATTCATACCCTTTTCCGCCATTCCCGAAAACGAATTCTATTTGTGCCGCTATAATCGAAACCACGGTGTATAATATTATAACATATAAATGGTACTGATGGTAGGTTCTTATATGTTTTATAAACGTGTGTTTTCGTTCCCAAATATTATAATAAATACATTATAGACTCAGTTAGGCGGAGTATAAAACGTCTTTCATCATTACCGTGCGAACGGGAATTTCGCGTTTAAAACACTAACAAGTTCCGAAAAAAAAAAAATACACCTAAACAATTTTCATAAAAAAAAAAAGTTCGTATACGTCCCATCCCAGTACACGTAATACTTTAAATCCAAACACGTGTGGACGACATTATTTTAAAGATATCACGTATACGTACTGTGAGAAATGAAATGTTATATACGCATATAAAAGCGCACTCTAATAACACTTACATGAAGTGTACAATATGATTTGGGTGTGGAAACCGAAATCAGTCAGGGGCGGATTGGAATTTATCCGGACCGCCCGACATACACCCCTCCTCCCCAATAAAATATCAAACGAATCGATTTATTGAATTTGTTTGGGGCACATAAATTGTATGGTCAATATTTTCAATAATAATTTGTTTCGGTCGTTAAAATATTATATTTCAAAATAAAAAATAATAATTTCAAAATCGTTTCATTCATTTATCTCTCTCTCACTCTCTCTCTATTTACGTAGGAAATAAAATTATTATTATTTTTTTTTTTTTTTTAAATACAAAATGATTCATTTTTCGAGATAAGTTGGTAGGAAAAAAAAACCGGTCGACCGCCGGACTTTTAAACGGATCGGCAATACCGACGGGGGATAATGTTACAACAGCGATAACAATAATAACAATAATTATACATTGTACAAAACCGACAAATCGTCGTCGGTCGAAAACCGTGAACCGCGGACCGGGGGGGGGGCGATCCGGAAAATTACCGTTTCCCGGCCGGCCACTCCGCCGCCGCCGCCCGATTCGTCTGCGAGCCAAACAATTGTATAAACCGTGGTATCGGTAGGTGCGCTGCGGATGTATTGATGAAAAAAATCAAATAGTTTACCCGACAGGAAGAGGAGCACCAACAATGTCAGGACGGACCGGGTCGTCGTCGCGCAGTCGTCCATATTTTTCTCGCTTTAATCGCTTGCTACACGCACCGTCGTCGGCCAGTCATCTATAAAAACAAAAAAAACCACACACACACGTGTACAAAATATTATAATATACAAACGCGCACGCACGCACGCACTCACGCACACACGTGCGTTTATTCCCGAGTGTACCCAAATAGTTCGGAGGGACCGTAACAGAAACGTGCAGGCCACATGAGTCGCGCGCGACCGTATACTGAACATGTGTGTGCAGCACGTTGTTAATAATATTCTCGTACGCAACAAAAGTACGACGTTTATGCGATACAGGGTGATCATTTTGCCGCGAACCGGCCGCCATCACTCGCATGCATCGTAATATTGTTATTAATAATGACAAGACAAAGGCCTCGAACGATTACGGCGTTTTCGTTTTTCCCTTCGAATCGCGAATAATTCTGGCGTTTACCTGCACGCGTTGCGCACCACAGCGCCTACGACGTTTTGATTTTCGAAACGTCCCGTACCCTTGTTGCAGCGGCCTAGCGAGGGGCGGTGTTTTGGTGTTCAAACGCCCCCTACCACCTCCCCCCATCCACTTGACCGTATTTATGCCGAAAATCATAATTTTCGCCTACGCCTGCACAGTTGCGCGTCAGATTTCTACGTGTGTAGCACATCGATGAGTTTAACGGCGTGTCCTAGCTGAACGCGATTTAGCGGGCGGGCGGGCGACGCGGTAATAATTAAACATTATTTTTAGAATTGGGATGTCCTAACTGGATGGTTTAACGAAGCGGGCGATCGGGCGATAACAATATTATCGCTCGCGCCGAAACAAAACTATTTGTTTTTGGACGCGGGCGATTTTAACAACTGATGCAACTCGTGCAAACCAATCTCGTCGCTCGCAAAATCGCGTTCAGCCAAGACACGGCGTAATAATATTAATAATCATTCAAACATTACATAAAAACACCACCCTAGAAAAAAAAAAACCCCGACTACGCCACCGCGGTTCATTGCACGCTTACCGCGAACCACTATCCGGGCACCTACGGGTACTGGAAATGTTGCGAACGCGTGCCTACCATTGTAGTATCCGTATTGTTTGAACTCGAAGAGAATATTTTCTCTACAGGAATTCCGATACGCGCGACCACGCTAAAAACGGTCGGACGTCTTTTACGCCGGAACAGTACGGAATGGTGAAAAAAAAAAAAAAATTCGTATCCATATTTAGAACAGCCGTCGTCGTTCCCTGCGATGACGACCTCCGGCCTAAATTCCAAACTCTGTGCTACGACTCGCGCGGCCGCGGTATTGTACGCTCGGCGTTTACGTCGCGCGCTTTGATTTCCCGGACGGGAATCGATTCGAACGTTACGGGTAGACTGTTTCCGAATCAGCAACGGTGTGTACCAACCATAACACAGCGCCGACCCATCGATATGACGCGTATCCGCGAAATTGAGTACGGGCGCGAAATCGGGAAAACGTTTCTAATCAGTAATAAAAGGTTCTGCGCGGCCGACGACACCGCCGCCGCGGAACATCCGATTCATTCGAATTCGCTCGTTTTAAATGCCGGTCGCGATAAAATAATCACCCTGTATAATAAGGGGTACGCTCCTTTGGACGCTTTTATTGCTGCCACCGTCGCAGGTGGCCTTAGGTTATTGTTACGGCCGCGGGCGCTATTAATTCCGCGCCGTCGCCGCCAATAAAAAAAACCTTTTCGGCCGGGCGTTTCGGCGGTGGCGCGTCATCGGCCCGGCCGGAGACGCCGGCGACGACAACGTCGTCACGGCCGCTTCCGGCCGTCAACGACCGTTTTAATAACATTATGTTAATAGCAAACTATATCGAATTCGTTTACCGGGTGCGCTGCGCGGAATACTGCTGCTGCTTCGACGATCCGCAGCGTGTGTACCGCCGGCTTCTGCTGCCGCTGGTGGTGATGGCGGTGGCGGTGGCGGTGTCGCGCTGTTGAAACACGGTAAAACGCTGGTGCGGCGCGGCTGCTGGTGCGGCTGCTGCGGTTGCGCTACTGGCGGCTGTCTCGGCTGCGGCGTCGTCGTCGTCGGCGGGACCGATCGCTAAAAATAAAACCGGTTCTGTCGGCCGGCGATGCTGCGGCGGTGGTGGGGAACAGTGTACGCGCCGCCGCCGCCGCCGCCGATACCGCCGACGCCGCATGCCGACGCGGGCTCGTGTTCGTGCGGACGAGCGCGTGATCTCGGCTAGAAACGATGCGCGTCCGCCGTAGCCGTGGGCCCGTCCGTCCGGCCGGGACGACGTCCTGCGACCCGGTGGATGAAAGCGGCGAGGGGGTGCGGGTACGCGCGTCACGGTGATTTTTGATTCGGACAGCGCTGTTGGCGCACATTCAGCCTAAAACTCGGGAGCGCCGAAATTATTTACGATAGGGATCACGGGGGGAATGCCCCGCAACAAACCCCCCAGCCCACAACATATTCGACATTTCAAAATAAAATTATGTATAACTCGCAAATTGAATTAACAAAATTTAAGTAATGAGATCCGATTTTCAATAACGAATCTTTTATTGCCTAATAAAATTGACGCTACGTTTTCGTAAATATTAATTAATTTTAATTGTTTGGCTTTTCCCAATTATTAGGAAAACCACCTAAGATATCGAAAAACGACTTACTCTGTCAGTGGCGAAATATTACAAGTAACAAAATCAATCTCATATAATTTATGGATTGGAGCAATATTTCTGGTAGAAAACATCGTGCATATTAAAAACAATGAAAAGGGTAACATAATAATGTGCCGTAAATATGTATATAGTGAAGCCTATAGCACCTTTTCTGAAAGGAAATATTTCCTCGTTAATGTATTGAGGAGATCATTTTTTGATTTTTCAAGGGGTTTTCGAAATAATCAGGAAAAACAGGAAAAAAAATATAGGTAAAACGCAAATATTTACGGCACGCCTCGGCGTTATCGTTTTTATTATTTTTATTATGTCATCACGATATTTTCTACCAGAAATATTGCTCCAATCGAAAAATTATAAGAGATTGATTTTGTTACTTATAACATTTCATCACTGACAAAGTAATTCGTGTTGTAATATTCAAAGTAGTTTTCGAAATAATTTGAAAAAACCCGAAAGAAAATTTAAGTAAAAAGAAAATATTTACTTCAGCCAACTCCATTAACTGGCTTATGTCAGAATATTATTAGTATTTATTAAAATTCGAAATATTTGCGGCCGGTAGCGTATTTTCAATTTTTTTGTGAGGGGGGGGGGGTTAAAATTTTTCTAAAAAATAAGTTATGTTATAATATTATAAATCCCGAGGTACTTATTTGTTCATGATAAAAAAAAAATCACTCTGTATATTCTCTTTCTCTATACCTTCACAGCAAATAATATATAACTTTTAAACCATATTTTTTTCTTCCTGAAGGTCGACACCCGGAACCCCCCCTAAAAAAAATATTACGCCACTGTTTGCAGCCATTATATTATTCAACATAATATTAGGTTTATCGTGATCTGTGATTGATCTTGGTTTGTGTTTTCAAGTAAATTAAATAGGTACAATGATATTGTTTGCACGCAATTGTCTATTAATTAATTCTAATATAATGTCTTCTTTATTTCCATTTGTTGTAGCTAACTTTTCATTATTTTCAATTCTGCGTTTTAGATTACTAAATTTTTCTTTGAAGTTTTTGTTTTCTTCGGATAAGATAGAGAATGCATTCAATAAGTCATCAATTTTAGGTTTGGTGTGTAACGGTGATCTATTGATTTTACTGTGAGTGTTTTTATTTTATTTTTTTTCTATCTGAACCTCTTGTATACCAGAAATCTTGCTCCGAAGTATAGACCATAGCATCTTTTCAAAAAGGAAATTTGCTCTAGTTGGTGCACTGAGATTCAATTTTTGATTTTCTAAGGGGTTTTCGAAATAATCGGGAAAAACCCAAAATAAAAGTATCGTAAAACGGCAAATATTTACAACAACCCATCGCCACAGCGTTACCGTTTTCATTGATTTCATAAGTTATACTTAAGTTTTCTACCAGAAAAACCACTCAAGTCGAAAAATGACAGAAGATGGATTTTGTTCCTTGCACTATATTATTGTCACTGACGAAGAAAGTGGTTTTTTGTATCTATAGTATTTTTCATAATAATTGGGAAAACCAAAAAAATAAGAAATATATGATTTTTTTTAAATTACGTACTTTTATGTATTATATACAATTTGTACAGCTATGATAAATATTGCTCCAATAAATAAAAAACCACAAGACCTTTATTGTTTTAATTTAATTTTAATTAATTTTAATTTAATTGTTCTTAATTTTGAATCTAGTTAGTGAATCTAGTTTATCTATAGAGGATAAATGGTTAGACTTAACAAAAATGCTTGAAAATTTGATACTAATAATGTGATATAAAAAATCCTTAAACATTATCCTTACCTACTTACTAACCTTACCTACCAGCTTGGGAAATTATCTGTGGATGTTCAGTTAGAAATTCGTGCTTACTGCTTAGTTGTTGATGCTATGGCTTTGTTCAAAAGAACATTTTTAATTTTATAAATTGAACATCATAATATCTGTGCTTAATATTTTTATAATTATAAATCATAGTTAGCTACTGTATTATACTTTTTTCCATTTTTTTTTTCAATGTTTTTGACAAATTCAAACAATAACTAATTATGTATTATTTAATACTGCTGGCAATTAATTACAGAGTTACCTATTTAACCACCTGCTAGTAGGTATTTATGTTCATTACATTTTATATATAATCATAGGTAAGAATAATATTTCTTTCTATTTCATCTGCGATCTACAACGTTTAGATTTTGTGTATAAGTACCTAATTTAAATACAAATAATATTTTGTTATTATTATCATAATGTAGTGAAATTTCGAAACAGTAAATATTTTTATAATATTTGTATTATTATTTACCTATCTTTCCGTTGTTTACTATTGTATCAATTACTTATTTCAATTAACAATATTATATTGATAATAAATTTAATATACCTTACATTACATGTTATACTGTACACACCTGTAATAAAATGTAAGACTTATACTGATGATTGCTTACTTATGAGTACCTAATCATTAATTTGAGGCAATACTTTTTTTTTTTCTTTTTATATATTTAATTTTGACAAATCAACAATCTGTTACATCAAGTTAAAATAAGAAGATTAGTGGGATGGGTGTACATAAAGGTTTTGAAGTGGTGTAGGCAATACTAATATAATTTCAAACTACCTAGGTTTAATTTGAAATAAAAAAAAAAAAAAAATGAATTTTTATATTAATGTTTTTGTGTAATACTTATGACACCCATGTTTTAATCAGTGTCCACCTTATAGTTCATCTACAAAACAAATTATAATTATTAGATTTTTACTGGAAACTGAAAAAAGAACATGTTTTTGTGTGATGAAAACAAAAATACTATTATTAGGGATAACAATTTATTTGTTATAAATTGTCTGTATTGAGCTAAAAATCACAATTTGAAGTACAGTCCATTATCATTGTATTTAAATTCCAAAATTTCAGTTGTTTGGTAAAGAACAGTAAATGAAAACTTCCTGTTTCTAATTCCAAGACTGAATAAATTGATAGATATTAATTAAAATTTGTATATACATTAAATATATATGTATAATATATAAATATATTATATATAAAATAAAATTATATACATAAAAAAATATTTTTTATTGCATACCCTTGTGCATTTCAGGTTATCCCTGGAACGAGTACCGATATTTATTAATATGAACTTTGGTCAACTTTTTTTTAATTTGTTTATGTTTATTATTTATAAATTCTCATTTGTTAGACATTTCTTATTACTATAGGTACTTTGTTTTATCATAGCTGAGTGGCTGAGTATGAAAATTAGAGAATTATTTTGTTGTATTAATAACTAAATGAATAGGTGACCATCAAACAATTCAATAACGGTCATTGTTTCATGGTGTACAAGTCAGTTTTGACAAATTAAATTGAACAAAAAAGAGTAATAAAATAACGTGTATATATCGTATACAAAATATGTATAGATTTATAATGGGTTTTGGATATAATATGAAATAATCACGATGTCTATTTGGCCAATACAACTATACAAACAGTTACCTATTTGTCTAAAAATAATATTAATGTTATTCAATTTCCAAGTAACAGTTACATTAAATAAATACTAAAAACCTTAGATATAATATATTATATTATTAAATATAGTAAAAAGATAGAAGTTTATTGATATTATTTGATGACTTGTTAAAAAAATATCTTTAAAAATAACTTTTCCACATCCTCATAAAAATTACAATTCCCATGTTATATTATATATCTAAAAATTAATACAAAATATTTTGTTTCAAAATGGTTTAATTGTTTAATGGATATAAACTACTTATAATTGTCATTAATAATGACATTAATTTATTATAGGTTAGTACTAAGTCCCTGAATTAATAAAATACAAATGTTATTTTATAGTTAATTTTACAAACATATATTAAAACTTAGAATAAAATATTGGCATTATTTTTGTGTATACCTATTATGTTTGATATAAAAATATTTTTTTAAACAGCAACAGAATATTTCGAAAATAAGATGGGCAATCATTTTATACAATTTCAGGATCTGGGTAGGCAACTTATGTACAAAATTAGACGTTTGCAATAGAATTTTATTGATTAAAAAATTATTATTTTGTTGTAGAGTAGGCAACTTATTAAACAATTAGAAGTACAAATCAAGAGTTATATAGGCAACATTATTTACAAAATTGTAATCGCGAAATAAACATAATTAAATTATACAATAATTGCGATCGTTCAATTGCAAAACATAATAATAAGAACTCAATATTGTAATTTATAACATACAGGTCATTCAAATTGTATATTATAGTTTTGAGAACAGGGATATGAGTACTTTCACTTTCAAAACGGTAACAAATAATTTGAAAGATCCTGTATAGTATTTAATTTTTATGGAAGTGCCCACATAATATTAAAAACAAACATAATACTATATCATGCCAAATTAAATAGAGACATCAGAAAACCCGGACAATAAGACCAGACAAAGAAACTCTAAATTAATGGAATACAAACCTTGATTAGAAATTAGTCCTTTGTTAGAAATAACGGACTGCAGGAATGAAAAAACAGAAAAATAGAAAGGCTCTGGTAAATAGTGACGAAAACAATTATGGCTTACCTAATCGTATGTATTCTCGTAAGTGCCATAAACCAATACCCCCCTAAAATATAAAATACTTTATTATTTGAGTAATTAAAAAATTAAATATAGTATAGGTAAATTAAAATTATAGCCATTTGATATAATTTTAATTTGTATTTATATATTTCGTGGAACTTATTAAAAAGTCTATTAAAGTCTATAACACTTAACATTTTGTTTTTCGACGATACAATATAAGCCCTTTACAATATTATGTTGTACATTTTTACAAAAAAAAAAAAAAAAATGAGTAAACAAAATTCAGAACTATCAGGTGTTAATATTAACGAGGCGTTATCAATTTCATTATTTTAAATTTCTATAAGATGTTTTTTTACCAAAAATAATGCTCCAATAGCAAAACAACAAAAGATCTTTTTTGTTCAATTTTAGATTCTGAGTTGGGCGTAGAGGATTATTGTTTTACAAAGATGTTCATTTTTTTTCTGTGAACAACTTTTTTATCAGATATTTTGGTCCGATTTTTAAGTGTAGCAACTTTTCTGGAAGAAAATTTGACTGGAGAGGTACTTTAAAGAGGTCATTTTTTTTTCCAGTGGTTTTCCCAATAAATTACATTTATACAGTAAAATAAAGAAAAATAATTTTAATATTTTAAATCTATTTTAAACGGATTTTAAAAATAATATCTTATATTAATACATTTTAGATAATAAATAATAACCAAATGATTAATATTCCAAAACATATCTTTGTCTAAAAATAACCTAAATAGTCTAAATAGTTTATATAGTATAATCTCCCTTATTAAAATAAATTATTTCTACATATAATGATAGTAATGGTAATTTTTTTTTTTAATAAGTGGTTTATTAATGATGCAATTTTAATGAAAATCATACAAATTACAGCATTTTAAAACATATATAACTGAGCTTTACTCAGAATTATATTTTGTTTACAAACGTTTGTCATTGTGTACAAATATAAATTAAATTATTGTATTTATTTTACATTTTTACTTTTCTCAACTTTCCATATACATTGGTGACACATCCATTTCCACTTACAGTTATTTTTTTTTAATTTTATTTTTGTACAATCATTTGGGTTTTAAAACACATTTCTGTTAAAAACTATAACTACAATTAATATAATGACATTTTGTATTTTAGGTTTATTGTATCGCGGTCCGATGAATATTTTACCAATGTCCAATTTCAATATATACCTTTGAAGTAGTTAAATAAAGTTCAGTTTGTTCCTTTTTTTTTTATTATTATTATTGTTACTGTATGTTATAAAAATTTAAGAACATTTATTAATTATGGAAAAAGTTCATTTTACTGAACGCTCTTTATTTTTCAATTTTTTTTTTTTGCAAACATGTGTTTTTAGATAATGATTTTGGAACTTTATGAAAATTTGAAGTTTGTCATGAATATGGTTTTAGCTTAAATACCTATTTATTTTACCATCATTCATTTAGAATTGATTATGGCGCATAATCATATGAACTGTATCGAATTCTTTACCATCCAATGTGCAGTTAAATTTTTGCATTTTTTACAGTGAAAAAGAATTTTGGGAACATCTAGAGACCTAGCAGGGTCACTTCCACTGTTTTAATCGAAAATAGCCCTCCATTTGTTATGCAAAGCATATTTAATGTAATTAAATGTAATATAATTTATTATTACACTGGAAATAGTTTTGATTAATAACTACATTTACTGATTATTTTTTAAAAAAATTACTATTTTGTGTTTAGGAATGGATGTATATGCATTTTTGAGATCAAGAGAAATCATTTATTAACATGGCTCAATATTAATTTTATTAATTATATCAATAAAATTATAAGTATTTTTTATAGAATTATCAGTATTCAATGTTTAATTTTTCTTTTATGGGAGGGTCTAAATATTTAGCAAGGTAATAAGCTGGAGTAGTTTTAAAGTTAATTAATGGACAAATTGGAATTATCTTGTTTATGTAATTTTATGAATAGATGTAAGTGTGGGAACCTCTATTTTGTAATTAGATTTTTATAATTATTTCTTTTAAACTTTGGGTATGATTTTATTTGAATTTGTTATTAGTTTATTAACTTGTTTAGTGAAAGTTATAGTTGGGTCATCTGTTAACTTTTGAATATTATTATTACTCATAAAATCTAAAGTTTTTTTTTAAAATTTTACTATTATAAATGATAACAATAGCATTAGATTTATCTACCGGAAATATTTCTGAATTATTTGATTTTAATTTATTCACTGTATTGTTAATAATTGTATTTTGTCGTTTAACTATACTATTTTATTTTAATATTTTATCAGGCTTATTTTTGTAGTGTTTATTTGTGCTATTTATTAAGTTATATATTGTTTGATTTTGATTTTTAAATTGTATATAATTTATAACAGATTTACAGTGTACTAATTGTTTTTTAATTTATTGAAAATTATGGAAATTAAATTAGTAACTCGTGGTTGATAAGAATGTTGGTTTTAAGTTGTTATGTAATCAACGGTTTATTTCTGTTTTGTAACTCACCTATACACTTGTGGCACATCCTTACTGTCTTTTCGATATGTCGAGACATTTTAGGTCACCATACTAATTGACTTGCTTTAGTCGTACAATTTTTTATCCCCTAATGGTCTTCATGGATTTTGCTCAATACTTCTTGTTGCATTTTTAATGGAGCTATTATTCTCAGTACAATCACATTAAATTTATGACAATTATGACAAAAACGAGACGTTTAATGAAAATCGATAGATATAACTATCCCCACTAAACTTAAAACTTAAAACAGTATGTCCACTGAAAATCAGGACTTCTCATCACACATATTAACAGCAGATTTAAAAATTAAACAAAATACCTAACCTAGCTTAGTACTGTGAATAAGAATGTGTCCATATTTACAGTAACCGTAATCTCTAGAGATAACTTTAGCGTAAAATTGTTTGTTTTATCATAGTGGATAAAAAAGAAATTTAGATATGAAAACTACAAAAAATGATCACTCAATTTTAGTAGATGATTAGATGCAAATTGTTACAACAAAGTAGTATCATTTTTTGATTTTAGAAAGAAATTTCGTAAATAAATAGATAAAATATATATATATATATATAAATCACACACATTACACACAGTAGGTACATTCGCGATACACAAAAAATATTTTCGCTGTAGGTAGTTACTATGTAATAATAATACGTAATACCTAATTTCTTATCTTGTATAATGCGAAAACTGGGAAAATAATTAAACAATAAATAAACGGTTTCGCACTAATAAGCAATAACAATGTTATTATATTATTATGTAAATAATGATATCAGAGATCTGCGATGGTGGTGACCGAGCGACACAACACTGAAACAATGCGGTGTAATAGTGGCGATAAACTATGTTTAGGTCATAGAGTAATAATTAACGATTTGAATATAGTTCATTGGGGCTTTGGAGCGCGTGAAACAACCGAAAATTAATCGGCCGAACAGTATTTCAGTCGAAAAATATTTGAGCCGGGTGCCGACTTTTATAAAGAGATAAGGCCAGATCTTCCAAAAAACAATACGCGTGATAATAAATAAATAAAATGGATAGAAATTCAGAACATATAAAATAGAAAAAAAAAGTTGATCAGATGCCCCCCAGTAATATATATCTGTTTTTTGAATTTTTAATCAATGAAGTTAATTGGAAAATATGTTGGTTTAGTTTTAATAATAAATCCAATAAGTGTTAGAGGATGTTCATCTACACTTGAATAATTTAAATGCTTACAGATAGTTGAAACGAAAAATAATAGGTAATAATTATAAACTTAATTAAACAATATATATTTTTTCATAGAAAATATCCAAAATGTTGTCGTTCTATTATTTTTTGTTTGTTCAAAATTGTGTCGGAATTATAACACGTTCTTACGTCCGTTTTATGATTAAAAACAATGATAAGAAATGTACAAGTAGATAAATAGTTGTATTTTCGATCGAAATATTTTCTAATAATTTTAATCCATAACTATTATATAACTAACTTACTTAGTATACCTTGGTTTGTGTTATTTTTTTATATATATATGTATAAATCTATAATTTATCGATAAACTTTGCCGTTCATTTGCATTTTGCGATTAAATGTAAAATAAATTTACGAGTTTTCGTGGTTTTTATTATTCGGTTATCACAACTACGACTAGTCGTGGACTACGAGTCTGGGGACTTTGTGTCCCCAGACATTTCTTCCGGATTCCAGTATCGAAATAGATATTTGTTTAACTATCTCGATGATTACAATATAATTAATTGTAATAATAATAATGTATACCCAACCACTAATATATTATAACAGCAATCTCAACTACCTATTTTATACCCTAGTATGATTTAATACATTTTTAAAATTTTCTCGTAGTACTTCAAAATATCCCTTAAAACATAGTAATGAACCTAGTATTAAAGCTTAAACCAATTATCACTAGTTTAAAACTACTTGCATATTATTTGTCAAGTAATTATGTAAATCAGGCATGTTAAAAACACTATGGCCACAAGACTACATGCGACCCAGTTCATCTTTTGTTTGTGGCTCATAGCAGCCAATATTAATGGGGGAAAAATAATAAAATTATAAAGTAAAATCAAAATTATTAAAACAGTTAATAATCATAAATAAATGTATATATAAAAATAAATTAATAAATGCGTTACCTGGAATATTATGATTAGTGTATTATACGACCAGTTTCGAATCAAATTTCAAATTCATCATTTATTAATTAATTAATATTTTATTTTATACTTTCATTTTGTGTCACAACTATATTGTTAGAGAAATGTATATTTTGTGACTTTCTATGATAAACAAATTAAATGTTAACTTACCAAATGGTTTTTACTTATGATAGTACCACACTCATTAGGGCATTTTTACAATGTGTAACCTACAAATCAATAGTGACCTACCGAGTTATTTGTCATCACCTACACGTAATAAACACAAAATAATAGATATCTACATACATAAATATTAAATCACACATTTTAATTTTAAAATAATCTTTAATCTTAATTATAATACATTATGCGTCAAAGTGAAAAAAAAATAATTACTACTTACATAAAATAATAAAAAATTAAACTGAAAAATTAAAACTTGATTTTAAGATAAGTATAGGTAAACTTAATATGTAATTATTGTTTACTTTTTATTTTTTCCAATAACTATAAATTAAATTAAATATGAGTAGAAAAACTTCTTAGATGGCTATTTTAGATTATTAGATTTTATTTTAAAAAATGACAAAAAATAATATTCAAGTCCATATTACGTAAGCTTTGACATAGCATATATAAACAAGTCAGGTTGTGAGGCCCATAGGAACCTTAGTGTTGATGTACTTAAATTCCTAGGGCAACCATTTTCAAATACATACTGCAAAATCTCAAGTTTCCCAGATATGACAGCCATTTCAGCTGTATGAGTAGACCATTCACATCCATTCTCATGAGCATATCGCAGTATGTTAATATTCCCAGACATAGCAGCCATTTCACAAGTACCTTTGTCCCATGGACATCCGTTTTCATGGGCATACTTAAGTGTGTCAATTTGTCCACGCGAAGCAGCAAATTTGCATGTGTTAGCATCCCAAGGGCAACCTTGTTCATGGGCATATTTTAAAATATCAAGTTGTCCAAATTCACATGCCGCATCACAAGTACCCTTGTTCCACGGACATCCGTGTTCATGCGCATACTTAAGTATGTCAATATATCCTCGTGCAGAAGCAATTGCGCATGTGCTTTCATTCCACGGGCAACCATGTTCATGAGCATACTTTAATGTGTTAAGATGACCATTTTGTGCTGCCAAAATGCATGTGCGAGTGTTCCATTCTAATCCTAAGTAGTGGGCAAACATTAAACAATCTAAGTGTCCATGTTCTGCGGCACTGGTACAAATTGAAAAATCTGGTTTAATGATTTTTTCTCTCTCTGTGGTTGTACCCAATAGAAAAAGACAACATTGTTGCAAATCGACTTTCTTTATAGAATTTGGTATAGTGTTGTACCACTCTTTCTCTTCATCATTGCATGCAAAATATGATAACTTTATCAAACTAAACATAATTTATTCCTCTCTGGAAGTCCTCTTGTTTTATTGATCTAAAAAAACATAACATACAAAAGTTCTCATTATTCTAACAATATCAATACTAAAAAATATTAATATTTAATTATTTTATACTTTATTATATATTATTTTTCCAAGGTACCTACTAAAAATAAAAAAATGAATAGTTTTTTTAACACTGATGTTAGAACAATGGATCTATTTTAAAATTATGATTAACAAATACAAATCATAATAATAATAAAAATTACCATATTTTGGATTAATTGCTATTTTTTAAGATAATGTACAATATCTATAAAAGTGAGCATGATAGGTATGTTTTGATTATACCAATGAATTTAGTATTAAAAATCACACATTTGAAATGTTAAATTCTCACTAAGAAATGCGCAAAATGGAAAACCCAAACTTCATAAAGTTAACCAATCATTATCAATTACAAGGCATTTACCTAAATATATTATAATTATTAGTATTTATCCCTCCTCACTCACCGGCCTTTGATAAGCATATAGATATTTTAATTGTAAAGGGTTCCAGGAGGGGGATTGTCCCCTCGACATCCTATTTTATTTTATCTCATGTTATTGTTGTTTTTTAAAAATGTATTAATTCTAATGTTGGTATTGTTGCTTAATAAACAATTTTTCAATAATTTAAAAATACTAAACAATTGTATGGTCTAGAATTTTAGTACACTAATAAAAAAGTTTTAGTCTACAATTATTCAAAAATGCAGTTTATTGATCTTGCACTGATAGTTGAACTGAAGTGTGATGTTTTAGTATACTAATATGATTGGTATACCAATATAAAATTCAAAAATTTACCCCCTGATGTGAACCAGCTTGGAATATTCTTTGTGAATTTGAAATTGGAAACTTGTGCTTACTGCTTTAATTGTTAATGTTATAGCTTTGTTCAACGCATTAAAAAAAAATATTATTAATTTTATAAATTGTACATCATATTTGTACTTAAATACACTTAATGTATTATTATTTTATTAATTATATAATTATGATAGACAGCTGCTGTATTATACTTGTGTCAGTACAGAGTAACCTACATAGTTACCTAATGTAGGTATTTATGTTCATTCCATTTTATACATCATGATAAGAATTACATTTTTATCTTTTCCACCTTGATCTACAATGTTTAGAAGGTTTTGTAGAAATATACGTCAATTCATCACATAATATTGTAATTTATAATATAATAGTGATCAAAGAATTAAATGGTTTATTTATGGTTATATATCAACGAATAAGTGAATAATTATCACATTCACTGATTTCATACTTAACATACTGCAACATATTTAAATTATAATTACACTGAGGACTTGATTCAATAAGTTGAACAAAAGTTGGTAAAATAAAAGAAAGCAGATTTTAAACTTTAAATATTATGTTATCTTTAAAAATTAATCATAATTAATATAAAGTAGGTTTAGTTATTATCCACTTATTACAAAATAATAAAGATTTTGTATTAATCTATCGCGTATATATATTATAATTTTATTTTTTAAATCAACATTTAGTTATACCTAATCTATCGTCAGTATAACATTAAAGTAAATAATTAATAAAGAAAGTTGTAATGTACCGTATTATATTTGTAGGTCTATTTTTTCTCATTTAGATCACTATAAAGCAACCTCTTCTGTACTCGCTTTTTATGCTGTTTTCTCTACTAACTCCGTTTCCTCACCTAAGCATTCGCAAATCTATTTCACTCATTCTTTGTTATTCATGTTTAATCATAAAATTACTTCCAATAATATGAGGTACTCAATTATAGTAGATTTTGGTGACTAATCTGATGTATTCAAATACATAACCAGAAAACGGCTCAAAAAGTAGTATTATCGAAAACTATGAATGTAATACCATTAAATGGCGTACATACCTTGAATTTTTTAAGTCTGGGCTTAAGATTTTTATATTAAGTACAGGTTATACCTATATAGGTGCAACGAGTTGAAGAAAAAAAGAACGGTAGGTAGCACAAACTCGCAATGTTAAAACTTTATGTAAAATTATGCACAAAAAAATATAATATAAACGAATTAGATATAATCATCTACATTTTTTTTACCAAAACATAAAACATGCAACAAAAATGTGCACAAAACAAATACAAAATATTAAGCGTCAGTGCACGGCCTTACACGAGGTTTGGCGTCATAGGAATAATAATTTAACTTGGTGGAAGGGGGTGTAGCACTGTTACTTCCAAACCACGTGTTTCAAACAAAGCCAGATTTTTTCATGGAAAAAAATTATCGAATCGATGAAAATTAAACCGTTGAAGCTCCAGTATTCGTTTAAGAAACGATCGTAACTATTGTGCAACGATACGTACATACTCGTACCATGAAGAGTGCGTGTATCGAAATGTTTTCAGTATGTTAACCTATAAATGGCGGGAAAGTGAAAAAGTTTAAAATACCAAGAATGATAGAATGATCGATTAATAATCATTATTATCATTATTCATTAACAAATAGTAAATCCTTTAATATTTACGTTTTATTACCTAAGTCCTGTAGTTCTGTTATTCAAAAATAATTTAAAACGAATTTAATATAAATTAATATGACTTGTGCATTGAATTAAGTAGTTAGTACTGTACTTACAATTTCCAATATATCTTCAATGTTTTAAATTATTCTTGAATAACAGAACTACAGAAATTAATTCAACACACACGTCATATTAGAGTCTTGGACCTTTTATAGGTACATCCCAGTGAATTTTTAATTTAGTTAATATTTATAAATTTATATTAAATAAATTGACGAAGTACGAATATTGCAAATGAATAGTTTATTTCAAAACATAATAGACAATCGTAGTCCTTATTACTATTAAACTGGCTTTTTGTAAACTCATAATCATCGATTAAGAAAATTATATTTGTATCCAATACACATAGCATCAAAGACAAAGGATGTTTTTCTTGACTTGGAATAATAATTATTATTGTGCAGATGATTGTGTAGTACCTACTTTCTATAATAATGAATTTGTAAATCTTGATATTGTATTATTTTCTAAGTTACTAGACCAATGAAATTATGACGCAAAAGGTAGATAATTTTAAACAAAAAAGTGAAAACACTAAACATAGGATTAGTATTTAGTAAGAAATTTTTATCATCAGGTCGGATATGGTTAGAAGTAGAACAGTGAAAACGTGACAGCTGAATTTCAATCGTACAAACATTTCAAACATTTAAAACTTTTGCCCTTTGCAAATTTGCTCAAAAATCTGTAATATATCTGTAATAAAACCTTTAAAGGTGCTTTAATCTTTAATTGTGGTTAAAATACACGGTGAGGTCAGCCCAGTTCTCCCTCTAGTTCCTTTTGATTAGTACCTACTTGTCATTTACAATAAATTTATTGTTTGAGTTATAAGTTACCATTTAAAGATTAGACCGAAGAAATAGTTAAGGGTAATAGATCACATATCTATTTTTAAATAATAAATTATCAACTTTTCTCTAATCCTTTGATCTATAAACAATACATAAAACATTAGTATTGTTTATCTATCTCAATGATTTGGTGTGTTAGGCATATAAAAATTTCTACATAAATATTCTCTATTCTAATCTATGTTCAAAAAGTAGGGTTCTTATTTGAAAAACAAAAGTAAATACTAATTTAAATCATATGGAGTAGGGATAAAATTCAAAATGGTATTAAAATAAAGCTTAACCGATTCTGCACTATCTTAAAAAAAAAAAAAAACAGAAATCAAATTCTCTTAAAATCCTCTAAAAAATTGCTAGTACTAAATAAAAAAATCATTCTGTATACCTAACAGTTAGGCAAAAATCAGGATGTACTTGATTATATTATTTACTGTAATCCTATAATAGCTATATTATTTTATTATTTTATTACAGAAGAGTTGGAAATACCAAATTATAAATCGTTTGTTGTAAATTTTATATTTTTCAGGGTGACAGGTCATTTTACTGGTAATTAACAGTAAAAATTTACTAACATATAAATAAAATAATATCAAATCAAAAAAGTCAACAGGTAGATTACTAAAACAAATATATAAAATAAAATAAGATAAAATATGAATTAA
Source organism: Cinara cedri (assembly GCA_902439185.1). Taxonomy (NCBI): domain Eukaryota; kingdom Metazoa; phylum Arthropoda; class Insecta; order Hemiptera; family Aphididae; genus Cinara; species Cinara cedri. The sequence goes on from CABPRJ010002397.1 coordinate 77,805, forward strand.
TTTACTAAGAAGATAATGATAATAATAATAATGGTAACAGTGGATGATTCTAAAGGTAATGTATGAAATTGTATTTTTAAATTTCGACGCTCCAAAATTCTGCCAGCTTTATAGCCTTGTTATTTGCAGCTTGTAAGTCTGTCACGTCACATTTTGCTGGGCATTCGTTGCAATTTAGTAGGTGTGACATTGTCTGGGCCTCTCCGCATACACAGCTCGTGTCTTCCTTCTCATCGCTGATTCCCCATTTTTTTTACATTCCCCTTCGACTGTCCAACTCCTGTAGGTAACTTCTATTTGCCTGCTTTCTACCTCCCATAATTTCAATCTTGCTGTCTGTGGGTTTTCTTCTAATATCTTCATACATTTTAGAAAGCTCTTTCTTGATTTTAGTTGGAAACATTCTATTTGTGGGTTATACATCGGGTGTCTTACATCCGTAATCTGTTACATCCATCTATGTCACTAGCAATTTGTCTACTTATATATGTTGGCGCTATTCCTGCTAGAGGATATAGTTTATCTACTGGTATTGGTTTTAAGCATCCTGTTATAATGCATACTGTTTCATTTAATGCAGAATCAATTTGTTTAGTGTGAGTTGATCTGCCCCACACAGCCATGCATATTCAGCCACCGAAAAACATAGAGCTAGTGCAAAAATTCTAACTATGTCGGGATGAGCCCCACTTTGAACTAACCAATTTTCACAATAGTGTTTCTAGCGCATATTTTCCGTTTAAAGGCAACACAGTATTCTTTAAAATTGAGTGATCTATCAAGGTTAATGCACTTAGGTATTTAAGGTAGGGTGTGTGTTCTAACTTAACTCCTTCCCAGGTAAAGTCCAGTTTTCTAGATGCTAGCCTGTTTTTCAGATGGAACACACAAACTTGAGTCTTCATTGAGTTAGGCTTCAGCTTCATGCTTTTATAATATGTTATCATGGTTTTAAGTGAGGAGGACTCCAATTTAGATTCTATTCCTTCAAAGTTGTTATCTTGAACTATTATCGCTGTATCATCCGCTTTATCATAGATGAAATGTCTGGCACTTGAAGTGATCGCTTAGTCATTCGTATATATATTAAAAAGGATTTGGGCCAGAACACTGCCTTGTCGAAGCCCATTTTTTTTACTTATCTTGCCTCCTAGTGTCACGTAGAATCTTTTGTATTGGAGAAGTGACTGTATTATCTGTGTAAGACCCTTGTCTTTGGTTAGATTGTAGATTTTATCGAATAAAATTATATGGTTGATCGTATCATAGGCCACTGTCAGGTCTATTAGGGCTACTCCAATGATATATTTTTTTCGTAGCTATTTTCAATAAACAGGGTTATATTTAGTAACTGCCCTTGCATGATTTACCTGTATATTATTATAAAATATAGATTTAATACCTATTATTAGAATCTTTACAATACCTACTTATCCAGATTTCAATATTGTACAATTTACATGATACTGCCTATTGTTCAATTAATACTATAATTTTATTAATTTTTACAACACTATTGTCTGACCTAAAAATAAATGTATTTATTAATAAGAGTTACAGATTGGCATTACCCTATTACACATTTTTTAAGGTTAAATGTATTACTTACCATAATTTCATTGTTTGATTGTCCACAAAATGATACTGTTGTTAATTTGATAGTGTAAATCCGTCATATTTTAGTCTGGCCCAAGGTTAGGATATTCAACATTTGCTTGACCTAAAATTAAATTATAAATTGATTAAGGCATAGTTTTTTAATAACTCGCATACATTCTTCATTTAACCAGTGAATATAGAGCATTAGAATTGCATTTTGTTTAAAACTTTAAAAAATATTGATTGAGTGCTTCCAACAATATCATCATCTAAATAATCAAAAATGTGTAGACCAACTGTTATGGTTTGTATGTATTTTTTAATGAGGGAATTTTTAAATAATATTGTGAATTTATTACTAATATTATTAAATATAGTAAATAAATATATAAATAAAAAATAAATAAATGAATGAGTGCATAGCCTGGAGTATTATAATAAGTGTATTATACAACCCGTTTCAAATTAAAAATTTATTATCAGGTATAGAATAATCAAAATGTAAAACGTGATTGAATATAAAAAATTAAATGAAAGAATACATAGAGAAAAAAATAATATACAAATTGGTCGTTTTACATAGAATATAAAAATAATTTTTTCTAAAGGAGAGATCATTTAAAATTAGACACAGATATGTTAAGAAATATAAATTATTTGATTATTGTTTATTATCTAAAAGTATTGATATAAGATATTATTTTTAAAATCGGGTTGAACATTTAAAATATGATTAAAATTAGTTTTCTTTATTTCATTGTGTAAGTGTAATTCTTCTAAAAATGAATTAATGAAAATGTTATTTTGGGTATTTAATATTATTAAGTCTGTATTAATATAAAAACTTATATTATGATTATTTTCTAAAACATGGTTAGCAAAATTGGAATTAGGGGCAGTCTTTTTAAATTTTTTTTTCAGAAATGTGTTCTATACATCTTATTTTAAAATTTCTATTTGTTTTACCTAAATAAAATTTATTACAGAGATTTGTTGTGATGTTTATAGTTCTATTCTTTATATGTTTGATTAAATTATTATTAGTCTTAAAAGCGATTTTTACATTATTTGCATTATTGTTCAGAATTTTAGCGAATTCTTAAACATATTATTTTAATATTTACATACTACAATAATTAACAACATTATTTAGTGAGTTGTGTATTATTTTTTCTTTAATACATGAATGCATTTTTTTAATAGTATTTAAATTTAAATTATTTCTATAAGCTATATATAGATAATATTGAGCTAGTGTTGATAATTATGTTATCATTTTAATAAATATTAAATCCTACAATTTAAAAGTTCATATCATATTATAGTTTGTTAAAAATTATTGAATTTACTATTTACACTTTTAAAATGTTTCAAAATCTATATAGTTTAGGTACTAATTATACTATATTTTCACAAAAATCAACAAAAAACTTAAAACTACATAACTACTGAATGAAAATGTATTATATTTATAACTGATTACTGAAAGTAATTTTATAATAGGTTCTTTGAAAATGTGGCCTCCTTACTGGTGATGAAAAGTGTGCCTGTTGTGTGTCGTCCCTTTTTAACAACTTTGGGTTGAGGTCTGGGCAGAGCCCATTGATGGAAATTTGCTGCAAACTTCAAAAAATGATAACATTTTGGTGAGAAAAACAAAGTTTTCAAGGAAATATGTTCTAATAAATAATCTTAAGAAATTTAAATTTCTGACTTAATATTGAACCTATATTTATTGTGGCCAACATCAGTTAACTGTAGAAAAACCCACAGTAAAGTTTATCATATCTGTCATTATATTTTATGATCTGTAGAATGTTATATAAAACATAGTACTGTATTATTATGCAGTGTATAATGCTTTATGGTGTGTACTTGGTGTTTATTTGATGGTCCATTTTCTCCGTAAATTAATAGGTAGGTATCTACTTGTACCTGTTTGTAATTTTGACTTTTTAAAACCTATAAATTATATACCTATTATATAGAATAATAGTTGGTTGAAGACGACTTTAACAAATTAAAAAGTAAAAACTGTACCCTCATAGATAAAAATAATTTTATATAACATATCAAACTGCGTGTGAACTCCAGATTCCATTGAATAAGTTGACTGTGTAAAATATAACAAAAATAAAAATCAACCTGTCTGTAAATATAAAACGACACATGAACGCGTTGCAGTTGTTCGAGAACTGTCAAAGGTATGATGATAAAATAAACTTAAGTTTACCATGATGGATATAGCTGCATATGCGAAGGTCCATGAATTCGTGTTACATACTGACGACACTAGAAAAAGGTCGCCTGTGCAATACACATTTTTATACACTTGGCTGTAAATAAAGTATTTTTTTAGTTGAAATAATTAACAAAATAATACTACATTATTCAGTATTATTTTAATACAATATAGATTTAATACTAATTAGATACAATAATATAGAATATTGTTATAAATATGTGTGTGACGTGTTAACGTGTTAACATTACAATGTGTCCATATTTACAGTAATCGTTTTTCTAGAGATAACTTAAATGTAAAATTGTATGTTTTATCATAGTGGACAAAAAAAGCATTTAGATATGAAAACTACAAGAAAAATCAAAAAATTATCACTTAACAACATATTTTAATAACAAGGTATCAAAAACAAAAATGCTTACACACTTGTGAGCTGTGATATTATTGATATTTAGTAGAAAAAGTTATAAAAAAATCGCCAAATCTGACAACTCTGGGAATCCGACACTCGTTAGTACTAAATTTTGTTCATTTTTTTTTTATTACTTTTTGTGTGGGGCGATAGTAAATAATCAAATCATATGTTACACTAGATCCGTACAATTAGTTAACATGCTAGAAAAATCGACTCACGTTTTGTAAATATCTCGGCACCGTGGCATTCACAAGATGTACAAGTTCGATATCAAACGTGTTATATTTGTTTGCATTATTTTACAATACTTGTAATCATTAATATTAAAACATATTGTATGTTATGTACTATTTATGCAATGATTTATTATGAAAACACACATTTTTGAGTTTTGGTTTGATACCTCCAAATGCATGTTATAAATCAATATTAGATACTAGCCTAATCCGGCATATTTTATCCAATTTAATTGTTCAAATGCTTATTATTTCCATTTCCGCATTTTAAATGTTTATATCTTTTGTTTAATAGAGAAAAAGAATTGTAATATGTAGATTCTGAAAATACTTACTACTGATTATAAAGGATGGTTATGGTTTAATACAACAGGAGTTTTGACCTCAACGATTCGTTCATATCCTAATAGCAATCTGTATGTCTGTCCATTCACTTAGTTATGAAGGTTAGTCATATAATTCATAACTACTAAATGGGTACTGAGGAACAGAATTTAATGCTCTGAAAAATGCACATCACAGAAAATCTAGAAATGATGGAGTGATAATTTGCAGCTCTTTTCTTCAAACTCATAGACTCAGAAGAATCAATAAATCAATTTTTACATTATTTATATTTTAGAATTTTAGTGAACTTATTAGACATAATATTTTAATATATCATGCTACAATAGTTGACAACATTATTCGGTGAGTTGTGTATTATTTTTCCTTAAATAGGTTTATACATTTGTTTAATAGTATTTAAATTGAAATTATTTCTATAGGCTATATTTCAGATAATATTAAGCTCGTGTTGATAATTATGTTTATTTAATGGAATACGTTCAAGCCTATAGAATTTTGAATTAAAAAATTATATTTTTCAAGAACAATGATGATTAGAATTATGTGGTATTATAGCATCAGTTTGTGTAGGTTTCCTATAAATACTAAAATCAAATTTATTGTTTATTATGGAAACATAATTTCGTTTGATATTTTGGTATTTATTTTTTATTATTGTGTATGAATATTTTATTCATATATTTATTTTACGAGTTTTAACTATTTTAATAATTTTGTTTTTCTTGATTATTTTAATATAAATAATTATTATAATATTAATACTACTAAAATTGTGTACTACTGGCTGACAATTAGTGAATAATCTTGTGTAGACTGTAGACATTTTACAGTTTACAGTATTGCTTTAGTAAACAAGTACAAATTAATCTCAATGAGCTAACTGAAAGTCTAATACATCATATTTTTATAATAATGTCTGACTTTTTTCTTATTGTACCTATTTTAGACTTTGAAAAATATTCAATAATTTGGAGGGGGCTTTCGATCTTTTGATGAGGACTAAGCCCCTCCAGCATCTCCCAATCCTGTAAGCAACGATAAACCATTACTTACGAAAAAACGATTCTGAGCAGATTTAAATTGATAGTGATGTTCTTTGTCAACAATATTTATGACAATTTTTAGTAAAATAATTAAATATGCTTTATATGTTTTCTTTAATAATATTTGTTTAATGTTGTACCAAGTTTCCCAGTTTTCCTACGATTTTCCTGGTTTTCCTCTATATTTTCGGTTTTTCACAATTGATAAGAAAACTCTTGAGAAAATCGAAAAATGGCCTCCTTAAAGTACTTCCTTACATCAGTTTTTTTTCAGGAAAATTGCTACACTTAAAAATTGGATCAAGTCCTCCTGTAGAAAAGTTGCATATGGATAAAAAAAAAAAAAAACATCTTTGTAAAACCATAAGCTTCTTCGCTTTACTCGGAACCTAAAATTGTATTGTAAAATTCACGTGTAACATATGAACAGCTATAAGAAAATCTTAATGAATATAATAATTTTAATAAATTATTGTTAATCTCATCAAACACATTTCCAAAAAAAAGAATAATAGTCCCACACAGTAAATTTATATAAATATAATAATAATTTGTTCTTCATTATAATATAGGTGTTAACTTAACTATTCTGATATAGTTGTTATATAGCTTATACCATTTATATGTTGAATATTTTGAAAGTACTTAATTAAATTGCTTAATTGTTAGGTGGTTTTGTATTTTATTAATTGTCCAAGTAGTCTTATATTAAAATTTGTATTAAATATTTTCAATATTGATTATTGTGGAAAATAAAAACTAGGATTATATAATTTTAATAGAGCAAAGCTTATGATTCAGACTCTAGCACAAATGGGAATGATATAATTTCATAGCCCCTTTGGCTGTGCGATGATGGACAAACAGTGAAGCATTTTGGCAAAATACATAGCAACTGCAAGATTGAAGGTGGAATTATTTATTTACACAGAACCAGATCAGATGCAGTGGTACAGATAACTTATCAATGCCAAGTTTTAAGATAAAGTTGTATTGTCATTATCATTATCTATTGGCCAAATGTAATATGCAAAATAAATTAATTTTATGAAAATTAAATGAACAGTGTTAATTATTTATAATAGTAATATCTAACAGATGTTAAAAATTGCTCATACATGATTATTTTGTTCTATAAGTGAAAAAATTTAATTTCTATGTTACCTAGTTTACAGTTAAAAAGAAATTAGTTATAATTATTTAATTTTGTTGGCAAAAACAAGGACATGGTTTTTTTTTAGACTGTGAATTTCTAGACAAAAACAATTAACTGTGATGGGGATGAGCATAGAAAATACTGGATGATTGTAATACAGTATGAACAAAATATATGAATATCATTATTCTTTTATTTTTATATTAAAAAGTGCAAGAAAAATAAATACATAGTTAAACTTTTGTGTGTTTGAAAATGAAAAAACCAATAATAATAATAATTGTTTATTCAAATAATAAAAACAGGCAAATGCCCAATAGTGCAGGTACTAGAATAAATTCATCCAATAAATTAATACATATATATAACATTGAAATTCTTAATATCAATAAGCTAGAATATAAACCGGAAAGATTATAAAAGACAATATTACATATTATTTATTAATTAAGCATATTTTATAAGTTGTGACTAATGGAGAAAAGAAAATATCAACATGATGAGCAAATCTATTACATAAAGATATGGTTCTTGGACTTGGAGTTTTTTAAATAATTTGTGGTGTGTGAAGGCAAGTAAAACATGTTAGTGGACGAATTATTATAGGCTGGAATGTTGAATGAAATATTTTGTAGTAAATAAGGGGTGATTATTTATTAATTTATATAGAAAAGAAATCCTGATCCACATTTTCATTATAGTAGCTTAGTGGCATAAAATGTTCCACTTGGACCATTGCCATTCTTAGCATCATGATGTTTTTGAAAGCGTGTCAGCCATAGCCTCATCAGATAATTTTACTTCCTTATTCACCTATAGGAATCGGTTTTATCATTACTACTTGCATTAATAGTGTCATATGCTTGCAGATATGATCTGTAAATCAAAATTCTAAAAAACAATTATTTGGATACCTTCATAATTGTTACTTGTTGGTATTGAATATCTTCACTAATGTTGAAAAGGTCTTTTTATTATTAGCTATTTAATACCTTACCAATTGGATGTCATATATAAACCAGGTGCCATGCGTGCTGTCTTTGTTCATTCAAGCTGTCTAGTTTGTAAAAATTAATATAAACAGTTAAACCACCTTTTTAATTAAAATAATAATAAAATATATTTATAGTGTAAATATACCTACTGGTCAAACTCAAATATTCACCATACTTTAAAAAACCAATGCACCCCAAAGAAACAGAGATGTGCTCAGGAATTTCGAATAGAGGGAGGGTTCAAATTGTTTTTATATAATATAATTAATATAAATAATGAATTAAAAAGTAAAAAAAAAAAAAGAGACGTCCTAGAATAATAAGGACGGGTACAGCCATTGTTATTGATAATTTAATGTATACCTGTAATCAACGATAAACCATTGCTTACGAAAAAACGATTCTGAGCGGAGTTCAGTTGATAATGATGCTTTGTCAACAATATGCCACATTATAGTAAAATAATTAAATAGGCATTATATATTTTTTTTAATAGAATTTGTTCAATATTGATCCAGTTTTCTCATGGTTTTTCCCAGTTTTTTTTGCTGGGAAAACTCTTTAAGAAAATCGAAAAATCACTTCCCTAAAGTACCTTTCCAGTCAGATTTCCTTTAAGAAAAAGTTGTTTTATTGTAAATCGAAGAAGAATTGCTGGTAGAAAAGTTGATCGTATGAAAAAAGAAGGCCGTAATATTTTTAACTAATACCATTGACTATAAATATTAGTATTTACAATCGTAAAATACAATCGCTAATACATACATTTCGTACATGTTCCGTTTTTCTTATTGATTACGAAAAATCTTGGAAAATAAAAAAATCGACTTCCCATAAACACCATTCGGACAATATTTCCTTTCAGAAATGGTGCTGCGCGTACATATCGAAGCGTGATTTTAATTTGGCCAGGTACTACCTTTAAGTACATTTTTGCGATCTAAATATCGCTCATTTAACTGTTGCATAAATGAATCAATGTTTATGGTATAGCTATCGTTACTCTATAATGTTCTTCAGGATCATTAATACAAGGGTTAGCTCATTTTGTGCACTTATTACTCAAACGTTTCATTAGTATTGTAATGTCCAATATATTGGCCATTTTTTAAAGTAATATTATTTTTATTACTTAAATTAAAAAATATAATAGTTAAACATTGATAATCATTAGTTCAGCTTCTTTAAACAATTATTGTTTAAACTCATCAGTTATATTTCTATGTAAACTTTGAATAGTAACAACAGTAATTTTAGCAAGATTCACTGCTTCTTTTAATTCAAGATTGACTTGTAGCAAAAATTTACATAATGGTAAACCATATGATAAACAAAAATAATTTTCATTAAGGTTAAAAATTATTATTAATATTTTATACAAATGCATGCCAATAGATTTATAATATTTACTTAAATAACTTGGGGAGAAATTAAAAATTCTGAGTCCATCTCACGACATTTTAATTGTAAATTAGTAAATGAAATAATGTCAAAATATGTGTTATAACCTTTACAATTATATTATATTATGATAATTTGAAAAGTTAAAAATTATTTGTGATTATGGTTACTACCTACTTACTAAACTATATCAAATAATACAGACTGATAAGGAAATAAATGGCACGGACCTTAGTCAGGCCTATCATTTACAATGATAGCACTTTTTCTGTAAGGAAATCTTACCGCGAAGGTATTATAGGGAGGTAATTTATTTTAATTTTCCTTTATTATACTAGTATTTATTTTTTTAATAATTTTCCCAACCAATGTGAAAAACCGGGAAAATCTGTACCAATAACTTTAAACGAATATTAAAGAAAATATTTAATGCCTATTTAATTATTTTACTGTAATATGATATGGGCACCTATATATTGTTGACAAAGTATCACTATCAACTGAACTTTGCTCAGAATTTTTCGTTAGTAATGGAAATTATTGTAATTGTATACAGAACAGACTGTTCAAAAATGGTTCATTTAGTTTCATTTTCATAAACAGGTACATTAATTATTTTCATTATGATCATGATCTATAGATAAGAAATCAGACATTATAATTAACTAAATATTTTAGGTGTGGTTATTAATAATAAATTATACCCACTCACCCCTATAAAGTATTAAATCTATGTCATGGAGGAAAACCCCTTTGCCCCCAACCAATTTCTTAAACTACAAAATATTATTTTCATAAATTTGTTTGTTTACTAAATGGTTATATTTATGAATTAGGTTACTCATATTTTAACACACTACGTTTCAATACATCAAAATAGGTACTATAATTGTTAATAGAAATTATTTACATTATAATTATCTGAAATTGATAGTGAAAAACATACTGATTTCAGTATATCTATATTTTTATGTACACATCATACCAAACAGTACTTATAAGAACTATTTATTCAATTTTTTTAAATATTTTTATAAATTAATAGATGTGTATTGTTGAATAAGTAGTTTTTTTTAATTTTTTTTTTTAGTATTGTACTGTATGATGCAAAAATATTAATAATTGCATCACCATTGATATTAATACCATTTTCACATAATATTAGTACAAGTAAATCTGATCCAATTGGTTTTTTCACATTGTATTTTATAACTGAATTTTAAAGTTTTATTTTTGAAAAGCTCATTCTGAAGATGATCATTATAAAAGTTAAGTTAAACCAATATTTAACACTGTTTAGGTAGCTAGAAACACTTCTTTTGATCCATTTTAATGACATACTTAGTATACTATATTAATTGTTCCACAAATTGTTGACATAATTTCATTTTCTGTAGTATTATCTTTTTCTTCTTCGGTATCTTCATTATTACCACCCTTTTGTGAGCATTTTGAATTTTGAAGGGGACATTTAACTTTAAAGTATAAATATTTTGTTACTTATTTGTGTATTTTATAAAATTTACCATTAAATACATAACTACAAACAAAAAATGATTTGAAATACCTTATGTATTATACAGAATTATACTACCACACAATATAATAATACAATTATTAACATTGCATTATATTATTATCTATCTGAACACAGTATAACTAAAAAGTCATGTTTTTTTTTTATACTAACAGTCATGGTGCTGGAGGGCCGCTGCTGGTCCAGGATCTTTGGAGGGAATATCGGCCCTGGGCTTTTGAGGCCCGTACCTTTCTCGCGACCGGGATGGGTTCCCGTTCATCCACTAGGTGCAGTGTTTGAGCTTTACTATCTCGCGCCTGTCCCACAGCCACCACGTTTCAGCCGAGTTAGATTCCTCAACCTAGGGTGCACTAAGTCTGGAGCGGCCAGGCCAGTCCAGTGTGAAGTGGGGCTCCCCCGTCCGGGGTACCGACTAGGTTTTTGGTTGACATCGGTAGGTCAACCCGAGAATGCGGGATGAGAATCTATTTTGGCTCCTCGGCCAGCTAGTGGGGGGTCTATATTAATGAGGGTAGTGAGAATTTTGAACAAATTTAAGGGATGTAGAATACAAAAAAGTTGGAAATCACTAACTACAAGTTTGAAATAGCTATAAACATTGATTATACAATAGACAGATTTCTATGTTTATCTATGTATACCTATTCAATATTAATAATTATACTTTATCCATAGGATACAGCTGTCCACCAAGAGCAAAACTATTTTAGATAGTGTTGGTCATTTTTGTATAAGTAAACTAAAAACAATTTGTTTTTGTAATGTGCACACAACCTAGACAAAATACCTTTAGGAAAAACATAATTCAGTTGTCAGAATGTCATCTATTTTAGGTACTGTAATTTTCATGTAATGCACACTATACAATTTAGAAGAAAATTTTATAAAAAAAAGAAATATGGATTCACCCATTAAATAAAAACCCCAATTACTCAAATGTAATTTAATCTTTAATTTGGGACTTTGTATGTAATAAGTATTAGTATAATAACTACAACCTGCCAAATAGTATAAACTGTATAATATAATAATATTGTATAATCAATGCCTATAATGATTTTATTTTCCTTTGTTATTCACAAAATTATTACAACATATATAGATAAAGAGTAGTCATAATTAATTAAATAACACTAGTAAATAAATATATAAATAAAAAAATTATATACATAAGAAAATATATATAAATTAATGAATGCATGCCTGGAGTGGTATACTCCAGGTGATGCATTCATTTTTTTTATTTTTATATATACCTACATTTTTTATTTACATATTTATTTACAAGTATTAACTATTTTAATAATTTTGTTTTTACTTAATTATTTTATTATGAAATAACATTATTGAAAACTATATATATATATATATATATATATATAACTATATACATTATCATTGAACAGTTTTATGGTTTTTTTGTTTTAAATGTTTGAGAGTTATGCAGACATAAATATACTTGTTGTTATTAATAGGATTGTTCTTTTTGCATTTACAAGGTACAATTAGATAATAAGAGAAATAATATTCAGATTGTTCCAGTCAAACTCCCCACATTGTGTGATAGATAACTAACCTTAAGAATCTGTTTCCTCATTTGAATTAAAAAGCAAAGATATTTTGTTAATCCATAAAAATCCAAATTTATGTAGGTTTAACTTTTTTACAGTAGTAATTAATTAATTTACTGATGGGTAATGAGTAAAAAAAAAATGGCAAAAAGTTGAAATATGATTATTTAAAATTTAAACTCATAGATACAACTGGTTACAGAACACATTTAACTTGTGCAGATTTAAAGATTTCAAAATGTACATCAAAATATTAGCTAGACTTATTTCAAGATGTGAAAAAACAAATATACAATAAAGTATATGATGATTAATAACTTGTGTTTTAATATTAAGTCTTAAAGACTAAACAATAACTAAAATTATTTTGCATAAAATGAGACTTTGTAAATTTCACTATTTTTTTTTACTACACTAATTACAAATTATAATAGTTATAAATTAAATAAATTTTAACTCGATAGATGAATTTTAAATAAGTTTATGTGCCACATGGATATTAAAATATGTATGCTACAATATTTGCATAAATAATTGTCAATTATCAAATAATCTGTTTTTTTTTTTTTTCTAAAAATGGACATTTTAAATATAAATAATTATACAGTAAATTGTAAACTGTTAAATTATAATATAATTACACATTAATACTATAACAAGTTGTATAATTCAAACTGTAGATTAAAAATAATACAAATAAAATTCATAGATATAATTTCAATAAATATACAATGACAAACATTACATAATCATCCTAAATGTTAAAAGCTGAAATCTAAAATTACTTATAAAATTAAGATAAGTTGAAAAGTATTTAATATTAATATCATAGTAATTTATTTTGTCAGTTATAAAAGATAAAAGCAAATTTTACTATTTATTATAGATGTATTTTTTCAAACTACAGTTTGAAGTTATTGTATAACAATTAACCATCAAAATATTAAGGAGTAAAATAGGAATGAAAATGATGTATTAGTAACTAATGCTTGAATTTGTATTGGTGAATAATATACTATAGACAAAAATGTTCAGGCAATTTTGCAAATTTTATTGTTGGTACTTATAAAAATTGATGGATATTTTGCTATTACTTGAACAATGAAATTAACATACATGTTTTAAAAATAAATTAATCTCATAGGGTTTTTAACTTTTAGCTACTACCATCATAGAACAATTTACTTTTTGAAAAACGATTTAGGACTTTGCAAAACTTTACGGCTCTTTAGCACGGACCAATAGTGTCGATGTAAGTACCATACAACCAAGTTCAAAATTCCTAATAATGTGAACGCCTAAACAAATTATTTAAAAAAAATTAATAACTAAAATGATTTAAAATAAATTATTTTTTACGTACTTTCATTGCAAACAATTTTCTAGTATCGTGTTCAGGCTCTCCACACCATTTCAAGAATGTAACTACATCCTTAGCGCATTGACTTTGAGTAGCAGGTGTACCATCTCCATATTCAATTATCTAAAATAGTTCATTGTTAAATATGATTTATTTATATGTGATTAGTTACTTTTTTACAAAAACTATGGTTACAACTAGTTTGCAACAATAACAGAAATAAATAATTAAATATTTTATTTGTTTAAAAATTATTACCTCATCATATAAAGCTTGAGCCATACCAATTGCACCGCCAGGGAAATAAGGATTGTAGTGTTGATTTTCAGCAAGTTGTACACCCGCAGGAGGATCCATGTATCCAGTTAACAAAGAGAAAATATAGTTCTGAAATTGTTTAAGTTTCTTAATTAGCATTTCATAATTCACAAGTAGTTGTATTTTTATTCTATACATAATATACCCTATTCTTTGAATTTCAACAAAACCAATAGTATGAAGATAGATAAGATCAAGATGTCTATTCTATTGTCAAATAGAAAATGCCCAAATGTTGACCAGTTATACAGATGTTATTAATTAATATTTTAATTATTTTTTATGCAAAAATAACTACATTTTTAAATATAAATACCTAATGAATAATATTGTGTATTGTATTATATTTCACTAATTTAGAAAATACACATTTAAGAAAACTAAAGGAGATATTCATACATTTAAATTATGTATAATAATTATAGGGAAAACTTGAGAAATGATGTAAAAAAAAAACAGGAATATTTAAAAATATGTTTCATTAGTTTAAGTATTGTATTCTTTTTTCTTCTTGTAATTCAATGAAAAATATTTGTAGAGTGGAAATTTGCCGTCTTTAATAAACATAAAATTAGCAAAACATTTTGAGTTATTAATAGGCACTTTATGTCTGTTTTTTTTAAATTTAGTTTATATTCTGTAGATCCGGGTTCTTAACCAGTGGTCCATAGACCCTTAGGGAGTCCATAGAGGATAACTGGGTGTCCACAAAATTGGTGAGATTTTTAAAATTACCTAAATATAAATTTGTTTCAAATTATTCGATAAATCAAAATCGTCTGTTAAGATAAAAAATGTTCGCTCGGTCACTCAAAACACACCGGGAAAACCAATAATTATTAGTTCATACAATATCATATCTAGATTATGACATTTATGATTACTGTGACAATACAATTTAACAATTTTAACTGAACACGAAAACTCCAGCTCTCACTATACTGCGTTGTGCTGCATATAGTGTCTCGTTAAATTGTGTTTTGTCACCTACACATTACACATTGATTATTTGCTCATTATAATTATTCCAGTTTACGTATTCTTTTATTTTTATTTTGTTGAAAACATATTATGTCAATGTCAAAAAAAAGAAAATATAACTCATATACATTGTATGGTTTTACATTTATTACCGATTGTAACAACCAAAAACCACAATGTTTTAATTGCGGAAAAATTGGAAATGGAAGCATGAAACCAGTAAAACTCAAAGAACATGATTCATTACAGCCTCAACATTCATCAGATTATTTGGAAGTCTTTCAAACAAAAAAGGCATGTTTTGAAAAAGGTGGTACATTAACCAAACTTGTATTTGTACTTCCACAAAAATCATGTCTCGAAGCATCTTACAAAGTAGCGTACCGCATTGCTAGAAATAAGAAATCACATACTATCAGAGAATTATTAATAAAACCATGTGCATTAAAAATGGTAGAATTGGTTTGTGGTTTAGAACGAAAAAAATTGAAGCTGTACCTTTGTCAAATGACACTATTCGCTCTTATATGCCAAATAATATTTTAAAACAAGTAATTTCAGAATTAAATTCTACCTCTTTTCCGTTAAGTATGCAACTGGATGAAAGTACTGACATTTTCTTAATGCAGCCAATTATTAGTTTTTGTGCGTTATATGTGTTCTGAGACTATTAAAGACGAATTCCTATTTTGCCAACCACTTTTGGAAAGTACAAAGGCAATAGATGTGTTTGAAATGATAACCAATTTTTTTTCAAAACATAAAATAAATTATAAGAAAAATCTCGGTTCACTGTGCACCAATGGCGCTCCTGCGATGCTTGGTAAATCATCTGGTTTCACAGCTTTGATAAAGAAAGAAATTACTGACATCATAACACTCATTACTTTCTTCATCAATACGCTTTGGCGTGTAAAACTTTACCAACGGATCTAAAAGAGATAATGACAATTGCAGTCAAAGTTGTGAATTTTATCAGAGCTAGAGCATTAATAAATCACCGACTTTTCAATAAAATTAAGACAACAACAAATATCACAATGAACCTTAAAAAAACACCAAACAATTATTCGTATGTATGATGTATCCTAAATGTGAATAAACAAAATTATGTATTTACAAAGTCTTATATTATTAGCATTAAAAAATAATTTTAATTAAAAATGTAGTTATTTTGAGGGGGTCCATGGTTATAGTTTATACTTGAAAGAGGACCATAACCAAAAAAAGGTTAAGAACCTATGCTGTAAATACTATATGAATATAACTGTTTGACAATTTGACACAAGGTTCATTAAAAGTTGTACTTAGTGGTAAAATTTTTTTTTCTTAAGTTTTAAAATCAAATTTTGCATATGGTTTATTGTTGCTTACAGATAAGAATAACTTTATGTATCCTACTCTCCCCTATAAAACAGTGGTGTACCCATCAGCAACAGTGTCAGCTCTTTTTTCATACATTATTATACTTTTTTAAACTTTTATATGCCTATTTTACCGTTTTTTACTAGAATATGTTTACTGAAAGTTGAGGATATTTAATGAAAAATATTCATACATCATACATTTAATATTGTATCTTAAGATACAATATAAAATCCCAGTCAAATTCAAATAATATAATGCATTTATAATTTTAACTAGCCATTAAAGAGTTCTGATAAACTTAATTATGAAAAAGTTGACTACTCTAACAACATATTTTGTATAATAAATAATAAGAAACTCTAATCCTAAAAAAACAACACTGTGCTAAATAATTGTGTTGCCTTCATAAACATATGACAGTTCAATTATTATTTAAAAAATTACCTCTCCATCTATTCTTGCTTGAGTAATATAAGTCAAATCAGGAGGATAGGCACCATTGTTAGCATAACGAGCAGCTTCTTCATTTGGATATGGTTTTGGTAATATATCAGATAATTTTCCTGGTCTCTTGTACATGGCTCCAGTTTCATCAGGGCCATCTTCAATCTAAATTGAATACAATAAGGCAAATATTTTTATTATAAAATATTATGTTAATTTGAAATACTTTTTACTTACCAATTGTTCAGCAGCTTCAGCTTTGGCTTCGGCTTCAGTCAAGCATACGCCCACTAATTCACGATATGCTAAATATTCAACACTGTGGCATGCTGCACATACATTTTTGTAAATTTCCCAACCACGACGAACGCTATAAAATAATTCAATATTATATTCTTTATTTGATATTATGAAAAAAAAAAAAAAAAACAAAATATTATGCTTACCTTGCATGGTCTAAAGTATCAAACCAACCTCTATGGTTCCATTTCTGTTTTGCTAAGGGAGCTGCATCATTCGATGCATGGATTGATTGTTCAAGTGCATAAAGAAGGGAACTACCTCCACCAGCCAACACTCCGAAACTAGTCAAAAACTAAAAAAAAAAATGATTGTTCTTGGCTTATCTATTATCTATTAATAAAATTTGTGTATAAGTATCTGTATAAAAACCACTTTTGATATAGTTTAATTTCACCACTCAATATTTCAATATTTTTTTTTATGCCTTAATGATACAGGTACATAATAAAAATATCTAAAATATCAAAAATACCTTTCTTACCTACGTTTTTAAAATATTCATGATGCTATTACAGTGTACTCCCGATTATCCGTGGAATAGGATGGCAGGATATCCACGAATAAACGAATTCCGCGGATAATTCGCAATTTAACCGATAATGATGTACAATGTACATTCGAGGGTCTAGTATTAAAGGAACATAACATAATGTGTATTGATAAAGCATATTTTACGTCATTATCGAGTTATCGACTATGACAAATTCACAACCCAATTAAACCTATAATGATTTATAATGGAAAGATACAATACATATATATTTTTTTGTATACATATAGATATGTAGACGATTCCGTGGAAGACGGCGGATAATCGGGAGTACACTGTACTCAAATATAAATTCCGTTTCAAATGTTTTACTCTAAAATAATACAAGAGAAGAAATAAAAACCACTATACATTTTTTTTAAAAAATAAGAACTAATTTGCATACATTTTTGAACTAATAAATTGTTTAGAATTATACATAAATTTTAATATCTATTGAATAATAATATAAATAATACTGTCATTATAATATTTAGTTCTCTAAAACAATAGGTAATAATATAAATCCAACAATGTAATAAGAAATTGATTTTGTTTATAAAAAATGCAAGCAGATAGTATTACCTATCAATATATAACGTAAGTCATTAAAGTGATTAAAATCATTAAAGTGATTGAAAGTCTTTGTCTTGTACACATAGGAATTTAAACGTGTTCTATTTCAAATTTACAGATAAGTCTAGTGAAGCGATATACTGAAAACATATTTGAATTTGTGGACAAGTCCACTTGAAATTGACTTTTCTTATTTTTTATTTTAGTCCCCTAAATTCTAAAAAAGCCATAAAAAAAAAGGAGTAATTAAAAAATGAAATAATTTTATTTTGAATGAAAATAAAACCAAAAATCAAAAAAAAGGTAAAAAATTAATTCCAAGTAGACTTGAAGAAAAGTTCAAATCTGTTTTCAGAATTCTTATCGGTTCACTAAACCAATTAGTACGTTGGAAATAGAACACGTCTAAATTCTTATGTTACAGGAGTGTAAGATAAAGATAGAAAATCACCACTTCCAATACTCTTAAGACCCAACGTTACACTAAATAGCCTTCTTTTAGATAATATTGTCCGTGTTATAATTATATACAATTGTATTTAATAGTCATAAATAAAAAAAAAAAAACTAAGATAGTTAAAAAGAATAGAATATAATAAAAATGAATTATTAAAGCTTCGTATTTAAACCATAAGAAGAAACATATAATGTTGTCTTGCTTAAGAGGTTAATTTTTCCATTTTTAATTATGTCATTGACATTACTCTAGACAACTTACGAGTGTTTCTTAAAATAACCCGTAATGTGTAAGTTAGAGTTAACTGGCGGCTGTTTTTTTACAGCAAACCAGGAAAATTCTGTACGTTAACCAACATTTACAGAACGTTATAAAAACGACCTTAAAATTAGTCTTAATTGCATATGATTATGCGACAGTGAATAGATAGGTACTTAATTATTGTAAATGTATCAAATTTTGGTATCGCAATGATAATCTTATAAAAGTAGTATAGTTAAAAACAAAAAAATTAACAATTTAATGTATGCACTACACACTGAAATAGTAAAAAAAAAGATATACCTATGCGAGTGTAATTAAAAATTGAGCCCGGTGCACTAACACAATACAAATTACAGTTCATTGATCGCATGATCTCGGTGTTAAGAAAGGTCACGTTCAAAATACGATTTATGGAATTCTCAATTATTGGCACACGACTATTACAGGAGTTAAACGTAGAAGGGTGTTGTCAGGTTATGGGTGAAGTAACCGACGTAAAGAAAGTCGGCAATTAAAGAGTGCGGGCACCTTACATACCTAATACGGAAGTACGTACAACTAACCGAGCGTGCTGGGCAAACGCGAAACGGGAGTATCGAGTGAAAAACTGTGTACCCACAAGGATAAGTAGGCGCCCGAGTACATAGGTGGTAGGTACTTACAAACTTGTGGTTTTTCGTCCACCTTGAGGCGGCCTTAAAGAATGAAAATGAACTCGTCATCTATGCGGCTGCGATTGACTGTCGTCGGGAACGTTCCACTACCGGGCGGTAGTATGAGAAAAATGTAATCCGCTTCGGTGGAAAGAAGGTTTGTTTTATGCCGTCCGTCGAACGGCGAAAATAATAATCGGTCAGGAAAGGTCTGACGAAATGGATAAGCACGGAAAGAATTTTACGTCTCGTACGACCTACAGCTGCTGTATCCGATAGCAAGGGCACGGTCGCAGTGTAGCCACACTGAAAACGAAATACTATTTGTTCGGTGGGGACGCTACTGTTCCACCGTCAACGCGTCGCGAACATCTGAAAATCGTTCGACGGAGAAAAAAAAAAAAACACCGAAGCCGCCGCCCGTCCGCCGGCCAATCGCATTTCGTCCGCGATACGCTAACGCTATGCTGCCACCGTCACCCCCCGCCACACCCGCCGCCGGCGCTATCGCGCCGCGAAATTGCCGTCAACACGGCCGTATAGCTGTGAGTGTTTCAACAGATAAACGGAAATTCAATTGCCGTCGGGAAAAATATTTATACCTATTCATAAAGTTTTGGGTTAGTGACCTTTGCACATAATTTTGGCTAATGTAGGTGCATCGTACACGTAAGCCGTTCGTCTATACGGATTTACTGTTCACATGAAACACCCCGTGGCAGTGGCGTGCTGAACAATTTTTTTGTACCTGCTCGAGTTAGCGAAACGGACGAATTAGTACCTACCCGCCCAAAACTGTCATATTTACGGCATGCAGTCGACATGAATAATATAAATGATATAATGGACAAAACTATTAGGGCATCTTTGATCACCGAAGTAGTTATACGTAATCGACATTTAACGTATTATTTGTTGACCCAAATTTATCCACCCGTTTTAGTCACGAGGCGATCGCCTCAAAAAAAAAAAAAAAACTTACCGCGGCACGCCACTGCCCCGAAGTATAAAGTACCTATCTACATTGTAATAAGAAAAAAAAACGGACATACTTCGCACGATGTGTGCGGCTACCGTTGTCGGTGAGAAGTTGAAAAGTTAGGATATAGAGGGGAACACCCGAACACTCGATGCATAATATCAATATCAACGATTAACCGTTGCGAACGAAAAACGATTCGGAGCGGAGTTCTGTTATACGCGTATCACAGCTTCGTAATATTCGCGATTTTTCCGAAAATTTGATATTAACACTTTTATAAAAAAAAACCACATATATTATCTATACTCAATTTTTTTTTTCAACCGCTTAGTGCGATTTATAATGGACCTCCTGTTAAATTTTCAAGCACATTTGTTCGGTTTAACGATTTTATCCTGAGAGTACCTACCTACCGAATAAATATTACCTGCGTAAAAAAAATCGGCAAAATTAAAATGTCTTTAAATAGTTCAAAAATCGCTCGAATGTTCTGCGAACTTCACCACGTCCAAAAAACGTAAATATAAATGTCCTGTTCGAATTTCAAGTCTACGCGAATATTTTCGACTGGATTACAAAAAAAAAAAAAAAAACCGCAATATTGAAAATATCGTAATTTTGCGAGTTTTCTCGTTTTTCCTGCGGGTCTTCCCGTTCGTTACGATCACCCCTTGGAAAAAAAAAAAAAAAAAAAAAAAAAAAAAATTTAGCTCTCCGACAAGTTGCTGCGTTTGAAAATCGAAGCGAGAATTCCGTTGAAACGTAGAAGAGCAGAGAAATCGTTCGCGGATTTAGGAAAAAAAAAAATTAACACCGCCGTTGTAAAACATACGCGAGACCGATACGTCCATCGCCCCGGAGCTCGGAATCCCGAACCGGCGTATGCCAGATACTGTTTCGTGGTACCGGCCACGTTGGCTTACAGCCGTTGTACCAGACATCGATCGGTGTTTCGACGTTTCCGACGAACGGAACGATAGATTACCGTTGCGGATCTACCGATGCGGATCGCGCGGTGTCCGGTACACCGCAATGCCGGGGGGCCCGTGCTGTACGTTTTGCCGCACGGGAATAATCGATACGCAGGTGTTTAACGGCGAATATCGCGTCGCGCGATTAGACATCGGCGCGCGTCAGGGGTACTACGGGGTCCGTCGAACGGCCGGTGCGCGCCGACGTGAACAACGGCGGACGCGTTGCGGATCTCGAATAAAACATTTTAGATTTTACATTACTGTGGCCCGTTCGTTTTTTTTTTTTCTGTGGCGTTTTTCACGGAAACCGTCGAAAACGAGGCGCACCCCGCAACACTCGGTATTTGTTTTTCACCGACAATATCCAATGGGCTTTCGACTATAATACATTTGTACGTTTTTTGCAAAAGACGAGAGCAACGGGAGAACTCTTTCCTGCGTGATCATTTTTCAGGCACCGCTAAACCGCCCGTTTTACGCGTATTGTGTTACCTGCCATAGGCCTACTGACCGTTAATAGACTTGATGCGGTGGTAGAAAAATATGGGCATGTTCTCCGAAAACTGACATAAGACGAAAACAAACAATGAGAAATCACCGATATCAAAATAGAAAAAAAAAAAAAAAAATCTTATTTACTATTCAGCACGATTTAAAATCGTTCTAATCACGGCCTTAGAAAAATCCCAGTCGTAAACGTGCTGAAGATTATATTAAATCGCGATAATATTTAGTCACGTGGCTTATAATGGTTCAACTATTGCAAGGTTTTTAGTTTTTTTTTTTTTTTTATTATTATTTGTTTTATGATTCAGAAGGTAATTGTATAATCTGGAAAGAATCATTTACAATAAGCACAATTGCACAAGTATTTTTAGGTTTACATAAAAAAAAAATAAATTAAATAAATTAGATTAGCTAAATTTTAGATAAAGGCGGCTCAGGTTTTTAGTTAAATCTTTGAACAAATAGTAGTGTTTAAATAACGCAAATGTACCTATGCATAATTGTTAATAGTTGATATTATTATAGGTACTGATCACGGTTATCACGTGGTACTGATTATGTTATCAATTAGCACTTCAATATTTTGAAAATACCTATTTGTCAAATCATAATCGTATGTACAATATACCGTATGCAAGGCGATTTATCGGACACAATACAATGATACGTACAGTTTTATTTGTATCTACGCGAGTAGGCATGCAGTTAGGAACATAATAAAATAATATATTATTATTTAATCAATGCTAAAAGTTAAATGATCTATGAACAGAAAAAAAAAGTAGAAAAACACGTACATTTAATAGCAGTCAATTGTATACAAGGCGCTATTTCCCGGACGTTGACTAGTATATTTATTTAAACGCTAGATGGCACAGTCTAAAGCATAAAATGGTAAAGTAAAACCGGAAAGTAATTAATAAATCATAATAAATACATTCGGCTGATTTAAAATTATAGCCCGTACTATCGGATATTGTGGTCAGTAAACTATTATTTCCAAGACGATTAAATAAAATGTATTTGTAAAAACGTCTACACCTCCGAAAAGTGATAAAACGATTCTGAGCGGAGTTCGGTTGTACATTTTTTAAAAGGCCGTAATATTCACGATTTTCGTCAACATTTTACATTAAAAGTCTATATAAAAGAAAAACAAAATTACATTTAACTCAACTTTTTCTTGTTGAACACTAAATATAACTTATAATGAACTTCCCGTTAAAATTCCAAGCATTTCTGTTTAGTTTTATAATTTTATCCGTAGAGTACCTACTGAATAAAATAATGTAAACATTTCGCAAAATTAAAATTACTATAAATAGCTTGAAAATGGCTAAGATATTTTGAACATTTCAACACGTTTAAAAAATATAAATATAGTTTTATAAGTTAATATAAGTTTTTTATCCAAATTCTAAGTCTCTACGAACATTTTGAACTGTGTTACACCGAAAATCAAAATCAAAATCCAATGATAGGTTAATAATGAGTTACAACCAACATAATATTACTTCATGATAAATGATTTAAACAACACATTTATGCGTACTGTTTGAAAATGTTTGAAGCCTTTGTGAACCACTTACACATTCATTATCTGCCTATTGGGAGGTAACTAGTAGTAGACCCTTTTTGTTTATGATAAAGTTTAGGGTACGCCGGGAGGCAATTCATATTAAAATTATCAACTTTTTGACCTCGGGAGGCGACTAATATGCACCTAATATTTTGTTCTGGTACAATCCCCTTGGTTTTTTTTCATGATAAAATGGTACTTGATATTAAAAGTAGCTTTTATACCATTTGAAGTTTGGATGAAATATATCTCGGTACTCGGCAATATTTAGTGATAGAAGAATAGTGTTAACGGCAAAAGATTAAAGGTATTATTATTCATAAATCATTTTGATTACCTATAGCAGTGTTTCCCAATTTATTTTACTCACGGAACATTTACGGGAACTTGAATATTTTTTGGATTACCCATTGTTTTTTTCATAACCACGTAACGCAGACATTTTTTGAATACTCAAATAAGCGGGCAGTCCAAGACTTTCGAAAAAAAACAGTGAACGTGTCCAATAAAAAAAAAAAAAAAAATAACAGCAATGACGATTTTTAAAGTTTTGTTTTGTTAATAAAACTTATTTATTACAATATTATTATTGTATATAATATCAAAGATGAAAAATTAATATTAATTTCTCATTACCTCAAAGATAGATTTAATGAGAAGATCGGAATCTTTCCATAGTTTTCTTCATTATTGTAATCAAATCCGGAGATATTCCTGAAAGCTGGATTATTCAACTAATTCCGAAAGTTAGTCTTCGTTTTTTTTTTTTTTACTCTGAACGTCAGTTTTGCACAAATATGAAGTTGCAATTTACAATAAAACGGTGACAGCCTTGATGAATAATTTTTTTTGTAATCACTTTCTATGGCATTCTAAAATTCCTTAGTTTTAATTATAAAAATAATCAAATCGAAAATGTTATTTAGTAATTTTTTTTTCTCAAATTCCTCGCGCATCCTCGGCTCTGGTTCGCGGAACCTTTGGATTCCGTGGAACACCAATTGGGAAACACTGATTTATAGGTACATTTTTCCTAAGTATAATATATTATACTATATTTGACTACAAGTATGAATGTCCCAGGATATTCCTGTATACCATACCTGTATAATATATGATCGAAAACCACAGTGCGTTGCGTATTCATATTATACTATTTTGTCTATTGGTATAATTTTGGGAAACTCACTTTTCCGCCAAATTCGATCTTACCGTTTACCGCGACTATAATAATTCGTACTACCATTTTCCGCCACAACAATTTTCGGTTTTTATATTTTGGTGATTCCTTGATGTAAACAAATATTTTTGGCCTTATAATTACATGTTCAACAGCTTTTATTTTACATGCTGCATATTTACTACTTATTGTTTCTATAATGCTTGGCTGGAGTATTTTTCATGATTGTGCTGCGGTGTATTTCTATTGATTGTAGAAATTGCATAATTATCATCTATATACACTTTTGCTGTACAGTTTTTAGTTGTACACCGTCAACGTAAGTCCTTCATTACATGAACCAATTCGAAATTTAAAATTGTCTAAAACATTAACTGTTTTTACCACGATTAATTTCAATAATTATATTTTCTATTGTGACGAATGTTTCTTTTATTTTGTTTCTTAAGATCGTCAATAAAAACTAAAATGTAAAACTCTACAAACGATAATATTTCGCGTTTCCTAATCTATAATATAATATTTTAATATTTACAATAAGGGGTTACCAAATTATAAAAACTGAAATTTGTTATGGCGGAAAATGTAATTACAAAATTATTTTACCGGCGGTAAATGGATAGGTCGATTTTGGCGGAAACCGGTGACGCCCATAATTTGTCCATAATTAATTAATGTGTATCTTACAATGTGTATTATTATGATTTTCGGGCGCTCACCAATTGCCTCAGAATTTAAATTGTATATTCATAATCATAAAGCATAACAACAATTACTGATATTGCGAGTTTATTTTATATTGATAATAAAGGGGCAAGGGGCGTAGTGTCACTGATTATTCGGTAGGCGTAGACCATCACGTCATGTCGACCGATTTCGGATTACCATAGGAGCTGGAACAGGCGTTTCTGAGTAGATAATTATTTATATTGTACAATTATTATAATGATGTACCTAGTTTGTAGTTTGTATAAAATGTTCACAAAGAAATTCTACGTTCAATATTACGAAATAATTGCCCCGTATAGAGCATATATTTTATTAGTTTTGAATTATTTGTCATTATTACATTTAACGCGAACATTATCTGGTCGGGTGTCTGAAATATTAACTTCTCGGAAAAGTCTTCGGCGCGGACCGGTAGTCGATGAACTCCGGGCGAACAACCCACGTTACGTGGATTCACTTTGTTTAGGTTACCACGATATATGTTCAATTTTAGTCGACTCGTTTTTACGTACAATGATTTATTATACCGGTAATTTATTTTTAGAACAACTACCCGTAAATTACCAGTAAACTACTTTTTTACGACAATGTTACAAAATGCATTTATCTATACCAAATTGAATAAAACAAGTATCATTGAAATTATAAAATACCTATATCGCGATACTATAATATTCAAACTATAGTTGTGGAAATTTGGTTTCCCTTCTTGTAATGTTATATAATGCATTATAAATTGTACAATTTGTAATCTTTTAGATAACCACGTATTAAATACAATTATATTGAAGCTAAACACAACGTTAAAGAATAATAATTATATAATAATTTATTTACTTAGGAATTAGTAACATTTATTGGTTATTTGAATAAAATGATTAAAAAATAAATTACTCGTGAAATAGTAAAGTAATTTATACGTCATGCGTAGCGGTTAAAATGCCGTGTTGCTTATCTACAGGAACAATTGGTCATACAAGTTAAATATTCAATATACAATTTTTAAAAATCTTAAGAATGTAAAATGAAGGTTTTATAATTTTAGATTCTGTGTGGAGTGAAAAATCTTATGGTTTTACAAAGATGTTTATTATTATTTTTTTTTCTGTGGAAAACTAGTCTACCAGAAATCTTGCTCGGATTCACAATGATAGTACTTTTTCTGAAAGGAAAAACGGGAAAATAGGTACAATATTAAATACATATTATTAAAGAAAATACATAACGCCTTTAATGTAATTATTTTACCATAATAAAACATATATTGTTGACAAAGGGTATACTATCAACTGAACTCCACTCAGAATCGATTTTTCGTTAGCAAGGGTTTATCGTCGCTTACAGATATACATTCAGTTTTCCCAGTATTACCACAACGTGCGAAGTTGCTCGGTTTTTTTTTTTTAAGTCAAGTAAAATATGTGATTGAGAGGATTGTAAAACTATAAACCGGCACTGAGGATTATTTCTGTTTATGCTATTATTCAGGAAGATTTAGAAAATAATTTCCATACATCAATCTATGGTTGAAAATAAATTAATGGAAAATTCCTTAGATTTTTTTTTTCGTCATTCCCTTCAACGGATATGTTCGAAGAGATAAGTATTTGTTTTTATGTACAAATAAGATCAGTCTTCTGGGACATCATTTATATCTATCCCTAGTCCCTACAATAAAACAGCTATTCTTGGTACGCGTGTGTATATGTTTCATGTTTGTAATTATTCTGCAGCAATATTTTACGAGACTGCGGAGTGTTATCTCATCGAAAGAACGGTTTTTTTTTTTTTTTTTTTACAGAAACACCAGTCATTATACTCGTATTATGATGTTTTACGTTGATTAGCTACTTCCATTCGGTAATACCAATATTTCTATGATTATGAACTATGAGTATACCTACCTACGTGCTTTCAGAAGATAAACCCGTTTATTTTCTATACGTATATACAAGGCGTATAACATTTTATGAAAATTTCATCAGCGCGATTCGAACGTTTCAATTTTTACTTATATGGTCAACATTATCTATATCCTATGAATAGCACACGCGTCTTGACGAAAGGCAATAAATATTGTAGTGCCAATATATATTAAATAAATCGTTAAAAAATTAAATTTAAATTTTTATTTTTTTGTATTGTTAAAGTTTTCCCGACTTAATAATTTAAACTTATTAGGTGTATAGAATTAAATCGAATTATAATTGTTGGCGTTTGTATAACAGATAGTCACAGTTAAAGTTAATTATAATATTTCAGATTTAACTACAACAATAATTGTACAATTTTTATTTTTACAATAATAATAAGGTAATAAACTAATTTAAAACATCGTGGGGACAATCACGCTTGTCTGCGATTATTTGTACGGTCATTCGGCTTGTCTATAGTGCAGCGGACCGTTCGCTTTACACAGATGATTGGAAAAGTTTACCGATAGTTCATTTATGTGGTTTCTCTTCTTGATATGTGTGCAAAGCACCGTTTCATACGAACCAAGGAGCATTTCAAATCGATTGTTTATATGAGTTGTGGCACATTTTCCCTAGACCGGGAGTGTATAGTAGTATCGGTCGGATAATTTGTTTATACAACAATAAACAACACTTCCAGCTCAGTGACGGTTGAAGGTTAGTTGTTTTATCTAATATTACTCCAAGGTATTTGATTTTATAATATAGATAGATAGATAGACAGATATTTATTCTTTATTCTTTAGATACACAATACATTACACGAATAAAGAAATATATCTACTCCGTTAAGCCTAAGCTTGTGATGGAGTAGAGAGTTAACAATAGTAATATAAATTGCATTAAATTAAAATAAAACAAAGATAAATAGGATACATACTTTCACATCAAAATAATCCCTATAGGGGTAAACAAATCGTATAAAATACCACCGATTCACCTATCACTTTATACAAAATAGCTAGGTATACTCTAATAAATAATATTTTAATAATATCTTACATAGGTACTATAGATTTTATTTATCTCGTTAACACGTTGACGAAAACAAAAATGTCTGTGCTAAAATGTATTTAAAACTAAAATTCCATATATTTACGGAATTTTTATTACAAGTTTTCGTTTTAAAGTCAAAAGTAGGTAATCATTTCAACTCCCCCCCCCCTTAGAAAAAAAAAGACATCCTAGAATAATGGGAACGGATGTATTTACTGTTATAGATAATTTAATGTATACCTGTAAACAATGATAAACCATTGCTTATAAAAAAACGATTCTGAGTGGAGTTCAGTTGATAATGATGCTTTGTCAATATTATATATGTCATATTATAGTAAAATAATTGAATAGGCTTTTTATATTTTCTTTAATAATATTTGTTTAATGTTGTACCGATTTTCCCAGTTTTCCCATGTTTTATCATCATGTTTTCACATTTTCCTGGAAAACTCTTGGGAAAATCGAAAAATGACCTCCCTAAAGTACCTTCTCAGACAATTTTTTTTTAGAAACATTGCTATCATTATAAACTAGAGCAGAATTGCTGGTAGAAAAGTTATGCACAGAAAAAAAAAAATCTTAATATATTTTAATATATTCGTAATAATCGTTTATTTTCCTGTTTTCCACCGTTTTTTTTTCGGTTTTTCAAATTTGATGAGAAAATTCCTTAGAAAATCGAAAAATTACATCTCTAAAGTACCTCTCCACACCGATGTCCTCTCAGGAAAGGCGCTACACTTAAATATCTTAGCATGTGTTCTGGTAGAAAAGTTTCGCACAGATAAAAAAAAAAAAACATCTTTGTAAAACCATAAGCTTCTGCACTCCACAAAGGATCAAAAAATAATGACAATGTAACATATTAGAGTTGCATATTTCTCTAAAATTGTTTGCTCTTTTTAAATGTTAAAAAAAAATAAAAATAAAAATCCTAAAAAAGTTAATATTTTTCGAGATATCGAAATAGTTAATATCTTTGTGGGATACTTTCGTATAATATGTTTGTACGGTTTGAAATAAAACCGTTTTGAAAATAAAATTTTTTTTGTCCTGTAAAAAATTAAAAACGGTGCAGTTATAACATCAAACCGTTTTAGAAATTAAAATGCTAACGCCAGGTAGTTTAAGAAATTAAAACTGTATTAAGCGTTTAAAACGGTTTATCAAATAAATATATTAAAATCACATTTTTGAAACCTTATCACTTTATCAGTATCTGTTGGTTCGATGTATGGATAATTATTATTACCTCGTATCGTGAAAAAAAATCACGTCTCAATTAATTTTTTTACATTTCATTAAATACTTACTTAAAAATTAAACACAAAGAATATTTTATTCAATTTCAACAAAGTAACAAAATTATATTATATTAAATCGGTCAACAATAAATGTTCATTAAACCGCTTTAATATCTGTGGACATTGAACATATAATATAATATATAAACGGGTAGCTAAACCGTTTTTGTAAATTTAAAAAAAAAAATTAATTTTTAAACCGTTTTAACGCAATCGTACTATTTTACACTATTATTATTAACACGTGAATCGTTTATTCTATATACTTTGTTCTTTAGACTTAATATTTTATAATATTTACAGATTTAATTATTTTTTCTGTCATGATAAATCATAATATATTATTATTTACTATCAATCTTAAGATGATTTCCCTGTCAATCGTAAGTACCTACCAATAATATAATATCAAATCATATTAAGGCCCGTTCTCATCAAAACCAATAAACTCCATTTTCGAAAGATTGATCTCAGTTTTTAAATGAGTGAATTTCATTACGATAATCGCGTTTTTGATAAACACGTTTTCGATAAGCATTTAGCCAAGGTTGTGCATTAAATTACGATTATTCGGTAGATACCGAACTTTATAAACATTTATAACGATCACAAAAATATTACGATTTTGTTTTGCGCAACTTTTCTACCAGCAATTTTGCTCCAGTTTAAAATGAAAGCAATGTTTCAAAAATAATTTGACTGAGAAGGTACTTTAGGGAGGTAGTTTTTGGATTTTTCTAAGTGTTTTCCCAGAAAATGTGAAAAACCGGGAAAAAACATGGGAAAACCTGGAAAAACGTAGGAAAATCGGAAAAATCGGTACAACATTAAACTAATCTTATCAAAGAAAATATTCAAAGCCTATTTAATTATTTTACTACTTATGACATATATATTGTTGATAAAGTAACACTATCGACTGAACTCCACTCAGAATCGTTTTTTCGTTGGCAATGGTTTGTCGTTGCTAACAGGTATACATTAAATTAACTATAACAGTGGCTGCACCCGTCCCCGTTATCCTAAGACGTCTTTTTACATTTTTTATAAGTCAAACAAGTTAGTAGATATATGACAAACAGTATAATATAATATAGTTAAATTAAGTATGTACTTAGGTAGATATTTTTTCGTATTTTAGATGTTTTTAAAATGATAAATATTTTCGAATTACACGTTTGAAAAAAAAATTGTAGAGCATATTTTAGGGATTTTAAGTGTATATAATTCTATAATTGGCGATTTTTAAAATTATATATTACTTCTGCCCCTTAGGAATCACTGATCACTGTATAGTATATATGTATAATCTTACCTATTTCATTTATTACCTAAATAATGTATAAATATTATAGTTATTTTGATCCAATTAAAAAATTAAAAATTAAAAAGACGAACATACCTCGCACGTGGGTGCAGCCACTGCTGTAGGTGGGAAGTTATATGTAATAGAATGGGTATATCTGTAAGTAACGATATCCCATTGCTAACGAAAAAACGATTCTGAGTGGAGCTCAGTTGATAGTGTTGCTTTGTCAACAATATATGTCATATTATGGTAAAATAATTACAAAAATGTGCGTTTCCATGAGAAAAATGATAGTTTAAAAAAGATTAAAATAATAAAAACTTAATAATAACAAAATAATGACAATCTTTTTTAACCTATAGAACCAGGTTTTTATCATTATCTCGAATATTAATAATGTGAATTTCAAAAAATTACCGGTTTAAAAAAGTACCACCCAGAGTACATTTCCTTTCAGAAAAGGTGTTATACTTGATTATCGAAGTAAACTTTCTGATTGAAAAAGTGTTCACATAAAAAAAAAAATTAACATTATCGTAAAACCAAATGTAAAAAAAAAATATGAGAATTTTGAGATTTGTTTGATGATTGACAAACATTGCGAACGTATAAATCAAATTTAGCTACAGAATATGCATAATAGAGAGTATGCATAATATAGAGTATGCATAATTTTTTAACACTCGATATTATATCAATACTATAGCGTTTTATATATAAATAGCTGCCTACGTATCGTATGATAAATGTCTAAGTGTCGGGTAAATGGATAATAGCTAGCATAATGCATAACATAAAAGATTATAATATTATAGAAACTTGTAGATATGCCTATTATATTTTAATACACTAAAATAATTTCTTACAT
This sequence comes from Cinara cedri, assembly GCA_902439185.1. Lineage (NCBI taxonomy): Eukaryota > Metazoa > Arthropoda > Insecta > Hemiptera > Aphididae > Cinara > Cinara cedri. The sequence continues at coordinate 110,014 of CABPRJ010002397.1, forward strand.
TTTATATTAAATTTTTAATGTTTTGTTTAAAACAGTGCAATGTTTATAAAATTCATATAACGCACACATTTATGATGAATATCAAGCTAAAAGTATATCGGGGAGTATTCGCCCCAACCGCCTGGGTCCACCACTGATATAGGAGAAAGTTCTACAAATATTAAATAGTTATGGAATATTTTATTCATTATACACAAATATATACGAATTATTGAATATTCATGTACCTACCTAAAAGTTAACAGATACCTTATATAGATAGGTATACGCAATTTAAAGATTAATACAAATTACATTTTTTTTTTTACAAATTCATCATTATACTCATAGGTATACCAACTCAGTATATTATCTTTATCATGACCGTCTATATTTTCACTATTTAGGCAGTATAGGCAATAAATAATAATAAAAAAAAAATGATTAAAATATATTAGCTATAAAATAGTAGTAATGGTATAAAATATAGAAAATTTGTCAATTCGTAAATATTTTTTATATCAAATCGCAACATAGCAATATATAGCTGGAAAGTGGTAAACTCTGCAGGTAAGTCATTGGTTTTACTTGTTAAATATTTATATACACAACTATTTATAAATCTGACATACAAAAGTGAATATTTGAATACACAGTTTGGATAAGTAGGCTTATCGAAGTTATTTCAGATTCTGAGCATATATGGTAAAGAATTTAATATTGATTTTGCTATGATTTTAGATTCAGAGCGTAGCGAGGGGTCTATTGGTTTTACTTTAATGTGTAGTTCTTATTTTTATATATTTTTTTTGTGTCTGTGAGAAACGTTTTGAATAGAAAACTTGTACTGATGTATCAAGTGTAGCATCTTTTCAAAAAGAAATTTTTGAGTTAGTTAGCGCATAAGAGTGGTCATTTTTTGACTTTCCAAGCGGTTTTCAAAATAATTGGGAAAACCTGTGGAAAAACGTAGAAAAGATGGGAAAATTTACGAAGATAATATTTTTATTATTTTCAATTTTATTTATTTTAATTCAAAGTGTTCGTATAGGGATTTTAAATTTGGAAAAAAAAACCTTATACTTGCCTTTTATATAGACGTGGTAAAATTTTCAAAACCACTAAGCCATTTTTGAACTATTTACAGACATTTAAATTTTGAAAGTTTTTACTTAATTTTTATTTGGTAGATACTCTGTGGATAAAATTGTTAGACTAAACAGAAATTTTTGAAATTTTTACAGGAAATTGATTATAAGTATTAAATCGTACTTAAGGTGGTAAAAAAAAAATTGTGTGTAATTTTTTTTTGTAAGTTTTACGAAAATCGTAAATATTACGGCATTTCAAAACATATATAACCGAACTTCACTCCGAATCGTTTTTTGTTAGCAATGGATGACCGTTAGTTACAAGTATAAATTAAATAACTTTATGTACCCCACTTTCCCAAAACTCACCTACAATATTGGTCACACCCGTCAGCAGTATCGGTTCTTTTTTTTGCGTTATCTACGATTGAATCTACAGTTGGAAGTCCCGCTGCCTTTTTGCAATCTGAACCTAAATAATATGATACACTGATTAGTGTTTATATTACCTTATACAATGGTACGCAAAATATTCACAGTTATAATATTACACTTAAAATTTTATGGTAGACAGTCTATTTATAAATAGTATATAATGAGTATTATTTACTATAGTAACAAAAATTGTATTTTGTAAGTTTTTGATCATATAGTAATATTTTTTTATTTTGATGTTTTTCGAACTAGTATTGTAATACTTCATCTAGGGAAATGCCGGTTATAAAAGAATCACGTTAACAATAATATTATTTTTATTACCTTGATTGACTATAATTACTTTAAACCTTACCTGTGTAGATTGCAGCATTAATACTTTTTTTATTAAATATATCTGTGGATAATCTACATACATAATCAGTAGCACCAAAATCAATTTTAAAACATATTGCTGTCGTATACCTAGACATTTTTTTTAAAAAAAATAACATATTTGGAATAATAAAACTTATACAACTCAGAAAATGATGTTGGAATAGTTAAACTATTTCCAATAAGTTTTGGTTAAATTACTGATCTCAGCAAAAAAATTTAGTATTGAATTATTATCTTAAAATATTAAGTATAAGTAACAACGTTAAAATATTTATTATACAAATTATAAATATTTGGAAGAAATTATTTTGTTTCATTATTTTTCTAAATTTTAGTCTTGAGACAAATTTAGGCAAGTTACACCAAGTTATACTTTATATAATTGTAAATTGTAAATTATAGTTTTAATGCAAATATATATATTAAAAAACAATTATTTGATTTTAATTCATGAAAAAAAAAATAAAACAATATCAATGCCTTGGAAAATGCTGACTTTTATATACAAACGTGTTCATAGTATTTTCGGTGTTCATATTTTCAGTTAGGTCACCTTCATACAGAATTAACATATAATTTTCAAGTCTTTCTTCTAGCATTATTCTCAATATTTGGTCTTTACTAGTTGCAAGTTTGAAAGTGTCTTTCTGTCAAAGAGTTTAATATATAGCTATCGTCTACTAAATTTTACTTATCTGAATCAGAACTATTTATATATTTGTGGAAGACATCTGGAAGGTTAATTGTATTTTCAAGTACAAAAATCTTAACGGCAATTTGAAGGTTATCAGATATAACATTTTCAACATTTAAGTATTTTTATACACAGTTAGCTGCCCCATTAAAAAATTTCCCCACAAGATTTAATTCCAAGTCTAGATTCAAATTATGTATAACTTTTTTTTTTTTAAAGTTCAAATAGGTGAAATTCTGTAGTATTTCGAGATTCTCGTATGGCTGGTATAATTTGTCAGTAGTGAATACCAGGTGAGTATAAATTTTCTTATCATCGAGTAAAATTCAATATTACCATATCGGACTGAATAGGCAATTAAATTTAACTTTGAAATAGATTTTTTTTAGTAGGTCTTTTGGTAAGAATTAATATGATCTTATATTTAATATGTATTTTTTTATTTCATGTGTTACGTTTTTATTTTTGACAAAGTAAGTTGGATAGGTTTTTAAGTCTAAAATAAATAATTTATAGCTTAGTCACCAACTTAAAAATATTTTATTAAACACAATGTCTTCTAAAATAAAATAAAACATAACCATAAAATATGACACTTAAAACTTAATAAAGTTAGTTACCAACTGATTAAAGTTTGAGTATATTCAGGATCAAGATTTTTAATAGTTTGTATACCTCTACATATTTTTACTACATAACTAAAGAAAATTAATAAAAATAAAATACACTTTATACAATAATCCAAAACTATACAATTTCTTCTTTTTAGAAGTGTTTTGAACAGAATATGCATTTTGAATTAACCCCATATCCGTTTGGTATAGCAATTTTCCACTTGGTTTTCCCGCAGGATCTAAAATCATTGAAACCTAATATAATAAATAATGTTTTAATATTGCACTCATAAAAGATGTAGCTAATAATACAAATTCAAAATTGTATGTTTATTTACTTAAAAATGGCTCAAATGTTTTGAATATTTTACCACGTCTATAAAAGACAAATATAAGATTTCTGTCAATATGTTAAGTCCATGAATATTTTTCATTAAATGACAACAAAACTGAAAATAATAAAAGCATTATTTTCGTAAATACTGTCTCATCTTTTCTACGTTTTTCCCGGTTTTTCACAAATATTATGAAAACCTCTTGTCATAAATTATAAAATTCCAATAATGAAATATTAATTGAACAGGTAATCAGTTTTGTTCTTCAGACTGGGTTCAAAATTTAAAAAACCTAAGGATTTTATAAGCGAAGTTAAGTTACAAGTCTAAATGTTGAGATTTAATAATGTATGTTGATATTTTATTAAAAAAAAAAATTTATAATTATTGGTTTTTCTGTAGGTAATAAGTCAGATAAGAAAACAAAAATTATGATTTCTCCTTTGTATAAGTACTATGTGCACGTATCATATTATCCGAGTAATTATCATATTAAGCTAAGAATATTTAGGTGCAGGCATATCGTTCCGAATATAATATTAGGCGAGTATCAAATATTTATACACCTTTTTGTATTTTTCGATTTAGCATCTTTATTTTTACACGAAAACACATGTCGATTCCAATTTGTATCATTCAAGTTATGTTATTTTTCCCACATAAACAACCTATACTTTTATTATTTGATATTTTAAATTTAGTTTTTCGTAGATTTAAATTAAAATAAAAACAATATACATAAGTCACAGGACAAAACCGAACAACTTAATTGATAATTTACAATTTATTGATAAAATATTTCTTATATGATAATAAAATAATAAGCGTTCGTTATTTTACAAAATGTATTATTTATTATCAATGCTCTTGAAGTTGCGGGATTTATATTTTTTATTATTACAACAACATTATTGTGGTGCATATTATATTTTAAGAATACCTAAACTTGAAAACCAGTATAGCGTATACCGGTCGTAAATCGTAATACACGATTATCATGAATACTAGGAGACCGAATTCCGTTTATCGATATCGTCCTAAAAAGAGTCACACGATAAATAATTGCTCAACTTTACTGTTGTACACAATGTGGTATTAAAGGTATAAATTTTAATGCGTTGAAAAATGTGTAATATCAATTATTGTTATAGACTCGTGAATATTGGTTATTAATTCTGGTTCTCGTTGCTTAAAAAACATAACTGCCCGCCACTTCAAAAAGTAGGTGCCTATCGCGGCCACAATACCTGAACATATAGATCGGCGCCACTGGTCATATAGTCACGAGCTAGATAAATATTGCACGATCGACCTTTCACATCGAACGAAATTCAAAGACAAAAGGTCACATGCCTTGTTAGTAAGTAATACTTTGTTGCAAATATTTTAGGATAGGAACAAGGCAATTTAAACGGGATACAAGGGGGGGAATGAGTAATCGTCGCCCTCCACGGACTGTGTTTTTTGTACGTAATTCATATTATTCTATAACTGTTTATAGAATACAGTGTGGTTGCAGTATTGTTATAAGCTAGTAAGCGATAGACACGTTTGTTGCCGATAGAATCATAGGTAATATGTCAATATATTCATAAATCAGGAGTATGGTCCGATATATTAAATTGTTTATATTATACCTAATTAGTAATAATGACAAATTAATAAATAATTAATAAATTAACGATTTACCTAAATAGTCTATTAGAAGATATGTTGATAAAAAACAAACGGAAATACTTCGCATGATGGGTGGGCCACTGTTGTAGATTGAGGAGTTGAGGTGGTTGAGAGAAAACTGAATGCATAAACTGTATGCAACAATTAATCATTGCTAACGAAAAGCGGTTCTGAGCAGAGTTCGGTTATACATGTTTTGAATGGCCGTAATATTTACGATTTGAAAATAATGCCTTTCGTGAATTTGCCTAGGTTTTTCCCTGCAGATATTTTTCATTTGTTACAAATACATATGGGAAAATCAAAAAATGACTTCACTGAAGTACCGTCCCCAATCAGATTTCCTTTCGGTAAAAGCGCTACACTTGAAAACCGGAGCGAAATTTCCGGCGGGAAGGTCGTTCGCGAAAAAACAAATAAACATCATTGTTAAACCTGCAATACATCGCTCGTTCCGCTCAGAATCTAAACAATATCCGCGGGACAAACCGAAATTTGACAGTGTCTCGAGGCGATTATTCCGCGGTATCCGGCCGGTGAAAACGTACACAACTGCCGTGTAGACGGGGGGAGGGGGATGGGGGAGGCGTCTTGTACGGTTGTACGTCGTATATTTTATCGCGCGACGATAATATTATGTTCCGTTTACCGACTCGAGCGATGGACGTATTATCAAAAAATGAGAAAAAAAAAAAAAACCGTACACGCTTATATCGTTCGTAGGCATATTATAAGATAGGTACCTACACATTTCACATTACAGTAATAATAATAATAATAATAATATGTGGGTTCGTTTGCCGATAACGGCGTGGCCGCCGCCGCCACCGTCGCCGTCGCCGTCGCCGCCGCTGTATCTGTACGGTCGCCGCCGTCGTCGCCAGTCGCATTGCTGCGTCCGACTCGTGCGGTCTGCTTGCGGTCTTTTCGTCCGTGGATTTAGCGCGCGCGCGCGCTCGCTCGCCCGGTTTGAATTTTACGTTTGAATATCTGACCGTTACGCGCGCGGTTTTCCAATCGTTTTTCCTGCCGAAAATCGCGACACGTTGATTTCAGTCCGTATAACAAACGCACCCGCCTTCCACCGCCGTTTCGCGACCCGTCTCCGCGGCAGTCGCGCGAATACCGCGCCCGCGACACTTCGGTCCGAAGAGACCGGGGGGAAATAGAAAAAAAAAAAAAAAAATTAAAAACCCGCCAATTATAATCGCACGCGCCGTAGAAAGTGAATAAAAATAAAATTTAAACTCCCTGCCCCCTCCCGGACATATTCTTCCGAGAACCGTCGAGTCGTCGCAGGCTGTATTTGATAAAACCGGATCGAAATCGCGCGTCCGGGTTTTCCCACCGTGTCAGCCGCGATATCGTTTAGCACACCACCTATTTCCGTTTCGTTTTATTCCTTTCCCTCTCGCCACACCACTCCCCTCCCCCTCCGTCCGGATAGTAATAGACGAGGAAAAAAAAAAAAACGATCGCGTTTTCAAAATTCGACGGCGCCGCGCCATCTCCGCGGCCGTAACAATATTATTATTTATTCCGCGTTATCTCGGGGTGTTCGGCGCGCGCGCTCCGAGTACGAAATATTATCGGGAAAAAAAAAAAAAAAAGAAATATAATAATAAACCGTTTCGTTTATCGCGGTCGTCCCGCGACCGCGTCTGCCATCAACGCCGCCGACGACAACTGCTGATAACGAAACCGGCAGTCGCGTATGAGATGCTTGTCACCGCTGCTGGTTAGTCGAAAGAGAACCGTCACCGTCACGTCCACCGCCGCGATGTCCAGAAGAAAACAGCTGAACCCGAAGCCGCTGAAACGTAAGAACAATAATGCAAAAAAACCATAATATTTAATGTTATTACCGATACCCGGTGTAGACAATATGCCTCTGTTTACAAAGTGACGAACTATTGCGCGCGCGCGCGGTATTCGAAAACGTTTTCCGAGCGCGGAGGAATGCGTGCCCGCGTATAACGTTTTACGAGATGTTTTACTATCGGTTTTGTTTTGGTTTTTTTTTTTTTTTTCCTCTCTACTTCATTAATCGATAATATCGCGACAACATTATCGGTAAAATCCGGCGGCAAACGATTTCGCGGTCTGCGGCGGACGTTTTCTCTATTACCGTAATAATATTGGAACGGCGCTTCCGAACCGCCCCGAAAACGGAACAAACATTATTCGTACCGTTTCGTTTCCCTTCGTAAAATTAATATTTCTAACGTTAATTTTTTTTTTATTATTTTAGTAGTTATACGTACGTACCTATTATAGACAATCGTAGTACACGATCGAAATATTGTCTACAAACGAACGCCGAGATACGAATCGCGGACGGCGACGCGTATCTTTTCTGTCACCGCGTGTCCGGGGGATCCGGGTCTCAGAAACTATATATTATTATTATATTATTCTTTGTAAGACAGGATTCGATTTTGATAAAAAAAAAATAATAATAATAATAATAATAAAAACGAGAAAGAGAGAGGGAGAGTATATATACGTAGAAAAAAAAAAATACAATAAGATATCTATCAAGAGTTATCGAGTGGTCTGTCGAACACGTGGACGTCGAGTGTTGCGTACGATAATCGCTGACTTTGGTATCGTGGCGTTTTTCAAATCTTAAATTAGCGATTATCCGTCTCTCGAGTTCTCCGTATAAAAATGACGTTGTAAAATCCGCGATAAATATTATTAGGTTTATTGGGTATATTTATTGACACTGTAGATGATCACTAATGTATAGTCTATATATCTAATAAAATACTAGAATATTATTTCGTCTAAATTTTTCTATATACAGAAAAACGACAAAGGTGGCTTGAACGCACTTCAAAAAGGTGCACTGCACTATCAATAAACATGGGGGCTCGGTCCAAACATTGTACGAAGGCGTTCTATAAACTCAAATTTACAATGTATCAGTCGTTACTGTTTAATATTTAATTTTCTATAAAATCTCGATATATTTATAGGCATATTACGGTATTTTTCTATTCCTGTGGCACAGTCAGGATTTTTCAAACGGGGAAGGGGCGTTTAAGAGGTTGTAGGACGGTTCAAGCGTCTACAACCTTCTTAGCCTTACCTAAAGCTTAAAAAAAAAAAACAGCAATATAAAGTTATAACACACAAAACCCCTTTGGCTACACTTGTGGTTCTTGTATCAACGATCAACGTCGGATTAATGGTTCAGCGGGTCGAACCTTAAGAACTTGTAAATGGGTCCCCGTCATATACATAGTTATTTATTTTAAGTAAATTTGTATGCTTAATACAAAAATGTTTCACGGACATTTTATTTACTCGCCTCCCCCCCCCCGTATTTACGTGTTCCTCCTTAACCACCGGGGCTCTCCAGCAGCGATGGTGGCTGGTGAGAGGTCATATTTAATAATGTCTACATTCCCGATATCATGATTATCCCAATCCACCGCTAGAAAGCGGCGGTGACAGATTCTTTATAATATAAAATCTAATGGCGACGTTTGTCGGCGTTTACTGCCCGTCCGGTCCTGGTGTTGTTTGGTATGCAGGGTGGCGGATCCGGGCCAATAGATAAAACGGGGAAGGCGATCCGGAAAATTCGTACAAGACACGCGTTTATAACAACGCGCTCAGAGCCAAGAGTATACTGTAGAGTTAACCGGAGCGATAGGGGGGGGGGGGGGGAGGCTGTCGTCTCCCCCCGTACCTGCCACCGGTTGGAATACGAGTAGCGCTCGTTTATTGTGCGGGAGGAACTTCGAGATGATTTCGATGTTTTTAATCATTCGTAAATATAAAAACGTGGGCAGGTAGGTAGGTAGGTAGGTGTACCTATTTTATTTTAGAGTTCTTGCGTTCTGAAACGATTATGTGCTTGCGAAACGATCGTTTAAACAGATTAAATTCAAATTAGACGCGTGTTTATATTTTGTAACGTGCGAGTTTAAGCCCGTGTCTGCGAGGCGGTCGTATCTGTCTGATTATATACAGATCGAAGCGGTCTCTGATTTTCATCTACGAACAAAAAAATTACGAATTCAACTTACACTACTTATTTATAGTAATATTATGTGTGGTATAAATTGTAATTTAAAAATATACATTTATACGCGAAATACTATTATCTGATATCGCCGTGTGTCATATTATTATTATTATTATTTATAACAATATTTAACGAATGGATCTGAAAATAAAAATAAACAATTTAAATCCGTTATACCGTTTACGGAGTCTTCTTATCTTTTGCTTCCGATACGCATTCTTAAATATTATTATTCGTTTTAATGTTATTATAGAAACGATTTTCTATTCTGTTTTTGTGTTTCTGAAATAAATGTCAATCAGCAACGGCGTACCGCAATGATAATAAATAAAATTATCCTGTGTTTTTTTTTTTTTTTTCTTACAAACTTATTATCATAGATACTGCAGACTGTACATTTCGCGTATCAAACTGCAGTTAATCTGAAATTTGAAATCGTAATACACATTTTTCCGGCTTATTTATTATTTATACGTATAATGGTTATGGCCGGGATCTCAATGAACTTTGAACGGTTTTCTAACGCTTATTGCGTTTTGTTACAAATTCGTTTCGCGTACTTTGACGGAGAATAGAATTTTTTTTTTTAGAGCGTTTTAGGTTTTTCGGATGTTAAATTCCAACTTATTGTATTTTGAAATTCATATAGACCAAACTACCGGTATTTTATTGCCTAATGCGGGACAATATAGATTCGTTTTGTTACAAATCCGTAACATTTTTTTGTGGTTCTTTGACCGGGAATGAACCACTTTCATTTCGCATTTTTCGGAAAACGTTCGATCGGGGCAATATAATAGTACACTCCCGGCCCTGTAGATACAGTAGTAATTGTTCGGTTCGGCGGACAAACGGATTTTACCGGAGATTTCACGACGGTATCGATGCAACTCGGTAATTATGTTATCGCGCGCATACGTATTGGTACCGCGTGTGATTGGTATTTGTTACAAACGGAAACCAAAAAAAAAAAAAATAAAATAAAATAAAGGAATGTTTGTCACACATCGCGGGTCCCGTGACCTATCTCCGGTACATACCTATACCTACGTTACATGTACCTATAGAGCCGATATTGTTATTATTATTATTATTATATACTCGGGTCGTAGTCTGGTTATAATATAGGTTTGCCCTTGATGATGTTTGATAGTTCGTGCTCTATCATCTCGGTTGGACTCCCCAGATGAGTCGTTCAGATTAGTCGGCCGGGAACCGATGGGGACCTGGTGCAGCATTCACAATATTATCCAAGCTGATAACGTTATTGGATAAATCTACCCGGGCCCGCGTTTTCATCTCTAAATCTCGGCTCAACGTTACTATAACACTGCACACAACGCGCGACGATAGTCATCTCGCTGGGTTCTATAACTTTTTTTTTTTTTTTTTTTTTTTTTCCCGTTATCTTTCCGTACACGAGCAATCACCCTCTTTTAATTACAATCTATATACACCGTACACGGACATAATACTATTATCTTATATTATTATTAATGTTATTATTGTTATTGTTATTACCGTCCGTCCCGGCGCGTTAGACCGCGAAATAACGAAAAATCGCGTTTTAATATTAATATATTTCGTGTATCACCTGTATTGTTTATTTTGTTTTGTTTTTTTTTTCTAACGGACGACGATTTGTAATGTGACTTAAACGTGACAAAGTGTTGAAGGCTATATATATATATATAAAACTCGAAAGTAGATACGTCCTGAATCCTGATTTAATAATGCCGTGGCCTTAACAGCGTTTGATTTCGATAAAATTAAATACAATTCTTCATTTTTACTCGGAAGAAGAATTTCTTTCGTTTTTTTTTTTTTTTTTTTTGGAGCTATTGATTCTTTCATGTTTCCTTCCTCTTACCCCGGAAAATACTTTTTCAAATTGTTCTGATTTTTCTATACACCGTATACGTTAGAATATGCGAATTTTTTACTTGACGGTATTGAAAATTCGATACAAATTTCCATGTAGTTTTTTTCATAAAATCTTAAACACCTAACTGACGAAAAATGTCGTTGTACAGGTTTTATTTTTATTGATTCTGGAGTCATCTTGTACAAAAGAACAAACTAAATAAATATAGACCTGGATAAAGTAGTTTAAACGAGAACTTCGGAAAAAGAATGAGAATTGCGCAGGAGTAAGGGAGACACGGCTAGGTTAGGTACTGGAATGGAAACCTATGTGCGAAAGAGATCTCGTGGGCGACCTAGAAAGTAATGGATGGATGCAGTGAAATAAGATCTCAGAAAAGTAGGAGTACAAGAATGGAGGACGGTAGTTCAGAACAGAGAGAATCGCATAGATATCGTGGTGGTGGCGTGAAAATTCTTCAAGAGTAACTATCAAACGCCAGCAGAAGAAGAATATTATACTCTACTCAAAATGGTTGTTTTTCATCGCAACGATTTATCATCGCTTTCAGTATATAAATTAAATTACCCTATATACACATATATCCTATTATACATTTCAAACCTTTTCCGTACTATACTGCAGTTGCCTATACCCGTGACTCGAAATATAGGTACGTCCTTTTCGTTTTAATTATACGCCATTAGTCGATATATGAAGGGCATTTAAATATTTTTTTAATTATCGTAAGCACCTATGAAATGTGAAATTAAAAAAAAAATAATAATAGTATTTTAATGTTTTAGATTTTTTATTTGTTCAACATAATATAATATTTTATTATATTATGCGAGATGATATTATAATGCATACGAGAGGATGTGTATAACGTTTTAATAATTTTTACATACAGCACAGTCGCAGTAATTATATTTTATATTTATTTTTAATAATATGCGTTGTTAAGATGTTACATATTCTATATTATATTATTATTATTATTTATAATCTTGTAATCGTTATATTTCTTAATAGTTACAGTAATAATTAGGCGCCTTATAGATTTAACGACGTTATCGGGATCCAACTCAATCTGTTTTAATGAAGCAAATATCATGTATAGTAGCAAATAATAAAATATGGTTTAATTACTATAGTTTTGGTAAAATAATTCTTCAATAATATAATAAAATAAAGAGGCGCGCAAATGCTTTCAAAAGGGGTTTTTTTTTTTTTTTATATGTATAGAAAAGTCAATTAGATGATATAATATACGTATATATTCTAATACTATGTAGGCATTTACGGCGATAATAATTTATTTTTCATTTTACTATAACCTAGCCGATTAATTAATCTCGATGTTGAATATTTTACAATTTAATAATTAATAACAATATTATGATGATAATAACGATGTAAAGTAAAAAAACCTAGATAAAATAAATTAATGACAGCATTTTGTTATACAGTATTCGTTTGTGTACTAAACTTGTGCTAATCCTTGAGGTTTTTTTTTTCTTTCTAATTATTTGTTTAATCAATTTTATTCGTATCGAGTGTAGATTAAATATTATATTGAACAAAATGAATATTGTATAATATAATGCGCGCGTAAAATATTATATCCATATAATACATTGTACGATGAGCTGATATTATTGGTATATTTGTATACCTATATAATATCGTACTAAAAACCATTCGCGGTTTTTGAGCTATTAAAATATAGTAGTGATTAACCTAATTAAACTTTGATATTTTTTTTGTACTTTGTAGGTGTAAACGTATATATAATAGATGCATATTATAAACTTTAATCTTTATAGGATTCAAGTGCTACGATAATAAACGTTCGTCATATAATATTATATTTATTATGATAAAATTATTACAATTTGCGTTATTTTGTACCTATACCCGCGGGCCGCGATATATCGGAAATATCGGAATATAGAGTAACATTAAAATATATTTTTCTATATTTCTTAATACGCAGAGGAAGATAAAGGTTTCTAGTTTATCGTGTTAAATCGTGCGTGAGTTCCTGTTCTATATTAAGCATGTTTTTTTTTTTTTCTTAATATACTAATTAATTTTTCTCTTTTCCCGTATATATCTGAATTTAATCGATCGAATTAAATTATGCAGATAAACATATATTTCTATGAAATCTGTTTCTTCGTTAGTAAAATATGCCTAATTAAAAATCATCATGTCGATCGAAATTTTCTTAATCAACTTTAAAACTCGTGATTATTTTCTATTTTTATTAATATAATATAGCCTCGTTATGTTTAATTCGATACATCCTATATCGTATTATCCATATAGGACGGAGAATAAAAAAAAATAATTTATACTGTAATCGTTCGAACTGTGATAAGAAATCGGTAAAACGAATTATAAAAATAAAATAAAAACATCGTCGTTATGTATGAATAAGTGTCTCTTAAATTATCTGTGCGTAGATAATAATGTATATAAATGTGTATAATTTATACCTACTGAGTGTTTTGTTCTCGTATATTATATGCGATGGTCGTTACGAATACAACGTGAAAAAGTAGAACTATAATATTTTCATTTAATACGTTTGATAACGAAATAAAAGTTATATACGCTGTCAGAGATCAAGTGATTTATAATTAGATAACAATTATACAAAATTATTATAATGAACAATCATCGTAATCAAGAATTCTTAGAAACTAGAGGTACGGGTATAAAGACCTTTGCCGACGTATATAATCAATGCGTATCATACATTATAATTCCAAATAGAACCTATCGCAAAACAAAAAAAAAAAAAAAAACTAACAACTTTCCATTAGAATTTTATTTGTGTTGGATTTTTAGTAACCGTTTTTTTTTTAATATTGGTATGCATGCACCTAGTGATTAAGAAATTAAGTTCTTTCTGTACATATTATAGTATACTATTATATCACAATGCAAAGCCCGGTTCAAGCGTAGTTCAAATATTTAACGTATACGCGTCAAACGTTAAATTATTGTTCGGGCTATCAAATATCCATAGTTATTAGATCTTGCTGATGGTGATTGGTCGAATATTCAAAAACTTATGTTTGTGATTTATACATTTATATAAAATGCTGGTAGCATAAATGGCCATCAATCCAGTCTATTTGAAGTTGGACGCATTGTGTAGGAACCGAGCTAAGAGAACGCCGAGCGTGTATTTCCGTCTCTGTCAATCTGAAAACATAGTAAAAATGTGTTTGTATACTTCCCACATATTACTTAGGACTCGTGTTCGTATAAACTATTGATTTATGGATGTCAAAATAAATAGTTGTACTACCTAATAATATGTCTAGAGTTTTGTTGAACATTTTTTTCAAACCTATTTTGTTTACTTTTTAAAATTTCCTATTTTAGTAATATATAAAAAAATATCATACGAAATCGACTGTTGAAAATTAAAAAAAAAAGATCACCTTTACACAGTTAATCTTCTGGTGTGTTTATCTTGGCGTCGAAATCAAGTTTATACGATCAAACGAGGTCTATGTACTGCTATTGTCGAAAATACAAAAACACTTTTTTGCTATATTACCTGTTAGATTGGCAGGCACAGACGGTAAATGAACGTTTTATTTTCTTAAGAAATAAAGCACTCCGAAATTGTTTTCTATTTTTTCTTGATACATTTCATCATAAAGCTGCGGTCGTATGATGATTGTTAACGTGATAGCCGCTATCGCGAAAGTAAGTCCAGCTATCTAAATAATTTATTATCATTATATTGTGTTCACACGATATTGATTCTATGTGTGATAGCATGCGCGATAGTGATAATATTACGTCAATAGTATAGTATTATTAGAAAATGTTATCCGAACAAGTCCATTCAAGTACCATTATTGGAGTAAATATAACACGCACTCAATTTAAATAGATTTAACATTTTATAATCAAACGATTTGGCACTCATTTTCCGTTATGGTGATCGTAAAAAATATTAACGATAGTTGTGTCCGTATTACGATAGTACTTGTTATAATCACTAACATTAACGCGATAAAACTAAAAGTTCCATACAGGTCCGATTTTATAGTATTTATTCCAGTATAGTGCGTGGTAGTTACTCTCATATTTGTTTAAATGGTGACGGTATAATATAGTACAACTGTCATGATACCAATAACCATGGTATTATTATTAACAACCATCACGTTTAACTATATCATCGTGTGACCGCAATATTAGGCCTAATTGTTTTGTAATTAGGTTTTATACGAAACATTTTTATAACTATGTTTGTTTAGTGGAAATACAGGTAATTCGTTCCGTCGTATGCACCTATATTAAATATTTTATTGGGCGTTTGTGATGTACGAAATTAATATTTTATTTTGATTGTGATATATTGTATTGTAACGTCCGTAACACGGTATTTCGTCGATATAAATAACGAAAAAGACAGTGTCACTTTTATTAAAAACGAATACGTGAGTTAGTACCATTAGTGTGATTTTGACCTCCGGCGTTTTTTATTGCGCCGACATGTCTTATACACTTAGATACATACTTGTATCTATCTGTATCTATCATATTAGTATATATATATATATATATAATGTACACTAGCTATAGACCAACGATGAGAGGGAGAGGAAAAAAAAAAACGACAACAGGTAACAACACGATTGTGTGTATACGTATTCAAATATTTGTATAATTACGTCATCGATTCTCACGGATAAAGAGTCGGTGAAAAAAAAAATTCTCTTATCTTTTTATTTTCTAGGGTCACGGATGGACGAAGGCGAGTAAGACACAACGTGACCATTAGGCGTTCCTTGTTTATACGAAACCTTTATATATATATATATTATATATTATATACGTGTATATACCTGCATCAAACTTTTTTTTTTTTTTATTAATATCGATTTATCATATAACTCTCTCCTCCTTCCCCGTCGGTCGTATCTCCACCAAAATACTCGAAATAATAATTAAGGCACCCAACTATACACGCGTATCTAATAATATACACGTTTATACGTATAAATACGTATACATTTTTCGTTGTCGTTTCCAATCGTCTCGTAAATACCTATACCGCATATAATTTATATGATGTTAAATGGTACCTGTATACTCTGTAGTATTTCTGACCTAATATTATATTATATACATTTTGTTACTGAAATAAAGTTTATACCTAGATATAATACTATACGGCGTATAGTATACGTAACACAGATTATAAAGAACCAACAAACTTTGTTTCGATTTAGTTTACCTACCGCAATTGCAGTATAATATATAAACGTATCCTATGGGTTCAAAAAATTATATAGTACTTACACATAGTTGTATAATATATCCGGGATGGTCGAATTGCACTTTTTTACCTAAATTGAATATAAGAACTGCACTTGGGTCAAAAAAAGTTTGAAAACACACTTTTCCCTTCTCGTGACTCACGGGCTTAGAGATATTATAATGTTGCCTACGGAAATTGTTATCCAGTTAAAAATGTTCATCGATATTTGTTATAATTTGTTCATAGTACCATGCGTGAAATTGTTAAGAAATTTCGGTAAAATCGGATGTTGTGTTCTGTTGTTCGGTGTCGATGATTAGGGCTGTGAATTTATAGGAAAGTCCATATTTTTAGTTGATTGTAGAACGTAGCTTTCATAACACTGCAAAGTTTGAATCATGTAACGACAAATTCAATAATTGCGAAATTTTTATTTAGTATTTTTTGACGTTTTAAATTTGTTAAATCATTTGTTTACCTTTAAAGGGCATTTTTTTTTTTATTAGTCCATTTTACGTTATTTTTTCCTCATCTATCTAAGTCGATTTTATTTTATAAATTATTTCTAAAATGTGAGTTTTTTGACGATCCCATTTCCTCCATTTGAATACAATCAAAATCAACACTTGAGGTACCATTTTAAAGATTAAGATCCCCTCTTTTGACTAAGTTATTAATTTATGGACCGAGTTTATAGAATTTAAAGAATGATTCGAATTTATTTATAGAAACATAGTTTATTATTCGTTTAAAAAGTTAAAAGATGATGTTTAACTCTATAGTTTTTTCCTCTGCACGGGTCCACTACTTGGATGAATAATAATTATTATTTAATAAACGGGTGAACTAGTATTTTTTAAATTTACACAGGCTATAATATTATGTCATACTTCTATATCTATTTTATATATAAGTTTAGTTTTAAAATATTTTACACAGGCTGTATACCTATACGAGTAAGTATGTATAAGTACAACGTTTGATTTGTCACGATTTTATAAGATAAGGCAATATCAGTAGTGAATTTCAAGTGTAAGTAGGCAATTTTAAGGTTTTAAAGTAAATTTTATAATAAATTCATTATAGTTCATGATATATATATTTTTTTCGCACTCAGCTTATGTAGTTACTATTTAATTAATGCGTATTAATTCTGCAGGTGTACTGAACATTTTAAAATTAAACTTATTTTTCCGAACATTTTAGTTGACACGCCTATGTTGACCCGAGTGCAGTTTGACCTTTTCTTTGTTTTTTCTTAATACAAATGCAATTCGATCTTATCCAATATTACATAATTTGAAAATAATAGGTAAAATCGGTTTGAAATATTGTTCGGAGACGATATATCACATAATATATCGAGAAATTATTTTTAAAACTTTCTTGGATAGAAAATTAAAAAAACCATTTTAAAAGGTAAAATGTTATGGTATCCAACAATATTCATTCAAAATTATTCATGACCTTAATTTTGAATAATGTTGATGAAGAATAATATTAATCATAATGATATATTATATACTGCGTGTAATCGCGACTCGAGATAAATGTATACTAATAATGATTTTCAAGTGGTCCATCAAGATAAGAATTTATTTTATCTTTTGCCACTCGGAACAGCCGGGGAAAAAATGCATATATATATATATATATATATGTATATATTTATAACGAACATTTTTAACGTTATCTTGAAAATTTTAAATTTTAATATCGCGGGTCGCGCGCAAATTCAACAGTTTGTTGTTTTATTCAAATCCGACGGATCGATGTTATGTCCGTATTAATTAATTTGGTACCACACGACCCGCGCAGCACTCGGCGTACAATCACTCGCCACACTCATTACGATATTATGTGACGCGCGCAGTATGCTCGTCGATGAGAATCGTACAGTTTTTCGACGGAGTAACATTAGGGAGGGGGCGACTTTTTGTAACCGTTTCGTTTCCTCCTCCCCCACCCGCAAAGCCTGTTCGGTCACTGTAATAATTATGGCCAAGGACGCCTCGTAAAATGGAAAAACTTAAACATTAGGAATCAACAAAATTGCTTTTATTCAATAATTACGGAACAAGCAAATTTTTATACGCGAACAAGAGCAATATTTTAAAACGAAAACTGTAAATTGCGTTTTTGCCACGTCAATTTTTCAACTATTTCGGCGTCGTGATTTTGTGTCTATGGACACCGAGCGTACACACTGCACAGTCCATCCAACCTATGTTCGTCCACGGTACTTCTTGTCATTGTGTCGTTGAAAAAACCATACGTTACAACTAAAAATAAATGACAATATGATTTTTCTGGGGGAGGGGGGGGGGCGACATATTAGTTTCTGACGCCGGCCGACGACGCAACCGTCTCCGTCGGGAAATTCGGCCGTGTCGTCGCCCGGCCTCATAAAACATACTGTCCCGAGTGAAAATATTTCTTATCAGCACGATTCACTCGCGTCGCATGCGATAACGACGGGAAACCGCGAGTGACTCGGCGAGTAAAAATAATCGTCGTGTGCTTTACGATTAAATACCCCGCCAGCTCCCTCCCGCGCTATTCGCGAAGTAATGACGGTCGACGAACATTCGTCTATAATAGCACACGAGTCGTGCGGCTCAATTACGAATCGCGCGATTTAACGTTAACAAATAATAGAAAAAAAAAAAAGCAAAGAAAAAAGATTAATATAACAACTCGTTAATATAATCTATAACGCGTTCGGGTTTTTTCGTTTAACCCGTAACGAGTATTTTTTTTAATTTTTTTTTTTCCGCGAAAACCATTGCCGTTTTTAATACACCACAATAAACGTCGAAATACATCGAGTGATATAATAATATCGCAGGTACGTACGCAAATGGAAGCCAATCGAAAATCGGATCAATACACGCCGCACAATAATAATAATAATAATAATAATAATAATAATAATAATAATAATAATTATAATAATAATACAAGTAAGCTCCTCCAATAAACCCCGATAAGATTTTAAGAATAATAATTGGCCAACAGCGTAATACCACAACGTAATAATACTATAACGTATAATATATTGTCAAAATAGTTTGCGATTACGAATATCTAAAATTGTGCAACATTTGAACGACAATCATTATTACACATGCCGCGGTATTGCATTGTATTGTATCTCGGTTCAAAAGATATTATAATATAGAGTGATTTTTTTTTTTTATCGAACGATTTATTTTTACTGGCCGACGTGTTCGTGTTTAATTCTTCCAGATATTCTCCCCCGTAACGCTCGTGGCGGCGGCGGCGGCGAACGGAATAATAATATTATTTTTCATTGCGAAAATATTGTCAATGATAACGCCATTTTGTTAATATTGTTTGTAACGTCTATGTCTGTATTCATACGCATGGCGTGTATGTATAATTGTACGTATTTATATCGAGCGCATATAAAGTGTACGAATTTGTATAATAATGGGTTTTCGCAGCGCGTCTTCTGGTTGTACTATAACAACGATATTATTATAGTGTTGGACGTATACCAAAAAAAAAAAAAAAAAAAATAATAATAATAATTTTATCTATGCATATTTTGTTCGTATAATATACGTATACCTCTGTCTACCTGCCGCAACTATACCGGGTGCCTACCGCTATTATTGTTATTTACCAAACTCGCGTACATATTTCACGAATTTAATTCTATTGTTGTTGCTCCGCGCCGTAGCAGTCGGGTCGGACACCGCGGTAGTTCGCCACTCGCGTATTCAAATCGGATATTTTTTTATTTTTTCGGCCGTACAAGCAATACAAATAATTGCGCGATTAGAAAAAAAAAATCACAATGTTTGTACACGGACGTTATAAAATACACAGGTAGAGTAGTATACAATACAATATGTATAGGTGCGCGATGTATATTTTTATTTATTGTTATTATTATTATTTTTTTTTAATTTGTATACAAACACACACACACACACACACACACACACACACAGACCGACGGTGATGATGATGACTTTGACCGTATTAGAAATTATAATATTTCAACGCCGCCGCCGCTTTTAACAATATAATAATATTATGGTAAATATCGTGTGTTGACATAACCATTACCGGGTCAAGTGCAGCGTGTGCAATGTGTATACGCGCACACGTATGTACGTTTAAGTATATATAACAATATTTTTTTTATTATTGTGTTTATCTACCACTCGGAAAGCCGGAACATTCGAATAACGAACAAATTATAATATTTACTGTTGGATTTTAAATAGTAAATATTAAAATAATAATAATATTTTAACGTATAAACCGCTTACCGATTCGAATTGTAATAATAATAATATATAATACACCGAGCGATCACCTTAAATCGGCGGCGAAGCCAGGGGGCCGATTCGGTGCTGGCTCCACCCACCTCCCCCCGACAACTGTTTTTTTTTTTTTATTTTTAATGTTTCTAAAGTGCGTTGCTATCATTATTATATATATTTTTTTCGATACAATTAAACGCTTCAGTTTGAAACGTGCCTAATAACATAGGTAGGTATACGATTTTTCAATCGTCTTATTAACATCGTCTCGTGGGGAATTCACTGTTTTTTTTTTAAGCGAAATTAAAACTCCCCTAGATTTTTTTCCTGGCTACGCCACTGACCCAAATATAGTTATACCTACTTACGCAACACACTGTTGGTAAACTCTACAGCTGTAGGTATTTGAATGAACACTGGAACAAACGCGAAGGTTAAACAATAATAATAAAAAAGAAAAAAAATGTTATTAAACATGTACATCACTTTGTTGGTTATCTACTTATAATTGGTTTAAATGCATTACTTAAATGCAATATACATTTATTAGATCATAAATAATTAATTTTAAAATTATAGAAGTGAAAAGATAAAGAACATTATCGTGAAAATAATATTATATGCGATGCGATGTTATTACTTTTGTTTTTCTCTCTTGTATGATATAGTATTATAATGGAATAATGCATTATAAATTAATTGTTTAAAAAATAATATAATATACATTTTAAACGGCACACAATACAGATAATCGCGTGATTAACCAACAACGATTCTTTTGACGACTATATTATTATATTATTACAGCGATATAGTTTCGTCTAAATTTATTTTTATTTTTTTTTAAACCTCCCGTCCGTCAATATCTGAAATTCTATCGTTTTCGCTGCTCTTTGTCCGGCTTGTTATTCACCGTAGCGTCACTATTATAATATTACGAATAAATAATACGACGTCGACGGTGTATGGTGTCATCGCGCGTTTGATGAATCGGAATAGTTCTATATAATATTATTTTTTTCCACGTTATATGCATAATATTGTTATAGTGCAGTGTTAACGTCCAATAAAACGTCGAAACGGTTCCTAAATATACATTGTGATATGTGTGTGTTTTTTTTTTTTTCATTCAGTACCTATTCAATTTGTTCGAAAAATATCGTATTCTATTTAATTATTGTCGGAAACTTTACGTACAAATCGATATTGTTAATATTTATTATTTTTTTTTTTTGTTATTTTTATCGTAGATAAATTCAATAAAAAAAATACCCCGACGTAACACATACAGTTTCATAAAATACACGGTGGTCGTAATAGTTCCGTATACTTTCGTTCGTTGTGTCTCCTATTCCGAACTACCGGTCGATAAAATACATACATTATATATTAACTGTTTGTATACATATTTTGATTGGGTTAACTACGTATACCTATAAAAAATAATAACTAATACCATTATATAGGATATAGGTATACACAGACTGCACCCATACGTATATATTATATCAATACACTGATTATAATTTCGTATTTTTATTTAATTCTATATCTATTAACATCTATATTCTTTGATTTCGAGCGAAAGGAGTGGTTTTACTGGGATTTGTGATTTTTTTTTCTTCTGATACTGTATATGGACAACACGTTTACGATTATAATTCTTATTTTCAGCTGATGTATGTATAAAAAAAATTAGCTAAAAATGAAAATATAATATTTTATAACGCTTTAATTTTTACTCGGATTACTCGGTTAAACTCACTGTAGGTTCACCACAATATATTATTATACGACAATAAGTTCGATTTGATAATAATATAACATAGACGGGAAGGTGGACCTTCCTTCCAGCGTCCTAAGAATTATTATTATACGACAATAAAATTATAATATTAACATGCGGTTTTTGATATTTTATTATTAAGGATTATGACGAACAAACCGATAGCGACCGATGTTACGAAATATTTAAATAATAATAATTATTGTTATACGATAATATAATAATATTATAGTGACATAAAATAATATTATGTTATCAGCTCTTCTATGCTCGCTAAAAATAATCTTCTGGGAGCGGATAAAATACAGTACAGAATAATAATACGACGAAAACATAAAAAATAAAAAATAAACCGTTGTTATATTAATAATTGTATAGTATAATACAAATCGTATTATAGTTCCTATTGAAGAGTATTATAATAGTATAACTCGTAATTTTGTTAAATTTTATTATAACTAATTATATTCGGTCCAAGTAATGTATTATTTTCTTTTTATCACTTTTTTGATTGTTTATTATTATTTTTTTATAATATTTAATTCTAATTGCAATTTCAGTTTAACAACTACAATAATATTATAGTAACTATTGTATTGTCATGTTGGGATTATATGTAGATAAAATCGTCTTAAAGATAACCTAGATAGTAGATATCCGCATATTGTATTATATTCTGAGCACAGCAAGGAATGTATTTTATCTTTTATTTAGTATCTAGATAACACAACAATATCTTATCTTTTCATTTATCTTCTTAATTATTTTTAGTCAGTATGTAGATAATATTATAAATACCAAGTATATTAAAATATAATCTGATCATAATTCTTTGTGGTTTTTTTTTTTGTCACATTGTAACCTTGGTAATTCATAAAATAAAATATGACATAATTTTATATTTTGTACTACACAAATTGATTTTTCATATTCAAAAAGTTATTAGACAATATTACCATAGTAAACTAAGTATACTATTTTAGATTCTGAGCATGTTGAAAAAGCTATAGATATTAGTTTTACAAGTTTTGTTTACATAATTCCCAGAAAACACTTTTATGGCTATATTAAAAAGCTCAGATTTTTTTTTTATATCATATTAAAAAATATGTGGTTTTTTCCGGATGGAACTTTATTTGAATAATTTTTCAACATTTCCAATTCTTTTTTCTAACAATATGCTTTTTATATTTTTTTTAGCATTGCATTCTTGCTTCTTTTTTTTACGTGTTAGGTACACCCTGCCTTCATATTTAATACTAACTTCTTTTTTAAAAATAATGCTGTAAATCTAAATTACCCAGCCACTTGAAATAAATATTTTTTTTATCTGAATATCTATATTATTTTTATAATTTTTATCTTTTATCCAGATATATCGGTTGTTTTTCTCAACACTGCTTGTACAGTATAATGTTTTTAAAAAAAAAAAACTTACTTAATATCAACGTAAGTATAATATTATGTATACCTACTAAGTATACATTTTAATTATACAGACACAGTTGTTGTTTAATTATATTATATTAGATTAATGAAATTAATGCACTTTTGAACGACTATTATAATATATATTTTTCGATGGAAAAATTCGAGAGGGGTTTTTTGTAAGTTGTTTATAATTATATATAACATTAAAATGTATTACGAAAATGTACATAATAGAATTGCAAATATTTAGCGAAAAAAAACATAGTAGGTAATTATTAAAACGTTTGAAATACACGATTATAAAGTCGGTCGCTATCTTTCTTATTGATCATTGTTTTTTTTTTCTTTTCTTTACGACAATATAATCGTAAAATTGTTACGATTTTTTAAATTTTTCAACAGATCGTTAATACCGTGTTATGTTAGAGCGTGATGAAAACGTGGCACATTGCTAAATATTAAAATGTTGGTGTGAACAGTGCAGTAGAAGTATTATAATTTTTTCACCGATATTATTCGCAAAAAAATGTTTTGATTTTGCCACCTATATAGGTAGGCACCAATTTTAGACAGCGCCTCAGATTAAATTAAAAATAGCTAGATTATTTCGTTAATTAATATTAAATATTCTTAATATTTAAATTATTGTTTTTTATCTTAATTATTTACTTAATCTGTGCATAAAAAATAATACAAAATAATAACTTTTAGCCACGTACCTATTATGCTATGCTGGGATATAATAGTATAATTAATGATTAAAATCTTTAAAAAAAAAAAAAATTAAATAAATAATAAAACAACTATGAAAGTTACTGCAGTCCAATTTTCTGTTTAAGTATAAACCGATATATTTTTAAATATTTTATTTATATATTATATAATATATCTTTATCTCAATTTTAATAATATATTTTTATTGAACTGATTTTATGTATGGCCTATATACATTTTACATTATCATATAAAAACGCTTTTCGTATCCAATCAATGATTTCGCATAATGGTCGTGGTTTGTCATTGTGTTCAATATTGAATAACGAATGTCGTTTTACCGTTATAGCTGCTTATGTACATCGTAAAATATCAAAATACTAAATAATTTATTTCACGTTATCTAATTAGTATATATGATCATTAAAAGAATTTTTCTTTTTACTATACGGTAGTTTAGATAATATTTAGTTTATGATCAAAGATAATGTGTTTTTTTACTGTTTTAAATTTCTTAAGTCTATAACACGAATCTATTTTCTGTACATCAATAATTGTCAGGCATTTTTATTGGTATAAGAATTAATTTTTCTCGAGGAAAAAATGAATATATTACAAAGATGTTTCAGACCCGAGAAAGACTCTGAGTAACAATATTAATATTGCTGTTTTTACATTAAATGTAATTTAGTTTTATTTTTTGTATTTATGATAATTTATAAATAGTTATGTGCATATATATTTATTAAATCCTTATTGATTTAAATTTTTGTAAGTAAAAATTTATTTAGGGTTTTTTTAAATTTTATAATAAAACATAAAATGAAGGCGTTTAAATAGGTGTATATTTTATTATATTTACGTTAGTGGTTCTCAACTTGTGGTATGCGAATTCTGTGGTACTTGGACCTACCATTGGTCTACAACGTTAGAGATTTTTTTCAACTTTTTTTTATTAAAAAAAAAAAAAAAATTAGAAAAATAAATTCAGTGAATTGAAATATCTACACTGGATATCTAACATACTAACATACTAAGCAATATCAGTTGAGCGCAAGTCTGTTTCTCATAAATAAATAAATGAATATCGCATAATACTATTCAACTTTAGGGAATTGCCTTGTGTTATCTTCTACCATTTTGTACAACGTATTTATGTGAACAAGGTTTATTGAGTTTGTGTTCATAATAAAAAATAACCAGAGGAATCGGTGACGTGAGTGATGTTGTATGAATATATGAATATTAGTAGAGTTCCGGGCATCAGTATTCATCCCAGAATTAAAAAATAAAAAAGTTTCCTCAAATCAAGATGATCCGTAACCGGCCGGAATTTTCGTAATTGGTTAGTACTTTAAAAAAGGTTGGGAAACACTGATTTACGTAAATTTAACGATATTATCGCTGTTTAACGATAATATTCTATACTTATAAATCTGTAACTACATATAATACATTTCAAAATTTGGTAGATATATTAGAATAATTAATTAATGAATCCATTTCAAAGTGTTGTGTTTGTCATTTTTTTTTTCATGTATAGGACTTAAGATTTTTATTTGAAGATATTCAAATTTGTACAATTATACATTTAGCTTCAACCATATAACCGTTTTTCGAACGTGATAATTTGCATTTTAATTTTAATGATTATACGCAATGTTTACTTAAATAACACACGGTTTTATCATAAAACTTCGACGAGAAGATGAAATTACATTTTTTTTTTAACTTATAAAATGAAAACTACTGAGTTAAGAATTTCGTTACAAAAATGAATACCTGTCTACTACAATTATATGTAGTTAATTGTTACTATATCTCAGCTGTTCCCAAACTTTTTTGTTTCAAGCCACTCTAAAATTAAAAAAAAATAATGGTGCCTTCCATAAGTAAATTAACTTTAATTTTGTGTTATATAATCATTCTAAAATATTTTTATTTTAATGACAAAACAAATCAACTATAAATATTATTTAATTTCAATTGAAGTATAACAAAATATTTATATTTTTGTGAAAAAAAAAACAGTGACTATTAGTATTTAATCTTAATGTGAACAATGTGTTTGTTTTTCGTTCAATAATTCTTCAAAATTAGGTAGCAATGTTGTGACAGCCACACGCATTTATTTGTCAATTTTAAGCTTTTACCGATATTTTGATTTTAATACAACAACTGCAGAAAATCCTGCTTCATATAAATACGATGTCGCAAATGGTAGTAAAACACGCTAGCTTTGTTGATTACTTACTTCAGGATATTCATCTTTCCATAAATTCTAAAAATGAATGTAAAGAAAATTTAATTCGTAACGAAGAATCAAATGAAACGTCTATTAATTCTTCTTCTTCTGTAGTTGTGAACAGTGATAATGATTTTTTAGTAATCGGGTCTTTAATCCAATTGTATTATTTAATTTCTTCGAAAATATTTCACGAAATGACTTTTAAGAGTCATCAGATGATCAACAATTATTTTATTTTTTACAAAAATTTCACATAAATACGCTAATTTGATTACAAAATTATTACCAATAAACTTATCGGAATAATTATGATCTTCTTCACTCAAATAAGTGTAAAATTGTTGTCTAAGTTCTAACACTCGTACTAGTACGTTATACCCAGGCCCGGCGGAAGGCACAGGCAACACAGACCTATGCCTGGGGCGGCATTATGTAAGAGGCGGCATTTCCTTAGGCAGGGCCGTATTTAGGATAATATGTCGTAATAAGAAAATGTATTATTTTAAAGTACTTAAATTTTAACGAAAATGTGGACTATATAAATGTACTGTGGCTTAAACCCGAAGTACACGTGAATATGTTTGAAGATATGGTTAAGGGGACAAGGGGTAAATAGAGAGATCAAAAACGAAAGGGCGGCAAATTTTGATTTTGCCTATGTATACATTTTGTCTAGAGACGGCCCTAGTTTTACCTTTTAATAGCCATCCAAAAAATTACAATGATATAATAATGCTCTATGCTCCGCTTCCATTCCTACACTTATATTTTTTAAATTATCGCTTTAATAGGCTTTGTTTTAACATAGTTAACTAATTTTATTACTGTTTGAAGTATGGTTTAAACAAGTAACACATTTAGGACGTTCTTCGTTGTATATTTTAATAATGTAAGTAAAACCAAATTCTAAAAGAGCTATCATCGTAATTTCTAAATGTACGTTTATTTTCCTCTTTACTGGTGTCTTCATTTGGACATTTGGATGCAATATTGAGACTTTTTCCATTTTAAATAAGAGTAAAGTATATAAAATACAAGTTAATAACGCACGTCTTAATAATGAACACACTTCACGTACCACTAATTCACGACTACTACTGCTATTGCGGGGCAATATATACTTATATAATATAATATATTAACGTATTATATAATAACGCTGGGTTTTCATCAGATAGACGTTTTAACAAAATTATGGTTCAAGAATATTCGGGCAACGCGATAACGCTAGGTTTTATCAGATAAACGTTTCAACGAAATTATCGTCGATCTAAAAATATCAATATTTACCCCGCGTCTCCACTTCTAAGTGCTTGTGCCTCGTAGTTTGGGAACTGCTGCTATTCCTAATGCAGTGTACAGGGTGATCCTTTATAGTTAATACGATATTTTCGATAACTTTAAGTGTAATATGAAAATTGAATCTGCGTTTAATGCCCCCCCCCCTCTTTCAAACGCACAATTTTGAAAATTAAAAGCATATACTGTACACGGTATACTCGTTTAAAGTATGCGAAATAGGAATACAAAATAGTGTTTTACAGCTTAAACGATTCTATGATTGGGAAAAAAAACTACAGTAAGTTTAGCGAAGATTTTCTGAGAAAATCACCTGTATGCCATATCGATGTACACATACTTTTTTTTGCAAGTTGTTTACTACGTTTCAAATTTCAACTTACTTTTGAGTGATTTATATAAATTCTTTGTAGATCGTTCGCGACATTTGCAAGAAATTTACGGATAATTTATTTCAGATGTATTTTCATAGAATTTACTATCTAGTTTACTATCTACGAAAGTAAGATTACTTACAAATTCTACGTATAAAATCAAACAAATGTTCAGCCCGTTTATGGTATCGTATTACATCTCAAATTTGTATGAATTATAATATCCATAGATTTTTCTATTAAAAGAGAAAAATATTCGATTATTTATCGCGATTGCGAATAAAGTCTACTTTTCGTTATAAGTTCCATCTTACGTAAAAACTAGATTTTGCCGTTTCCGGACTTGTCGTAATTGTCGACAGTTGAAATTTCATTGGAGGTTTTGAAAACATTAAAATAATTCATTTTTATATTTCGTGCGTTTTTGTTTAGTAGAACTAGTACACATTATAAATAATCTATTGCGTTTTTATAGAAGAAAACTCCGTTTCGAATTTTAAAAAAATACGCCCAACTCGATCATTAATTTCAGTCACAAGTGCGAACACCTTACACCATTGTAGGAGGCTTTAACTCGTTTTTAATATAATTTACCCATTTAATTTAATGTAGCCGCTGTTTTTAATTAATCCTAAAAGTTGTGAAATAATAATAATAATAAAAAAACATAGGGGTTTATATTCTAATCATTTTTATATTATAATAATTATTATCGTTCCTTCAGCGAACCCGTCTAGAATAAATATTATCATAATAACAATGTAACTAAAACGGGTATAAACTAATTGCAGCAGTGTCTATATACATAATATTATATTTTGGTAATAAAATTAATAGTTTCGTAGATTTATTTCGAGGTTTTTTTAATTTTCATAAAATATTAATATTTTTATTACGTTTTATTACTTACTAAATGCACCGCGAGTGAGGATTTTCCGTCGTCGTTTTTTTCATACATCACGAACGCGCTACGCGGTTTATTTATTTATTATTATTATTATTATTATTATTATTATTTAGGTCCCGAAGATAAAGGGGATCGTTATCTGCCGTTACGGTGACGGCGGGGGAGGGGGTATTTGGAGAAGAAAAAAAAAAAAAAAACGCCGCGCATTGTTTTTACGCCCCGGTGTAATAATGATAAGCATAATATACGTATATACACACCCGGTTATCGGTCTCGGCCCTCTCCGCCCCCGCCCACATCGACCGACTCCTCCGCTCGCACTGTAACCCACTACCCCTCTGCGCGGCGGTGTCGCGTTATCTCCAGTCGACGACTTGTGTCCGGTGTGCGTGTGTGCGCGTGTGCGTGTGTGTGTGTACCCGCTTGTTGTTGGTACGGTATATACAACCGGTCACGGTTAGACGGATAGTCCCTACCGGCATGATACTGATAACGAGCGCGCGCACGCGGACGTATTTATATATATATATATATGTACACAAGTATATAATATATACGTATGTAAGCGTAGATAAACGAGTGTGTGCGCTCGGAGAGAGATAACTCCGTTAGTTTCTGTATATCCGAGCGTGCGCGCGCGCGTGTGGCAAAAGGTTTTTAGACGGTCGTGTGTGTGTGTGTGTGTGTGTGTGTGTGTGTGTGTGTGTATATATATACGTGTACGTAATATACCGGGTGCGCTGATAACGACGGACGGCGTGCAGATAACCACCACTCCGTGGCGTATTATTATTATTACTACGATTATACGTAGGTACGCGACGAGCGCTATAATACCTGTTATACATGTATAGTATCCGATACTGTACGCTGCGATGAGGGATTTAAGTGTACACCTATGTGTAACAATATTGTTTTATACGTTTGCGCGCGCGAGTGTGCACGCAGAGGTATACGGGCTCCGTTGCGGTCCAACACGAAAGACGGGGGCGAGAGGGATGGATTGACGCGCGCGAAATTTATGGATGTACCTGTCTGTACACCGCGCGTGCATTATTATTATTATTACGACGAGCGCGGTGCGCCCGGCCAGTCGAAAACCCGCCAAACATCTGTACCGCGAATCCACGAACGGACACCTCTATTTGCGGGGCGGAAAGAAATAAAAATAAAGCCCGTAGAGATAAATGAGATCGCGTGGAAAGACCCGCTCGGGTTGTTTATCGTTTGCGAAACATCAGAAATGTACAACATTACGCGCCCGCGAGCGGCGCAGCTCCGTTATGCCGGAGTCGAACTCCAATACACCAATTTCATGAGAACGTTACTCGTGATGGTTGCATAGTTTGTTGTTTCTGTTTTACAAACGCGAGATGTGATAAAAAAAAAAAAAAAAAAAAAATGTTTAATCGAATTAAAAACACGTTGAAAAAGTCGTTCTTTATAAACGGTAAATCGACTGTTATACACGGAGAAAATGGTAAAAACGCATCGTCTCGCCCTCCGGAATACCGTTCTCTTTTGATTTTATAGTATGCGTTTTACTCTAAAACCCGTATCAAGCGAGTTCCGTATGGTCTGCGTATGCATGTTATGACTATACCGCGCGTTTGTAAGACGCAAATAACAAATGCATGACGTGTACCGTCCTCTTATAGAGACATTTTTTCCCAATACAATAAATACCGGAATATTACAATGATATTAATACTATGCTACGAAAATGATCGCGAAATTTGATACTAAAAAAAGGGGCAGGTGTAGTGGATGAAAGCCGAAACCGACAAAAAAGCGAACGATACAAACGCCGTGCACTGTTTCATTCGGAAAGTCTGTCGGGGCACTGAAAAAAAAAAACAATCTCGATCCGCGACGACACGGTTAAATTGATATTGAAAAGCCTATCGATTTCAAATTCTAATTCCCGAGTTTGAGCCGGTTCGGCGCTTCGGGGTTTCAAAACCGCCGTAGGTACGACGATTTTCAAATCGATTTTCGTTATAGGGAACGCCCGGATTCAATGGCGTCGGATTATTCGAGTAAACTATTCCTCGTATTGTTTTTTTACCCGAGATCATATCGACGTTAATCTCGAATTCCGCGTTTTCGGACGCGCGCGCACACCCCTCGGCCGTTACATTATCGCGGGCACGCGCGCGCGCGTTTATCTCGCCGTGTACGTACGGCGTTTGGTTCCGACTATTAGCGACGCGGGTGATACCCTACCCCCCGTTATACCGTATAGTGTTGTGTTATATATTATATACGGCGTTTATACATGTGAAATTCGGTCGGCGGGTGACGGGCCGGAAAAAAAAAAAAAAAAAAAAGAAAAAAGCGCCCCTCGGCCATCGCCCGCCGACGATAGTACAGCGAGATAACCGAGCGAACTACGCGCGCGCGCGCGCGTAAAAAGGCCGAATCTCTCGGCGCAAAACCCGATCTTTATCGTCGGCGATCGTCGTATTGTTATTTTTTCGTCGAGACTTTACCAGCGAGATAGACGGCGAGCGGACGATAGACGGGGAGCGAGAGAGAGCGAGCGAGCGGGGGGTGTGTGTGAGAGAGAGTGAGTGAGAGAGAGTGAGTGGCAGACGCGACGGATTATATTATAGAGATAGCGTTGTGCGGTACAACTACGGCGGGTAAACGTAGCTGGGCCGCCGCCACGTGACGAAAACGACCGCATCTTATTATTTTACGGATCGACCGATATTATGTAATAATAATATGTGTCTTATCTTCGGGAACCGTGTATTTTTAATATACAGAAATGAACGCGGGACGCGGCAGCTCCCCACGAAACCGGTGCGTGCGCGCGTTAGGCTTTTCTTCGATTTTTTTTTTTTCTACTCGATTTTGTTCGAGGTGAAAAAAAAAAAAAAAAAACCACATTTATATTGATAACGATAATGCACACACGACGACGGCGACGTTTCGCCCGTCCGCGTGCCGCGCCGTCGTCGTCTTCGTGATGCTGTTATAATAATAATAATAATAATAATATTATACTGTTGTACCGGTGCGCGAGGTTTTTCGGAACACCCGGCCGACACGCGGGTAGACGCGTTTTGTTTTTTTTTTTTATTAATATGTACCTACACGTAATAATAATAATAATAATAACAACGTTATAGTATATACACGTATGTATTTTTTCTATACGCGCACGGCTAATCCGGTTAAGTGGTTTCGGGCAGAGCGGCGGCGGTTTTATGTTTATACGGCACTGCGGCGGCGGCGGCGGCGACTTCACGTCGTCGAACGACACGTACGGCGCGACGGCGGCGGCGGCGGTCGCGACCGTCTCTGCGACTCGCGCCGCGTGAATCGGGCGGGAAAAATCAATTCCCCCCCCCCCCCCCCACTCACCCCTCAGAGTCGTTTTCCGCGTGAGATCCGTATCGTCGGGAAAATATCATTGCAATACCTATACACCGTGCAGTACACTGCCGCGCGGCGAAAATATTAACGGTTTACGGCGACTTTTGCTGACTCTGTAATACGGTATGGGCACACCCGCCCGGTCCTGTTAAAAATATAATGTACACCCCGCTGCGTGCGTAAGGTTCGAGAGGTATGTGTTTGTGCGTGTGTGGAGGCGGGGGGAGGGGAGAGGGGAGAAAAAAAACAAAAAAAAAAAACAAACGACCAAAAAAAACAACAAACTAATTGAAAATTCGCCGTGAGCCGGGCGAGACAATAATAACAATAATAATAATAATGTCATGTATCGATTGTGCCCGACGGCTTTACGGGAAAAAAAGTAAAAGACACCGCGCGTTATATAATATATCGCGTTAACGGTCCCTCCCCCACCTCCCCCCCCTCGTTCGCCGCTCGACCGTTCCGAATAAATTATACGAATTCGCAGTGTATAATATTATGTACGACTCGTCGACATTTTTACGTGTATA
This sequence comes from Cinara cedri, assembly GCA_902439185.1. Lineage (NCBI taxonomy): Eukaryota > Metazoa > Arthropoda > Insecta > Hemiptera > Aphididae > Cinara > Cinara cedri. Next base: position 143,393 of record CABPRJ010002397.1, read on the forward strand.
TATTTTTTACGATACGGTTCTTACGGGGGGCTACGTTTCGATCGGTATTTTTTTTTTTTTTTTTTTTAAATCACACCTAACGTAGAGTTTTGCCCGTTGTAGACTTTGGGGAAAAAAAGCCGTTTATATTCTTACATCTATCGCTACATTAAATTGTAAGAACAAAATCGTTTCGTTTCTATATACAAATATCGTTATATTACTGTACGGTTGACGGTTAGACTTTTTACCGACGACGACGTATTATTATTTCTCGTTCGTCAAACGATATCAAAATCTTTTTTTTGTTTTCCTAGATCTGTTATCCGCGAGATTTTTGGGTAATATAACATACAAACACAATATTATATTTTTTTATTTAATAGAAGAAGAAGAAAAAAAAATAATGCGTATCCTACTACTCGTCTTATCGTGTATAATACAGCAGGAAACTATTATAAGATTTTGTGTCACGAATATTATTATAATGGGTGCCTAGGTAACAAACTAACAAGGTGCACACGCCTTTATCTGATAATCCTGGAATATTACTTACGTACCGCGTGTATATATATATATATATAGGTATAAACAACAAATATGAACAATAATTTGTTCATTCTTTTTTTTTTTCCTATGCATATATTGCCAGGCATGGTTTATAATATTGATCCATCGCGTATGTATTTTGTATATAATAAAACGAGCGTACTAAGGTGTATTATTATTATTATGTACCGCACATTATATAACCAATAACTTCACACAAAACACCATCAGTCGGTATTTTTTTATTTTTATTTTTTATCTTATCTTCGACTAAAAAAATAAAGGAAAACCGATTATTAATAATTATGCCTATACGGCCGTACATACGAATGAATGATATGTAACATTTTCGTTACTCGACGAATATTGCAGTATACTGTTGAACGCTGCAGTTTAATTTTTTTTTTCCATTTTCGTTATCAACCTCTCATTGGGTTGGTTTAATTCATTCACCATTTTTTGCGGTCTACAGCAAGCCTATATCTTTAATCCGGCATAAAACGTCTGTCTCCGCATTTTTTTTTTTTATATTCAGTCGAGATATGTATGAATTGCTTGATCTCCTTGATGGATTTCGCCCTTCAGAGTTCAATCGCACCTTCTATATTTCAGTGCCGTTCAATTCTTCATTGTTTCGTATAGGACGAATCTCATTATGTCCAATCGTCCCCGCATGTCGTACGACATTCATTGAGGTTCGGGTTTCGTCGACTTGAGTTAGTCCATTCGTAACTCTTATTCGATTATTTTCTCCGTTTGGCTCCAACACCGCATTCCGAATGTTTCGAGGAACTTAGGTGTACAATATTATGGAGTTTAAATGTATTTATTATGTTATTGTTATGTCGGGATTATACGTGTTTAGAATTTAGAATTCTATTTGTCCAAATGTAAACGCATTATTTAGTACTGATTTATGGCTCTCCAAGAGTCTTCACCGCCACCGTCACAGCCTTCCATTTATCCCTATCCTGTACAGTTTCTCTCCAATCTTCTACATCAATTGTTCTTAAGCCTTGCTTCACCCCGTAAAGCCATCGCTTCCTCGGTTTACTACTAGGTCATTTCCCATTTTGATGATATTCTATGACTGCTCTTACAGCCTTTGCTTCATCTCTTCTCATAACGTAACCGAACCATTGTAATCGTTGAGCTTTTATATAGTTGATCACCTTGGGACTCCTTGGCAATTTCTCGGATTTCGGCGTTTGTTCTTTTATACCAGCATCCCGATTTTTCATCATATAACACCACTCGTTCGAATGAACTGCACTAGTCAATTTTACTGGACCGTGTATAATAAATAGTTATCAATAAACAGTTGTTAAACGTAATTTAGCACTCGATTTAGCAATTTGCTTTAGTGACTCGGCCGAGTATAAACACGTGTAACCCCGGCTTTATTCCGATAAATTATCTGCAGATTATAGTCGAACATTGAAACGTATTGCATCGAAAACAAACCAGACCGCCGTATTTGCATTTAGCCGGGACAGTTTTTTTTTAATGAGAAATATATTAAGTAATAATCTACTGTCGCGATGCGATCGAGTTGCAGGTCGTATTCGTGTGAATTATGTTGTGTGTTTATACTCCCGTGTAGTTATTTTGAAAACATTTTCATACTTTGAACGTTAACGAAAATATTTATTTGCGTATCAGCGTGTTCGTATTCCACTATAATTATGGAGAGGAGCTGCATAGCAAAATTACGTTACTTAGAACATAAATCGTGGCGTTTATGTTGAAATTAGAGTTTAAAGGGAAAAATAATTAAAATAATATTTTTTTAAGACTATGTGTACATTTTTTTCTTAACTACCGTATAAAAAAGTTATAGCCAATAGCGACGTTAGTTTTTGTTTTATTTTTTTTTTTTTAAATAGTTGATCTCCCTTATGCATCGAAACGTACAAAATTTGACACGTAAAGCTCTCCTGTCGGTTTTAAATTGAAGCAAATTTCTGGCAGATCATTTGTTCAGACAGAAATAAAGGCACACGTCATAGTTAAACCAACGAATGTCATTTTAAATTTGAAAAAAATCTACTATATTTTTGAACCGACTAAACAAACCGCGATACAGAAAATAAAAAAAAAAAAAAAAAAAAAACAAATACTAAACCGATTCAGATTTTAGATAGCGTATTGTGTATAAGGAAAAGTAGGAGGACTGAATCAACAGCGGTACAATGTTCCTATAAATAATATTATAATAATTTATAAGCGATAATTATGATTTTATAAAATTACAATCTATGCAATTAAAAGTAAAATGTATTTTCTTGTCGAATGTTATTATGTATTGTTACGATACGAGCAATATTCGAGAAACCAATAACGCGATTACAATAATATAATAATATGATAATAATATTGTGATAAAGAAAATTACAACGTCTGTCGTCGTCCTGAGCGTTCAACTCGACCGGTTTGGCTGATTTTCTATCGGTAATGTGAAACCGATTTATCCAATAGTACTCGTATATTGTGTACGTACGTATAATATGGTGTGTAGTTATCCTTGGAGATTTGCAATGACTAATAGGTGACGTTTTTAGCCGCGCTTAATTACGGGCACGTATTTATGTTTTATTTAATTGTTCGCGCGAAATAAAACGTATACACGAATTCAGTATTATTCGTTCGATTTTTACTTAATATTATAATAATAATAATAACATGCAGGTACTATGTAGGATTTAGAAATTTCAAAAAAAAAAAAAAAAAAAAAAAAAAAAAAAATCCACAATACAGCTCGACAATAATAATAAAAATGACACGACGCCAATAGTGTTGTTTGTTCTGTACAATATAATAATATAGTAGCCCGTCCGTCGGCTGGAAATCACACGAGCGACTCACGCGGAAAACATATCGTTAAAAAAAAATGAATAAATTTCATCAATGATTATCGATATTGTGGGCGATATAAATGTACCGCATCATGTTAACACTTTAATAACGTATTATTATTATTATTATTTTTTTTTTCATCCGCCGTTTAAACGTATATATAATATATGATCGAATTACTTTTTATAGGTACCTATTATACTTATATTATAATATTCGTGTAACACGTGTGTAGTTGAATTTTAATTAAGTTAATAACGTTCGTTTTTTTTCTTTTCTAACATCTTAACATAATTTCAAAACACGAATTTCTTAAATGTCCGTTCGTATAAATAATTTTATTCACAATATTATTTACCTACCTACAATATACTGAATACAATAAACCTGATTGTCAAATATTAGAGTCGCCTGTATACCTAAACGAACATAGGTACCTATTTTATCTCGTTTTCAAATGGCTCTCGATCGATGGCGTTGTTTTTTTTGTGATGTATATAAAATAACATGTATATATTTTTTTTTTTCAAATTTTTACACGTATAATTCATATACGTAATATTATAAAAATGTTCGTTTGTGACATTTTTTTACTTAAGCGGATTAAAACGATACCAATACAAACCCATAATATAACCTACTTAAACATATATTTCAGTACGGGTATATACACCATTATATATATATATATTATATTAAATAATAGAAAGGAGACCGTTATGCTTATATTTTTTTATTTATAACAATCGTGCTTTGGTATCAGGTATATTATAAACAATTGAACTCATAGACTTATTGCCCCCATCTCCCTTTAATTTTATATTTATCAGTAGATCAACGATGAAGGTATTATAGTATGTACAATCACATTACGGCAAAATCAGTACTGCCGAGACGTTGATTTCAATACGATTTTATAATAACGGTTCATTATAATAAGGCAAAGGCAATAGGATCATCTAACTCAATAAATAAATCTTAATATTTATTTTTCGTGTACACATTCGATTCGGCTATTTCAACGACGAGTCTATAAACCTCTAAATTGTTTACCACCGCAATAACTGCATGCGGTGTTTTGAAAAAGATTATATATGTAGGTTTTATAAAATATTAAATACGTATCGCACATTTATTATTCTTGTTATGATATAGATAGAGACTATTATGGTATCGATATACGAGTCAAATGGAAGCCACCGCTGCAGATAAGTGCAGTGTAGTATTTCCAGATAGATAAGAGCGCGCTTTTATAAAAGTTTCTTCTCCAATTCCTGTGCAGATTGCGTTTTAATCAAAACGGCGCGCTAAAGTCCGCGTTGTCGGACTGTTTATCCGATTTATCGTCGCACAACGTTTGGGAATTAATGTACCGCTTTTGTATTACTACCTTTATACCTTTTTACCTATAGGCATTATACTTTTAATATAATACACGTATTCGATTTTATTTCAATAAAATATATTGCAGAAATTGTGTCTATATCCAGGCTAACTGGGTTTTTCAAATTTCACGTTACAGTACAATTTCACCTTGAAATTCTTATTTTTTGAAAAAAAAAAAGAAAGACTCGCGTTTAACTTTTTGGAATCGCATATACATTCTAAAATGTCGCATTGCCTTATTTTTTGTGAGGGTGAAACCATTACCCACTTTCGATTTTCAAATAGCCACCTATATTGGAAATTCAATAGGTGTTTTAGATTGAATACATTTTGGCGTTGAAATTTTTTTATTTTCCATCAATTCGTTGACGACATATTCCGCTTTTGAGTTTGTGTATAACACTATTCACTGGCCGAACACCGTATCGCCACACAGACGATACTCCTCTCTATCTACTCAAAAAGTGTGATATCTCATGAACGGTTCAATAGAAACTAAATATTTTTTGAAGAAATTAGTATTTCGTTAAAAATGTGACCGTATAACGTGAAATTCGGAAAACTGTAGCATATCTGTATACACATTATATCTATATAAGTTAAGCAATACATATTATAATATATTGTTATCGTCTATATAATTTTAATAATGTATTAAATATTTTTGTTTCAGGTAAGTGTACTGTTATTTGAATAAAACAAAAAAAAAAAAAAAGTACTACTTAAGTTACCTATGCGCGTCGTGCGGAGTACCGCGGGTAAACAACGGTTGTCGTGTGTCACATACTTACCCGTTTCCTATCATGAGGTAAAATCCACGTTGAAATAAAATAACGATCAATTATTATTTATATTATTTATAATATTACGTCTATCGCGATCGACGGCATATATAGTGAAAATTTCAGTAACAATATCATAATATATATTTAATATTTTAAAGGTTATGGTTTAAATTATATATTAGTGAAACGTATTGATAATGTAATGGTTAATATTATAAATCCACGTGTACGTGGAAAAAAAAAAAGTAAGAAGAAACAAACTATCGAATTATTTTTAGTATTATTTTTCAAATTTTATTTTATTATAATACGTTATTAATACTGACGGACGTATGGGTAGCGAAACGTACGACGGTTTGTACCTAACTATACGTTCATGTTATTTTGTCGAGTGTTTTCGTTATGTAACACTGCACATTACACGCGACAATTATTACGATGCAGTAATTTTACTATAGGTACAGTAATATGTAAGTATTGTTTTCAACGTAAAAAATGCTATTCGATATTATAAGAGCATAATAGGCATACGTTATGTGTAGGAAACGGATTTATATTCGCTTAAAATCCGTATAAAGGGTTTTGAAACGTCAACAATTACGCGAAACAAAGCTTTGAAAAGTTAAAATGGTAGAGTAATTTTAATCCCTCCCCCCCCATTGTTACTCGTTAACGGCTCTTACTTATAAAACACAATATTTATACATTGATTAACACAAAGTGTTTTTACAATACACACAGTTTTATTTAAAAAAAAAAAAAAAATAATAAATTCGTTTTAAAATCTTTTTCGTAGTTTGGAATTTTATCGAATATAGAGTTTATCGAATTAGATAGCGCGGTTGGAGAGGGGACTTTTAAACCCCGTTACTATTTTTGTTTTTTTTTAAACATTTTTCGAGCGCTTTTTTTCGTGGTTTTTTCGATGTTTTTAAGCACTTTTATACAGATTTTAAGTGCATACAAATTCGTTCCCTATTTATATAATGCGCCGTCTAGTTTTACATTTATACCGAGGAAAAGTGTGTGGTTCAAAGGTCGGGTCTATAAACACCTTGCACCTGCATACCTATACTAACTGCAGGCCAAAGTTGCGTATTATGGAATTTCGCCTAGTGTGTATGGCACTCATCTATTTCGTGTGTTAAAATAGTTATATAGTTAGAACGAAAATCCGATTCGTACAAGTACATCATATTAGAGCTTAAATTTGACATTTCAATACAATCTATAAGTACTTACGTATTTCCAACACTCGATTTCAATATTATTTATGTGTGTTGTATTTAAATTCGTATTATCTTCGGTTGTCGTTTTAAACGTGCTATTATATTATTATTATTATTATTATTAAGTACTATCGTTTACAACTTTTTATTCAAAATTCAAGTATACCTATATCGTTATAGTGTGTAATGTAAAATTTGTCGAAATAATTCATAATAGTTATTCCTGAAACAATGCAAAATGAATTATTAATTTATGAATTAAACAGAAAAAAAAAAAAAAAACACCTGGCTAAAATAAATTGTTTTATTTTGTTTTCTGTATATCGAGCAATACAGACATATTCGTGTTCGGTGTACAGTGTGATGACATTTTAACGTTTGTTTTATTTCGTTTTTTTTTTCACATAGATTTTATACGTTTACCCCTGTCCGGTCGACACTCCGGTACAAAAATTATTGTGTAACGACCGATTTTTTTCCAAGTTATTCTCGGTAAAATATTATTTATAGTCGTCCGAATATACGTGAACAATTATTCCAAATAAAATACGCGAAATTGCCTAAGTATAGTCTGTCGAACAGTTGTATAACACTACACCGAACGTCCCCGACGGAATATTATTCATTGAGAATTATCGCTGAAATTATCCAATATATATTTGTATATTATTTTTTCCATTCGAACGTATTCAAATCAGTATACGAAACAATATTTTCGGTAGTATTTCTTCTACGTCTAAATTTAACGTTCGCAAGACAAAATACTAACATGTCGAATGTCTCGAATCATAGACACGATGTTTTATTCTATATGGTTATTATAATGTATGCCTATATTTTTTATATATTATTACAATCCGTTACGTTACGATTATTTACATAAAATTAGCACGAGTTTTTTTTCATCGGTATTATTATTAAAAATAATATACTGAATACGGTATAGAGGTATTCGTGAATATAAAATATTTATCGTAGCTCACGAATACGCGTGTTTTTTTTTTTTGCCACGAGCTTTTTTTTTCTCATCATTACAGTCTAATAATATATCGTCGATATACCTATACCTGCAGCATTATTAATTTATAAATTATATTTGACGACAATATTTTCGTGTACGTTTACCACGGGTTATAATTATAATATTATCGTTAGTGTTGTTTATTATAATACGTATATTATGCTATAATATTGTATTATGTAAATCGTTTGAAGTTGAGCAAATAATTAAGTATTTTAAGTGGCACTCGTATGCGCATTATAATAATTACAATTATTATTATAGCGATGTTATACCAATATTATTATCGTCCGTGACATGTGCGTTACACTGTATACACATATGATATTATAAATATAGAACAGTTTATGTTAACAGTGAGTTTATAATATTTTCATCCGCCGCCACCGTCGCCACCGTCGCCACCGCCGCCACTGCCGTGATACCTACATAATATTATTGTTGTTGGGTATTATATTATTGCGTGTACTTCAAACGCTATAATTGTTATTGGGTACACTTTGAATGGCAAATAATTTATATTATTATGCGAATACGTGAATACGTAAGTGTATTGTAATTGTAATGGTGCGTACAGTGCGTGCACATAGATTTATTTTGTAATTTTTTTGTCACAAGGGGGAGGGGAGGGGTAGCAATTTCAGATTCTAATAAGGGGCTGCGAACAGACCAATTTTCATCTGCAGACACCCGGCCTGTTTGTTATTATAAAACTGTATGAAATTTGATATTCAAGCCTGAATATTACGGTCAAAGTATCGGTTAAAAAATAGGCCTGGAATTATGGATACAAATTGCAAAGGGGTGCGAGTGCATCTGTTCCTAAACTGCGCTTCCTTCTTAAAACTTTTTTTAAAATCCGGTATTTCCCGTGAAAACATGAAATTTGGTTGTGGAGGGGTTTAAAAGGGCACAAGGCACATCCCTGATACTTACATCATGCATGTACAAAATGTTATTAATTTCGGATGTCTGTACGAATTACAAAGCTAAAAAATACACCCTTCTCCCGCTATACAACACGGTGAAATTCATATTGAAATTCAACGAAAATTGTATGACTTCGACGGTGGATACAACTCTAGTTCTCGAGTCTGAGTTTATTTGGTCCTGTAGAAGCTGTTTAAAGTGTCAAAAAGTAGCGGAAAAAGATATTTAACAAACGGCAATTTTAAAAACAAACAACAAAACTGTAATAGCTATGGCGGAGTTGCAGATTTCCTTGTAGCAACGGATTTTCGTTGCACATTATGTAAAGCTGTCGAGACAACCCGAAACAGTGTGTAAATACAATACACAACTATTGTGGACATAATATTATTTGTGCAACAGTGGAAGTTTTTTATCAATATTCTAATTTCTAAGCGAGATAAAACATACTATGGGAATTATCATAACATTTAAAAATGTTATTATATCTACCTTGAAAATTAAAATATCGAAGAACACCTGCATGGTTACACGGATAATGAAATATTGTTACACGGGTTCGACAGGTCAATTGCCTCTAATATCAAAACTAACAAAGCAAAATTTATTGTCGACGTTGAACGCAAATTTGTCGTACGTTTGAAAGACGGAGACAGCACATCATGTGTCGGGTATCACGATTCACGGCTTTTTAATCTTTAAAACGGTATTTTATTTATCGATTTTGGTCAGACGCAGGGAGAAAAAGGGTTTTTTCTTTTTTTTTTTTTTTTTTTATCAAAACGCCTTGGACAAATAAATTATAGTACCTACATAATAATAATAGTATGATGATGACGCTGATGGTATCCATACTTATTATCTCGAAAATACGGCATATATTATATTATATTATATATTCGAACGGCAAAGTTTCTCCTACTTTAACACGGTTTTATATTTCCGAAGAACACCAGTTATTGTTATCATTAAACCAATAGGTGTCATATATAAAATAAATTAAAAAAATAAAACTATACAATAAACTGAATAGTTAAAGCATGACAATACGCAAACCAATAACCGCATATTTCCTATATATTTAAATTTGCATTAATTAATATGTTATTATAATATAGTTATGATCTTGATGTTGTTCGTACATACTGCAATCTGCTTTTTTACTTTTTTTTTTTTGTTTTTTTGTTATTAATTTATCAGTTGTGTACCTACACGGGTACACGCCTGTAATGAATAATTTTTGTATTTTTGTAAAATTATTGTATTCCAACGCTTTGATCGATATACATAGATATAGGTACACGACTTGTTACATAAAAAATAATTACTAACGTAATATAATATGTAAGACTCGAGAGAGAGACTCGTTATATTTTATAGATAACACGCGTTGAACAATGCTTCCGGTCGCGACGGTTTTCACGAATAATATTCTGATCATTCTGATTATTTTTTCGTTTAAACGGAGAGATAATGTTGTATCCGACTGTTTGAAAATATAAACGGAAACATACTATAGTGTATTGTTAGAAAAAAAAAGAAAAAAAAATAGTCGCCGCGGTTGACCGAGGTTTCGCCTCTTGATAATATTATGTGCAACGCGCATTGCAGCAGTGCAGGCGGTGCAATTCGAATCGGTTGTCTCGGCATTTATTTTTTATTTTTTAATCACATTGGTTACCAAAATCGTTCGGAATTATCGTTCAATTAAGTAAGTAGGCGGACTATATCGAAATAATTTAAAAATAAACATTTTATTTAGTTATACTTTTTCAACTTTTAATATTTTCAAAACAACTTGTTGAAACCGTTATTGGGAGCAAATTCAAAGGTAGCCAACTACAAATAGTAGTTATAGGTACTATTATTGTTTGATCAGTGTTAATTATTGGTCATCGTATAAGGTAAAAAATAGTATTACCGAGAATTTTTATTGTACAAGTAGGTATCTATATCCTTGGGTTTTAGTTACCTATACCTAATAACATTTATTTATAATAATATTCTTATGGAAATAATTTTTTTCGCTATCCACTTGTTGGGTCACGGCAAAAGGTCATCCGCGGGAGCAAATATCGTGATGTATTATACGCCAACATCTGTTGTTGCAGGGTTTTTATATGGGAAAAAGAAGAAGAAAAATAATATTATATAGTAACAGCTTCGCGGGCCCATCACGATGGGCTCTTTCTCTCAATTAAAATAAAAACCTCTACGATTTAATCACGTCGCGACTATTATTTTTTATTTTTTTTTTATTATTATTATTATTATTTTTTATCTTGCACGGTAACAAATTATATGAACGACTTTTGTCCGCCGCCCGATACATCGGTAGGTCCGTATTAGGTGGAAAGCGGGTCGCAAACCGCAGGCCGCCGCCGCCGATTTAATCTGATTATGGACGTCGATCAGATAATAATATTTTCTGCTCGGTTTATTTATTATTTGTTTCTCCGCTCTTAATCGGTCCGACTAATCTGGCTTTGTGATGCTGCTGCTGCTGCAGTATATAACTCTCTCACTCTGGCTAGACACGATACACTCGTGTACAAAATGGTGGTGGGTACCTATATAATACCGACCAAAAGATCACCTCTACAATACGCGTACGGTATAATAATATTGCGCCGCCGCTCGATCGCGAAATGCTGCACCGTTGCAAAATATCAAACAATATGATAATAATTTGTTATAGGCACAACAAATATAAAATGATTTTTTTCCTTGTTATAATTACACGATTTATACAAGTTTCGTCACGGAATAACGTACAAAAACTACAGTATTCACAGCGGTTAATTATAAAACGGTACAACTAAATTGTTTTACGTAAACGTATCATCATGAGATCTGCAGTGTAAAACGTAAAATACTCATTTGTCTCGGAGAGTATTAATTTTGATCAAGATTTTTTTTGTTTTTGGAAAATTCAAGAAATAAACAACTCCCGAAATGTTACGCATTATTACCCTTATTTTGTTATCACAGTTCGGGGTCAAAATCACTATCATTTTTCTATTTTCTAACGTAAACCTACGTCGGGAATTGCATATTATACATAGATTAATGAAGTTTTAGTTTAAATCAATTTTAATGTTGAATTTTAAGTCAATACATTTCGATTGTAGTACCTGACGAGTGGCTTGTACATTGTATTGACCACTTTGTAATACGTCCAACTATGGTTTATTAATTTTTTTAATAAAAATTCACGAATTTCCCATTCGAATATCTTACATTTCAAAATAATTTATTTGGAATATTTATGGATGGTACATTAGATTTTTTTTTTTCAAATAAATTATTATTACCTACCTGTACTACATAAACATATTTTCTCGCGTACTTTGAGAATTTTTTTTTTTGTGCACGCTGTATTGTCGATTCCTATATAAGTACTTGCGATCAGAGAATATATATAAATCCGGTCTGTTGATTTATACAAAAAAAAAAAAAAATATATTTATGTACATAATATATATATATATTCTTCGAGCGTTACGATTTGATCCGATTTGTTATACTATGTTCCATGTATATATAATTTTTTTTTTTTTTATTGACCATATGTGTTGGTGTTCTAAGAATGTTTTTGAGATTTTTAATCTTAATCCCATTTCGATTATTCCGTAAGATAAAACCCAATGTCTATAAAAAATCATATAATACGACTGCATTTTCTCATTGTATGTATAAAATCATAATACTATAATTCAATTCGAAACAAACAAAAATGCATGTTATATAAACGTTAAAAAAATAAATAACGTGTATCGTACTTATCAACGCGTCTTGCGGGGTCGTACATCATTACCTGTACGCGTTATATTGTATATAAACATTGATTGTGGAATAGACGGATAGCCAATGCAATGTTAATATTATTATTGGTTACCAAACGATAAGATGCAGCCGACGATATCACCCTATACCAGGGGAGGAGAGGGAGAGGCTATAAGTCTATTGTATATAATCATTGATATAAATAAATATTTTGTTTTTACCGAAATTCATGGCGATTGAATTCCGTTTGGTTTCTTAGATAAAAAATTGTATACAGGTATAGACATTTATAATGTGTCGAAATAATTATAATTTTTCGAACTCACCAGCGTCTGAAGTGTGCAATATATCCGCCGAACCGCAGTAAATCTAATCGAATATGCACACATTTCAACTAGGTTAAGTGAAGTTGTGGCTTTATTTTATAAACAATCATAGTACCATAAACTCATTTTTCTAAACGTAAATTGTGAAATATTGTATAGCCTTTGTCCCGGGGAAAAAATACAAAGTTCACTTTTTGCATTTATTTTTTTGTCTAACATAATTCGTTTCCCTTTATTATTATTTTTTTTTTTTCTAGTATAAGTAGCATAAATATTCGAAGATATATTTAAACACATGCATAATTTATGTATTATACTGAAAATTAAAAAAATCTTAAATTATTATTATGTACTTTTTATTTGGCAAAAAAGGAAAACTACAGACTACAGACTTATTACAGACTTATGGAAATTTAAAACGCCATTCAGTAACGTCATCGTTTCATTTAGACATTTTAAACATTTAATTTGTTTCTATTAAAATCTACACCCAATTGAATTAATTCTCGGGACCAAATGTATATTCTTATACAATTTTGGTAAATGGACACATTTTTCTACACAATTTTAGTTTTCTACGGATATTTTATTTTGGCAAAGTGGATGATCCGATTAGTTTTTGGCAATTTTTCTTTTTTAATAGATTCACTCAAAATCACCCTCGAAATTAGAAGGTACCTGTACTTATAATTCCGTGCGTCGATTTTTGACAATCTCGCGTACATTTCAGGACGAAAATCTCATTAGAAAATCATATAATATAATATTATTCGAGATAGGTACCTATTTTTATTTTTTTTATAATTTTTTTTATTTTTATAACAAAAAAAACTGGTTATTTTTCTTTTTATCGGTTAGTACATATTGGTATATAATATATAGGTACGATTATAATACAAATATATAGTGCCGGGCATGCAAGTTTCGTTTTATCTGCGGAATGTCATTCTTATCATTTGGTTCCTCGTGCAGTGCGTTTTATTATTCAATTCGAAATGTGTGTGTATACTGAATTTCGCAGCCTATCCATCGACACTCAACCCCTCCACAAGCACCTAAAACGCTTTTATCGCCCAGCCACCGGATACGCACTTACAATGTTATCGAGAAACGACGGTCGATCTAACGTTTATATATATATATATAGGTATACCACCTAGCCGGTAGATACATATATATATATATATATATATATTTTTTTTTTTTTCTTTTTCGGCATTTTTTTCGTATTTCGTTTTGTTTTGGTTTTTTTGTCGGTTTTCGTTAACTGACAAAGACGTAGGTGCGTAAGTACTTTGTGGTCCATTTGTTCTATTGTTTTCGGGTTTTCCGACGTGTCGAATAATATCGTTATGATAAGACACTAAATAATCTACTTTCTTTTTTTTGTTTTTGTTTTTATCTTATCGGCGATTTGTGAAATTGTGAATGTATCTATATTGTATATTCGCAGTAACCATTTCAGATAATCACCACCACCGCGCCGCCGTCTGCTGAGTATTATTATAATATTTTACCGCGGAACGGTTTTTACAAAACATATTATTGCATTGTTGTTAGATATTGAAATCTTACGCTATTTTTTATTCACAATATTAAGATATTTTATTGATGTAATTCGGTGTTTTAGAAATTTGTCACAAACACAATAGGTGAACTCAAATAGTGTATTGGTACGATAAAACCGAGTTCGTAATGTAATATTAAACAAACTTTTCGTCGGATGTATAATTTTTCATAGGTGCGAGAGATAACGAGAATATCGGCGGGACGAGTTGAAAACTGTATTATTTAAAAACTTGCCGATCAATAAATTATGTTTTGAATTTGAGTTTTGATGTTGTATTAAAATAAGGTACGAAAATGTAAGAAAAGAGAAATATTGTTTTAAACCTCACACATTTGTATACCTGTATAGTTTCCGCTGCGAACATCGTTTGTAACGCTCAGTACAAATTAAGGTTATTTATTTTTAACAAACTCGTTTGATTATTTTTTTATAAACAACCACAATACATTGTAATTCTGAAATTAAAAAGTAAAGATTATGTTCCGATTTTGATCATAATTTGTTATGCAAGTTGTGTCGTACATTGTTTTTTTTTTTTTTTTAATTTTCGCTGCATACGTTTATTTGGTACATAGTGTTATAATATAATATATTATAATCAATAATAACTATATAATCTCTGGCATCTGGCATGTGCTGCTGTTAGGGGTAAGCGATGTGGTAACTATAAACGACAGGAAGTTTAATAATAATAGTGTAATAAATCGATAACTAGTGGTATATTATCACTTTATATCTTCAATAAAATTTGTTATTTTTAGTTTGGTTGAAAATTAAAAAACAAACAGTGGACATTTTTTTTTTTTATATATTGCTTTATTAAGAAATCAAACTGAATACTATAAATTTGTTATGACGTTGCATTTCTTTCACGCACAAAGACAAGTTTTTGTACACTTTTATTATTATTACTCGTGTTGTTGTTTTTTTTTTTTTTTTTGTTCATAAATATTTGCTTTACTATAATATAACGCCTCATTTCAATACTAACTCGTTTTAAGATATAATAAATTATAAATTCGTGCAAAGACCCGAGCGATAAGGGGGCACCCGAGCACACATTACTCTCTCCTATATTTTTGATTTCCGTTATCTAACAAACACACAGTTTGAATATTGTATATTTAATACGAATTTGGGTTATTCAACTTTAAACGTTTGTTTTGCGTCGTCGATGTGTCCTTATTCCCAATAAGGATTTTAATTTAAATTTCTTTTCGAGTATACGGAATGTCTTCTCATTCTCAAACAGTTCTGTTAAAAAAAAAAAAAAAAAAAAAAAAAAAAAAAAAAAAAAAGAGTACACGACGTTAGATGATATCAGCCGATAAGACTGCACGTTTTCATTATATACCGCGTCTATCCCAGTATTTACCATTCGTGCCAACTGGTAATGATCGTTTGTTATCATTTTATCACTATTCATTAATCACCTGTTAGCTTTTTTTTTTTTATGTACATGTATAATATGTATATTGTATAAATATATAGTTTTTTTACTTTAAAAATTAAATGTAAAACAAAGAATGCAATGTTGAGAAACGACGAGATTACAAAGTATTTTATATATCGAATATCACCCTCTCCGAGTGCGTTTTAATCCCGGCAGTCATTGTCAAAAAGATTACATCACTGAACTTGAGGTGTTTGTTTGTTTGTTTGTTTTTTTTTTCGTGTTTTTTACGTTAAAAGCAAAAAGTAGATATACTATTATTATACAAATATTTAGGAAAAAATAACCTTAAACATTATTCATTATTCGTTTTGATGTTATTGAAATCACGTCTAGGCGCGTTTATGTAAGTATATTTTAATAGAATTTGACTAGGTAAACAGGTACTATTATATGTTATACAGCTATGACTGCAGTTTGGGTATTATACACAATATACAACTAGATTGGGGAATTCGTATCATTTTTTCACACGCATATTTCTTTTGGGTCGTCCTGATCCGCTCAGACTCGCGTGCAATTTTATGGCCGCCATTTTATTATTCAGCGGACATGTTTAAAATAACTCGTACAACTTTTGCGCGTCTATACATAATATATATATATTATGTATCGTATCGTATATCCTAACAACTTTTTCGGTGGAGCCCGTTATCTCCGCTTGTGTGTACATCTCTTATCGAAGAAAGGCTGCTATTGTATAGGCGCATTACCCGATTCCGAACTGGCTCTTATTCTCCGGCAGCCCTCTTCCGTTTCATCATCCTGTATACCGACTCGATTACCTCCTAAAAAAAAATCTCTCTCTCTCTCTCTCTCGCACTCTATACCTTTTGGCAACAGCCCCGGTGAATCGACAGAAATGCCCTTCCACCTCCCTTCCGGATGATTCGTGCGTCACAATTTGTCAGCGATGGGCTCGTCAATTCTTCCAATTTTTCACTCGAGACGCATTGTACTTTTTTTTTCTTTTTTTTTTTTTGAACGTACCAAAATATTTCAATATTGCGATGGTTGAAAGCGGTTTCTCAAATTTTTTTCAATTTCTTATACAGTTTTAAAATTATTTTTACATTTTAATGACCACCTTATAATGAGAAGACTTCCACTAATCTTCTGTTCAATACCTATTTAAGGATAAGGAGTACTGTCGTTTTTATGACGTTTTAGATTAATAATAATTAACAGGAATAAAATTTACTCATTTAATGTCTGTTATGCAGGAAATATTTGCTCGGTATTTTATTTAGCTAATTTAGTTAAAGTACATAATGAATATATTTTTTTCTTATAATATATTCGTACAAAAAAAAAACCAAACATATTCCTTATAAAATATAAGAATAAAGTTAAATCATTTTTCAAAACAGAAATGGAAATCCTGCAACTAGTAAGTAATGTTCTCTTTACTCCAGCTTATTGGTCCAAATATATATGAAAAAAACGAATCGCTTTCAACCGCCTTAATAATATTATACAAATATGTCGAATTTAAATTTTAAAGTATTGCCGAGAATCATTTTACACGAAACTTCGTTGCATCCGACATCGTTTAAGCGAATGTGACTGTATTTACATACGTGTATTATATACATGAACAAATTTTCGCAGTCAATAAACTTAAAACCCTTTAGAAATTAGTATGATTGATAATATTTTGTAAAGAGTTTTATTAAATGTTGTTTAGGCGTTTGTATTATGGTTTTTAGTTTTATTGGGGTTTCATTTTTTCTTAGGAATTTTTTTCTCCTTAGCCGTAAATACTTTAGATCACATTTTGTTAGTATATATGAGTGTATAATATAATTACTGTCCGATGGGAAAAATGTCCTAAAACTTCTTTAAACTTCGGTATTATTATTATATTATAATTTTTTTTAAAGTTTCGACATGAAATACGTATTATATTTTGCCACTAAATAATAATAAATAAAATTCGCCCCTACCCCCATAATTCGTTAAAACCACTGATAACTTTTCATTACAGCCCGCCTCTTCTCCACGAAAATATTTCCTATATCATTGTTGATGAGATAGTTGTGAAATACACAACCGTTACAGTTGTAATATATTATCATAAACTATCATCGTGTGAACACGATTGCGTTAGTAACTATCGTGAGTACGTGATATTTGATAGTTACTGTCACGAGAGTGATGTTATTTACTTACCGTGAGAACACATTCATAGACGTTTCTATCGAAATTCATTCTATATTATCACGTATTATTCTACTATCATTCTAATGTACCGTACATATTATAAACGCGCTTTCTATGCGATCGTTATTATATCGCGATAGTTGAAACGCCGACCATCAAGATAGGGACTTCGCATGGACCGGGCGTTTTATACCTATCTAGTTTCATTCGATTACAATCAATTTTATTTTTATTATTTTTTTGTTATAATATATATATATATAGTCGGTTCTCCGCAAATTGATAAATATACGTGATTAATATTGAAATAAAATGCTAAAATATGCAAAAAATAACATATCTGTAGCCGTATACGATTGTACGATTGATTTTATCAACCCGATGACTTATACAATTATATATATTTTGGACACCATCTTGCATTATCTAAAAAAAGGGATATAATAATATATGCTAATTTAACGGGTTTAACTTAAATCATAGTTGTTTATAACGCGTGTATATGTGTGTGCGTGTATGTGTGTGGGATACACGCACACACATACAGGTATATTCGTATATTATAGACACATATTGGTCGTCGAGTTATAATACATTTTTGTTTTCTGTATACACACTCTCAATAATCGTAATGGTACTTTTTTTCGATTTAAATATATATATATATATATATAATATTATATTTGTATAATCGTTTATACATTTAAGCGAGCGAGTAAATCTTATGAACTACCTACAACACGTTTTTGTAAAAAAAAAAAAAAATTGATTTTAAATATCTATTTATACATAAAAAAAAAATTAAAAAAAAACGTCCGCGTAGGTATATAATAAAAAAAAAAAAAATTGACGCGATTAATCTTTCGAATAACTTGTTTTTTTTTAAATGTTATCAGTTTGATTTTCAAATAAATTATTGAATTTATATAGGTATCTGCCTCGGGAGTGTTATTTAGGTATAACTGTGTAATTAAAAATATTTCGAATTTGTCACAACAACAAGAAATATCTTATTATATCGTATAATTTTAATAAGTGATACCATCAGGTCCGCGACGCAAACAAACATTGTTTGCTGACTGTGTTTTAATTAGGAAAATGTCGGCTATTTAATATTTTAAATACCGATTATAGCGGAGAAACTGTTTTTCCGGTTAGTATAAACGCTCCAAATTATTTGCATCGTATACCTTAAAAGATACCGACTTTTCACTCGATGGAATTTTTTTACGCGCGAGAAATATGTATACGTATCTTATAGGCACAATCAAAGTTGTTAAGATAAATGTTTTTAATAAAAACTACGTTTAAAACGTTGTACGTTTTATTAACAATTATTTTCACGAGGTAAATGTGTTTTTGTTTTTGTTGCCGCCTACATTTAATCATTAACGTTCAGTACTAATTTTGTAGAAGTGATGCGAAGTATTAACGGTGGCAACAATGATCGTAGAATTGAAAAAGACGAAGAAGAGGGAAAATTTAATCGCCAATAATGTAAAATATCGTTGCGGGGTTGTTACCTTCTCACGATACCCTCTAAATTCGGCTCAGGAAATCAAATACATGTAAATGTATAATATCATCAGTGTAAATATTTAATATTACACAACCTGAAAATATTATTGTAAATGCAAACAATGCGATTTATAACGGGTACATCACAAATTCGAGACAGATGGTTCTCCTATCTGCTGTGCAGCTCATCCTCCCTCAGTGTCGCGGCGAGATAAAATAATATGTACATACACATATAATATAATGTGACATATTTATCATTGAAGATAAAAATATTATTATAATAGTGATCACGTGTACAAACCGCTGTATCATGTGTATAATAATAATAATATTATCAAGAAAATGATACTTCCGATATTATGTTTTGAAGCGTAGTATACGCTATACACGATAATAAATTTTATAATTATTATAACGAGGACACGTATAAATGTATAATACGAACATTGTCCGTTATAACGCGCACAATAATTATATACTGTTTGCTTGACATATTATTATCTTCGTGTCTGTTCTCTGTTATTATAATAATCACTCGCGCCAGTCTGTACAATATTACAGGCGTATTCGGTTTAAACGCACTGATAAACAGCAGCAGCAGCAGCAGCAGCAGCAGCAGCAGCCGGTACATATTATTATTGTGTGAATGTATAAGCGTATTATGTGTGCGTAACGTGGACATAATTCTGGAAATTATTGCGTTTAATAAATCGCGCCGGTTTGCTGCGAAATCCGAGGGGAAGGCTATGGAGGAGGCTATAGCCATCCCCCCCCCCTTCTTCGCCGCGTAGGCGTTTATGTTTGCGTATTATTTTTACGATTTGAGTGTCAACGTTTCCGGTTATTTCTTCCGTCCGCTCGAAAGGACGTGTTCTACACCGAACCGTGTGAAAACGAACCTATTTAATGAGGCTGTAGGAGTATTACGTATCAGGGCGCAGATTACATGGGTGCCAAACGGCTACTACAAACAAAAAAAACAAAACGTATTACTGAAAATGATACAATAATATTATACTGCCTTTGATCGATATTCTCCTTGGAGGACGGATTTGTCATGGTGTATAATATAGTATATTATACAGTTTCTTTATCAATTTTTGTTTGAAGCATTACACTATACACTATTTATATTATACTGATGAAAATACATTTAATTTAAATTAAACATTAGGAGCATAATGTTTTTTAAATTTAAAACAACATTTGATTTTTTTACCTGTGCTATTTGGGGGGTATAGGAATAGGATCTAGCTCCTCTCGTGTCGTAGCCAATGAAGTCCTGAATGTGCATTATTAATTAATTATTGCAAATGCAAAATACAATTTTGAGAGATTAAACATTTTTATCGAAATTTAAAGTAAACATTGCGGATCCCATTAAAATTTGAACTTCAGACGCCTTTGAACATATTAATAACTGAGACATTAACTCGCATTAATCATCTGCAATTTTCGATTGTAAAACCATATTTCTATCAGAAAAATCATCGTCAAAAAATAAAAAAAAAATAAAAAACAAAAATAAGATGGATTTTGTATTTCTTCCTGATTCCACGGCCTATCTAATTTTCCAAACACCATGACTCTGCAGTTCTATGAACAATGGTCATTTTTTAATTGATTTACATTTCATTTTTTCCATTAGTTTTGAACTCATTACTTATTAAATTACAACAAAAAAACCGACGTTTTCTTCGTGGTATTAAAAAAAAAAATTATCAGTAGAAATTTAAAAAAAGCGGTGCTTTATGCACCAATGCTGTAGTATTGCGATGCGATAACGTTAGCCGAGTAGAACCTTGAGAAATTCAGGGCGGTTCGTTAATTTTTTCTCGAGGGGAGGGGGGGGAAGGAGGTTATCTCGCGCAGCAAGTTTATTTTGTTTAGTGACTTTTCCAACATTTATCGGCGCCATTTATCGCGGATGTTGTTTATAGCCATCGTATATTATAAACAATTGAATGCATGTGTGAATTATATGGTCTCCGGTGCAATAAGCTCCGAGAGAAACGAAAAAAAAAAAGGGGGAATATGAGTAGTATAGGTATAGGTAGTGTAGTGTATTGGTTCGTATAATACAAAATAGATGTTATATTTGTTTTTTGTTTTGTATTTTTACAATATACAATTCGCATCGTGGCGGCAATAAATATTTTACAACATTCACGACTCGCACGTGAGTTTTTATACATCAATTTTACTGCATTATATAACAGGCCGGGGTTTTAAAAAATAAAAATAATAACGAAATTCGAGCGTATCAAACTTACTTTAGATGACTGTAAATTTAATGATAATAAAATAAAAAAAAAAATCTTACGAACATGGCTTTGTGTCATAAATAATATGGCCAAATGAAAATCTGTTAACACTCGCCGCCGGATTATTTGATTCGTCAAAAATCTCTGATAATTATTGAACAACAATTAAAGGATATCTGTCATCCAATTTTTCGATCTATATGTCTCGTCGATTTGTTTTTCTTTTTCTATTTTTTTACGCCTCAAGATAATATGTTACAAATACTCGTATATGCAATAAACACGTTTAAATAAGATTATTTACCTCGGAGGTCGAGACAATTTTTCGGAGGGATGCAAAACAAAAAAAGATCATAATTTGATTGTTTTATCGTTTTAAACGTATGATAATTGTTATTATTTATTCATATTTAGAGTAGCAGAGGGAAGAGGAGTGGGTGAAATAACTCACTGTAACGAAAATATTGGCTTATAAATATTGTTATCTACACCTTTCTACACGATATTACATTTAGCGGTTAGCAATATAATATTATAACCCCTGGAATCTTGCGAATACTCGGTTTATTATTATTTAAAATGGGGAAATATCAGTTTCGGAGAACGGAATGGGTCGTGAACGTTGTCACGGCGTATATCAAAAATGTCGCGACCGATTTGCATACAATCAGCGTGAGACGAGACGATATATTTTTTATTTGTATAAATTTTCCATTCCGTCGTTTACCAACATTGTATAAATTGCCTGTTTAGACGTTAAAAATAATAATAAATAATTATGGGGGGAGGGGGGGGGTGGCGGTCCTCTCTGCCCCCCCCCAGATACGCCGCTGCATTATCGTTTAGTTTGATGCGACGGTTGTTATGGCGGTGCTGCTGCCGCCGCCGCCGCCACAGATGTCACCACAGGCGACGAATTAACAAAGGAACGGATTTCGTCGGCGCCGCCAAATGTCACGCGACACGCCTCGGCCGTTGACGACAAATGCGACGGCGACGGCCACGGCGTACGAAATAAAACCCGCGGTCTTCGATAATATTATTTTTACGGTCGCGGGATGCACAACAACAACAATAACAACAACAACAACAACAACAACAACGGACAATTATTATTATTATTATTTCGTCATCGCCTCCGTATGTCACACGAAGTGATAATAATATTTATATGTACTGAGGCCGGCCGCCGTCGGCGGCCGATGCCGACGCGCGTTTCCCCGTTTCGTCTGTCCACGCGGTATTACCTTATCGTTATCATCATTATTGTTATTGTTATTATTGCGGTCCGTCCGCTTTTTTCAGCGCGGCCGTCGGGGTGTGCGCGCCGGAGGATTGTTTATTGGGTACACGCGCGACGGACAGGCGGACAGGCGGCGAGGTGTATGTGTGTGTGTGTGTGTGTGTGTGTGTGTGGTATATACGTGTGTATACACCGGACACGATGAGAACGACGATAACCGCGGCGGCGGTGACCGGGACGGCGGCGCGCGTGAGGGCGAAAACCGCGCGCGTCCCGCCGCACCGGTATTCGTCGTCGTATCGCGTACAAGACGACGACGAGTAGTCCGCGCGAGCCGACCGTTGTATTTGTCTTTCTCGGCCCGAGTCGGTTTTCTCGCCCCCCTCCCTCCGTCGCCGCCGCGGCGCTCTGCGCGCGGTGTCCCTCGGCCGTGTACACGCGTCGCCGTCGCAATCGTCGCTAACGCCGTTGCGCGCGTATACAAATAAGACACACATACGCGCGCGCGCGCGCGCGAGTTGTGAAGACGCGAATTGTGGGCGGGGTGACCGGGTGTGCGAGAGACGACGGTGAGCTATTATAATTTAACGTAATAATAATAATATATACATAAATATATTTAGATAGAGAGAGAGAGAGAGAGCGAGTGGGAGAGAGAGTGAGCGAATGAGAGAGAGAGACGCGGCGACGACGGCCGATACCCCGAACGACTTAATAACAAATATCGAATTATCGCTTTTCCCGACCACCGCCGCCGGCCGTCGGACACGGTCATCGGGTTGTGATGGCGCGCCGGTTCTGGCCAGGATGAAGTGAGAGGGGGGAGGGGTGGGTGGGTGGGTGGTCGGGTGGCGGCGGCGAGAGGGCGGGGAAATGTGTTATTATTATTGTTGTTATTATTACACAGAACGGAGAGCGTGAACACGACTCGCGCGGCGGCGGGCGGAGGCGGTCTAATAAAGAGGCTCGCGGCGGCGATGACGCGTATTGTTACGGTGTTAAAATAATACACCGAACGCGATTCGTAACGGAAGGAAGTACCGCAGCGCGGTATGCGTCGTCGTCTTTTACGACACTTTACGACGTGGCCGGTGCCGGTTGGACGGGACGACAGTGCGAGGACGCCGAACGGTGAAGACGAACGATGGGCGGTAGCTCGGCGGCAGTGAATGCGCGGAAGCGGGTCGGAATTAATTTCGTTTCGTCGGCCGTCCGATTCTGTTATTGCTGTCGATCTGTTTCGTATTATTATTGCGGGCGACTCAACAGAAGGAAAGTTAGAAAAAAAAAAACAAAACCC
This sequence comes from Cinara cedri, assembly GCA_902439185.1. NCBI lineage: Eukaryota > Metazoa > Arthropoda > Insecta > Hemiptera > Aphididae > Cinara > Cinara cedri. The sequence continues at coordinate 167,754 of CABPRJ010002397.1, forward strand.
CCTCTAAAACAAGTTCGAAATTCTACCGTACGGATGGAAATGAAATAAAATTTAGACTTCCGTTCGGAATCGTTTTTTTTTTTTTTTCACTCGTACATATAAGAGCCTATTGGTGTACTCGGAAGGCCACGAGTCTTCAACGCCCCACCCCCCTTACCATCGGTCTTGTTAATATATAATAACAAATAATATAAACTGTCCTATAATGTACCCAGCGTTTAAATCTATTATATATACGCAAAAAATAATATCTTTGTACATTCGCACTATAAATCCAAAGACTCATAATAGTAATTTTTGCTAACAAAAATCGATTCCGAGCACAGTGTTATTGTATGAACGTACCCCCCCCCCCACTTTCCCCTGCCGACAAATTCCAGGTACGCCACTGTAAGAACTGATATTTGTATTTTGTTTTATCCGAAACGAATATAGTACACAAACACACTAAAGTGTTACACACACCTACTTATACATTTTGTTGAGTACCTATTGTTTTTTTTCTTTATTTTTTTTTTAAGAATCAGTCGCGATCCTCCGACCCGTTAAAAAAAAAAAGAATGATAAAACACTATTATTCCCTCATTATTGTTGTATAGTTAAAACGATTAAAATTATTAAGTATCCATAGACTCTATGATGATAACTTTCAGTGTGCACTTGTTTTCGTTTTAAATTGTGTTTAATTTCTTATCTTATTTCCAAACAGCTTGTATAGAATTAGAATATATCTTGCTAGAAACTCAACTATCTGCAGGCGTGAAATATACAATGTATTTGTAGTTGACAAAATTACACAGATTGTAACCTTCTGCGGTTGTATTTAACATTCAGAAAATTTTCTCAAATCCGTTGATTATATTGTATATTTATGGGGTTTTCGAGTACCAAATATACGTAATCAGAATATCGAATATCGAACGAGCCGACGGTATTAAATATGAATAATATATTGAAATTAGACGGTATAATGTTTATGGCATGAATACCTAATTCACGAGATGAAATCTATACAACGTATACTTCAGTGGCGGCTCGAATTTACATCTTAAGTAAGCCCGACGAAATGGTTTGACCCACACATCCATTTATGGACAAAAGACCTCGCGCCACGCCATTTTATATATTCCTCACGCACATATACACAACTGAATATTCGATTTCAGACACCTACTTCCTATTCGGTTATCTAACGGTGACCTAGCTGACCAAGCCAAACACCCACCTAGTTAGAAAAAAAAAAAAACTACAATAGTCTTCAGACTCGTAGAACTACCCTCGTGCCGCCGGGATTAAAGAAGGTTTTAACGAAAACGTATTTAAAATGAAATGCTCAGTTTGTAAACTGATTTTAAATTTGAATATAAACAATTAAGAATGTATACACGAGTATGATGTAAGTCCAGTGTCTTATTTAAATTTAAAATATACATTTTTTTCTTTCACCAAATGGACTAAAACTCAACGGGGATCTTTTTTTTTTTGGAGCCTATTAATCGTTTAGTAAAAACCGCATTTCAAAATGCACAACCGTATGAGAGATAGAGTGCACATACAGGCAGACAGACACGGACAAGTTCATAAAGTAGCCTATACTCGTGAGTTTTATACATTTGTACGCAATCAACATTGTATTATTGATACAGTCAGTGCTATAGTTCTAGACAATTATGTACTTATAAAATATATTTTGTCGTTGTTTAAGGTGCAACCCACGATATATTATCACACTTTAGCCAAATTCATTCGGCGGCACATTCTTAGTTGAAATTTCGAGGGGATTCGTTTCGTAAACTAATCGTAATCGCCAAGAAAACAGGTGGCGTACAATGTAAAAACGATGATAACCGCTGCTATCTGGAATGTTTTGTAAAACTACGGTGTTTTCGGCTCTACAACAACGCCGTACGGTAACATTATAATGAGTTTCGGTAGTAGTTTTTCGTGAATATTTCGTGCAATTGTCGCATGGTTTTTAGTAAATATATGAATTAAGAAATCAGCTGCGAATAAACCAGTTTTATGGTTTTACTGAAATGTCGGGCGTTAAATCTTAAACGACGATATTAACAGTCGTATACCACCGATATATCATGTGTTATAGTACGAACGGTGAAAGTTCAGGTTTACAAAATACAATCGCGATTGGTATGTATATTCTATAAGAGCCCGTATTGGTAGAGCCTTCTCTCGCGGAGACGCAAAAAAACCTTGTCCTAAAATGGCATAAAAAGATCAGATAATTCCTGCGGTCATAGTATTTATTTATACGTAGCGCTGGACATGCCAATAACGACTACAAATTATATTATTCGTTCTCCGTACGTACCTATTATTTGAATAATCTTTGCGCGCGTCTCGTGATAGGGGTTCGTTTATAATCACGAGTTTGTTCAACGTATCGCATATGTGTACAAATAAATTATAACAAAACGATATATTTTATTTATCATGGATGCATAATACAAATCGTAAACACTCGAACAATCACGAATCAAAATTTGTTGAAAATGGAATTTTTTTCAAGCTGTTATAGTTTTCTGAGCTCAGTGACGTATTTAAGAAAGAGGATTAAAGGGAGCTAAATCTTTCTCACTCGATTTTTTTTTCAGAATCTATAATTCATATGAACAACTGTTGTTATTTTTTTTTAAATTCAAATATCTTTACTTTTTCGTTAGGAAAATTAAAAACGCGCGGGTACCGATGGTTAAAATGTACACAAATAAAACTTGAACGTATACGTTTGTCTTGTTTAAAACGAAACCTACCCGTTCGCTATAATAATATATGATTGCCGTTTAATTAGTTCCTAAGTAGCACAATCCCAATTCAGTTAGATATTTTACCCCCGTAATCGAAATTTCAAAATTTTCGTACAATTATTAATTTTTTCCAATCCGTGTCGGAAAAATGGGGGGTTACCGTTCGAAAATTAAAATAGTTTGTACATTCATTTAAAGTTCAAGCCATTATAAGCTTTAAGACGTATAAACGATTCCCATGTTGTTATAATGTTGGAAATTATAATCGGCTGTGGTTTTTGTATTTTGTTGCATTTAAAATGTACAATTAACCATAGTTATACCATGCGGACTCTGCGATCGGTGAAAATTACGCGCAGAAACGTTAGTATAAAATGAAAAAAAACGCGGAAATATCATACGAAATTCACGGACCGCCGTAATGCTAAAATGCGTTGATTCATTTCTCCTCCCCGCCTCCCCTAACGTTATAACGGCGTTTTACGTGAAACGAGTGTAGCAGGTATACGCGAGATTTCATCGTGATATATTTGCCATTTCAGACGATTTCCAGGGGGACGGGACTCGGGTATGATGTATGAAAACGTAAATCTAATCCCGTTTCGAGTAGGATATTCCGTCAATGATTTGTTGCGCGTTTATATAAATATGATCATTATTATTATTATTACGTATTTTGCGCGATGATATATTGTAATCGTCACCGACGTACGGAATAATAATAATGAAAAAAATATATATACGTATATAATGAAAACGTATACGTTTTTTGTTCCCCCCTCCGTCCATAACTGTGTACGTTTCCTTTCTGTTTCAATAATCCCATTGTATTAGCTGTACACTGTACACAGCTCGAGTATATTATACATGAAATATCGGGGGTATTTTTTTTTTTTCGGCGATATTTTAACGTACTGCAGCTTATAATAATAATAATAACAACACGTCCTATCTCCGTTTTCGAACACAACACTCGCTGACGACACGCGCTGGCGGGGCGGCTGCAGGGGAGGCAGCGAAATCCGACGGGATCGCCGGCCGCGGCGGGAGCGATGAAACCTGCACGTCGTCGTCGTCGGCGGCGGCGAGGAATCCTTTCGCTCCCGGCGGAAAAACGAGACGGTCGGCGGGCAGGAAGCGTCGGGCGGCGGGTAAGGGTGGAAGGTGGGGTCGGCCGCGGGTTATATGGTTAAAGTCCGCGGGTACCTGCCTATATGTATGTATGTATGTATATATATATATATACGTATATATACCTACACATTATACACGTATATACGTTTCGCCGTGTATATAATATTATTATTATACACGCGCCGCGCGGTCCCCGATGATGAACGACGAGTCAGAAAATATTCGCTTGACTGATCATCGCGGGGTAGGATCTCTCGGACACATCACGGTGACGAGGGTTTTAAATTAGTTCATTGCGCGGCGCCGAAGATTCAGCGATCTATACGCGTGTACATATCTATACGCGTCTCGTGTACACCGCGCGCGCGCGCGCGTCGTAAACGGGCCGGTTTTCATTTCCTGTGCGAAACCCACCTCCCTCCCCAACCCCGCCCCTTTATACGTATATACGTGCTGTGTATCGGATACCGTACCGGAAAAGGGTTGGAAAAGGCGCAGTCGTATATATACCGTGTCGGCCGCCTCCCCTGCACCGAACGCGGTACCCCGCCACTCCGCGAAGTAAATGGTGACTGATGATCATCGCGCACCATCACGACGAGTCCGCGCGTACACGGTTCACGGCTAATGTCTTCCGACCCTGGAGAGAGAGAGAGAGAGAGAGAGAGAGAGAGAGAGAGACGGAGTGAGAGACCCGCGGCGCGAAAATCCATCAATCAGCGGCCGCGGCAAAGGCTATCATAATAATAATAATATAGCCTTTCGCCCGATTGTTTGTCCTTTAAATAACGCGCGACGCGAATATTATTACGAGTACCCGCCGTACGCGTTATACATTATTATATACACGGCAGTATGATATACTCGCGAATCTATATCGCGCACACCCTTTGTAAAACAAACAACACCTCGCAAAAAAAAAAAAAAAAAAGGAAAAATAAACCTGCTCTTTCGTAAACGTTTCGCGTTTCCAGGGTGTCCGGCGAAATGGGTTAGGTTTTATTTTTTTCTTTAAATAGATGCGCGTAGAAAAAGTGTAACGGATCACCGTCGCAGAATTTTCTTTCTCCGTTTCCGGCGGCGGGATTGTTAAACAGCAGCAAAAAACCGCCGTGCCGTACGAATTTCAGATACCGCGAGACGTACCTCATCGCTCTTTTTTTCTTTTTTTTTATATTTTTCACGCGTCGAGATAACATGTTATTATAAACAGACACGTTAATAAACACGTTTAAACTATATCTAATAGAGCTCTCATAAAGCGATGCAAAAAAAAAAAAATCTGTGCTAGGATGCTAGAACGGGGGCGGGTGCGCAGCCACTGTTGTGGGCGGGAAGTTTGGAAAGAAAGATATAGACGGGAGTTTAATATACGTATGTAAACAACGATAGTGTTGCTTTTTCAACAATATATATGTCATATTATGGCACCTAATATAATTATCTATTGTGCATTAAACATTTTCTTTAATAATATTTGTTTAATATTGTACCGTAATACCGGTTCTTCCCATTTAGTGGGAAAACTCTTGGGAAAATCAAAAAAAGACTTCCTTAAAGTGCCATCTCAGTCAAATTTCCTTTCGAAAAAAGTGCTATCATTATAAATCTGAGCAAAATTGCTAGTAGAAAAGTTATTCACAGGAAAAAAATAAGGCCGTATGATTTTTTAACTAATACCAATATTTTATACATTTTCCCGTTTTATCTCTGATTTTTCCGGTGTTTTCAATATATTGAGAAAACTCTTGGGAAATCAAAAAATAACCTCCCTAAAGTACCTCTCCGGGCAGTTTTTCTTAATACATTTCTCGTTCCACTCTGAATCTTTGAAACCCTCGACTGTGATTAGATTTTCCGCGATAGGTTTTATTATTATACGTCGTCGTCCGAACAGTACACGTCATCGATAATATAATATTGTCACAGGCCCACAAAGCCCACACAACTGGAAAATAATTTCGGGGGGATTTTGACCGAAAAGTGTGCAGTGGCGTCCTAATTTTATCGACAGAAATAATTATTTTCCCGTAATATGGTATGACACGAAACATTTTCCAGGGCGGTGGTCAGGATTGTATTTCCGGGTGTATGCGCGCAGTCTTCAACGAAATACCCATTATCCTAATTCGTTTTGAAAGGTTTATTCAATTTGCAGAATCAAATTAATCTTTAACTCTGCTGCAATTATTGAGACGTACTCGTCAACGGATTAATATACTTTCGACACGAATAAAATGTCAAATTATAAATCTATATTGTAACGATGCGTATTATAAATGCATAATTTTATTATTAGTTTTTTTTTTATTTTTATCAGTTTAATTCAGATATTTGCGACAAATTTAATATCCGCCCACCAATGTGCAATAGCTAACGTTTTATTTTACTGTGCGTATTAAATATTATTAGTGCGCATTATAGCGACTGCGGAACAATCGGGACCTACCATCAGTGGTGTGGCGAACATTTTTAGATTCAAGAATTTTATTCCAATACCCATTTATACCTACCGACGAATCCATCCGTCGGCCAGCCGTTAGATATTGTACACGTAGCTTTATCGCCGAATTTTTTTATCGCTTTCTCAAAAATTGTCTCATAAGTAGACCCTTTGAAAAAAAATCAAAGACGGCCGCCTCTCGATTACCTCTTTGGCACGCTACTGCAAGAGCGCTATGCACAGGAGGGCTCTGAGGCTGTAGCTCTCATGATCTTGATTAGACGGAGTTCAGTCCCCAACGGTTCTCATATTTAAAAAAAAAAAAAATCAATATTTCTCATGCGTACATCCTCAAAATACTAATTTTATTTATAATAAATTAATTGAGAAAGATAAACCTTTTTTTGTTTTTATATATATATATATATATTGATAGCAGTGAAAAAGTATACAGATTGTCTTGTGATTTTTAACGATGTTAATTCTATTAAAATATTATAATATATAAAACAACAAATACAGTCGATTCGCGATATAACAAATGAAACTTTCGCTTCCTTGAAAATCTCGAGGTATAAATAACGGAAATCTAAATGTATTTTTGTCCTCTTGATAAAACTTAGTTATTTTGACCAAAGCTTTGGCGATGTAACGAATTTTTACAATTTCAGAGCTTGATATTACACATTTTTAATTTTAGATTCTGAGTAGAGCGAAAAAACTTATGCTTTTACAAAGGTATTTATTTTTTTTCTTCGGAAAACTTATTAGAGACCGTTTTGGGTGTTCTGAAGGGAAATCGGATTCGAGGGGTACTTTAGAAAGGCCATTTTTCGATTTTGTCAGAAGTTTTCTCATCAAATGTGAAAAACCGAAAAACAAAAACGGGGGAAACGTACGAAATGTAGGTACGTATTAATTAAAATTTACGGCCTTTTTTTATTCCCTCCGTGAACAACTTTTCCACTAGCGATTCGTCACCGATTTCACACCACAGTGGCGCTGCATCCACGTGCGAAGTACGTCCCTCATTCTGTTAATACGTATTACGCTCGTGTGGACATACTGAGTCTTGTATTATACGTTACACGTCTGCCGGCGTATAATGAACGTGTGTATTTGCAGTGTGCCGATTTAAGTTTTGAATTTTCTTTTACACCTCGATGTAACGGACTTTCGATTCAACTGACATTTTCCCATGCTCCGGCCCACTGCGGGTCAGCACCGCTATGCGACCAAAACCCGTCCGCGCATCTCCCGCTCACCGGGCCACCGACAGCGTGAAATGGAGCTGCGAACACCCGTCACTGTACCGTTCATTCTCCATGCGCTCCGAGGGTACCGATCTCTCGCGGCCACACGGGGTACAGGTAATTATTGTTTAACGGACAGTTTTTTCGGGAAATAATAAAAAATGGGGAATACCAGTTGATACTCGGGTAAAACTGCGCACGTGTTTGTGAAACAGTGAACCACCCTCAACCTCCCCCCTCTCCCTCCCCGGGTGACATTTTCAAAACCTGGCGCCCCTGCGCCGCCGTCTGTCGTAACACCATCAAGGACATTACGACAATGCGTCGTCGACTATCCAGTTTGTCGTTTATTTTTTTTTTAAATTTCCTAAACGTTATGACCGCCGTATCTACGGCCTTATCGGTTAATTAACCATCGGCAACAGCCGCGAATGACACAATAATACAATTATTACTTTACATGTTCACGCGATGACGATCGTCAAAATCGTTTCTGTACGCCATAATAAGTGCCCCCGACTCGTTATACCGCTGCTGCAGAGATGCGCCTAACCGATTGACGTTTATTGACATGTGTGTGTATACATATATTTTTTTATTATTATTATTATTTTTTTTTGTTTTTTTTTTTTTAACCGTATATAGCGGAACATCATGTTGCGCCGCGCGGTGTATAATAACGATTTCGTGAAATCTCGGTGTATTATAATGTGCGCCGGGACGCGGCGGCGAACATCGTCCCGACGATCACTATCACTATCGGCGGATAATTAAGACGATTTTCGACGTCGATACGATTATACACGCATACGATCAATAATAATAATAATAATAATGTTTTAAGTATTATTATTATTATTATTATATTATTATGAGCCAGCACTCAGTTCGTGACGATCATCGCGGACGTTACGATATGGAACGCCAAACGTAATAACTGTGCGGTTCTGTTGCGGGCCGACATTCGTATTGAAACGCGTAATCGCACACACACACACATACACACACATACACACATATATACACACACCGTACATCGCGATACCTAATAATAACTATCGCGTTTTAATATCTTTGCGCACGTATTATGCGCGCTGCGGTGGGATCCGCGCGCGATACACGCGTAGACGCGTCCACACACGGCGGACGCGCGATTCTCCGCGGGTCGTACGTGCGAAATTTTACTATGGTCCGGGTGCCCGCGACTGTGCGCGCAATATTATTACGAACCGCGGCCGATCGGAAATCGCGAATTTCCTCCCCCCCCCTCTCGTTATTGTTTAAAACGGTTTCCGTTCCGGGCTCACGCATTTCGGTTTTAAACGGGAGAACGTTGCGTCGTACGATAATTTTCAGGTTCGAGGTAAGAGAGCCGTTTCGGGACATGAGATTTTCGAAATGTTTTTCTCGCGCGACCGAGACTCAAACTAAACAGCAGTGACCGTTGCACTTTACATAATAATGGGAACTGATCTACCCTCACCCCCACCACCACTTTAATCATCGGAAATGTACGACAATGTCGATTTCTTTCGGTGGTGGGGTGTCTCGGATGACATTACTTTTTAACGGAACATTTAACTTACGATAATTTATCGCAATTGAAAATGATTCTGATTGTTACTAAGCTCTAAACTTGTAAGGTGACCCGGAAATCGTCAAAAATAAAACTGACGTATCGTATACTATTTTTTGTCAGTTTTGACATTTTTCTAGAAAAACTCGTTAAATACTGCCTGTCAAAAAATCTACATTTTCTGAAATTGGTGATCGTGAAAAAAATCGTTGAATTTTTACTAATAGGAAAGTTTTTTTTTGCCGAGCAACAATATAAACGCATCTTAGCAAAACTATAATATTATTTTATAGCTTCTTCGCCAAAACACTCAGAATTTAATCGTGGAGAAAATTTAATGACACTGGCTTATTTATTAACGGTATATGGTTCAATATATCGTTGGCTCTATGGCAAAACCTCGTAATTCATTAAATTGATTTTTTTTTTTATGTGATTATTCTACACAGTCAGATTACGTCATTTTCGCCGTATTTGCACAATATGATAATATGATAATGTGTAGATATAAGAAACTAACTATCAGAAATACAATATAAACTTCGAGAGTCGGTTTCGCGGTATACTCACGAGATATTTGAAACCTCGTGTATGTGCAATCCGGAAATCTAAAATTCAACAGCTAAAAATGTCTGTTTTAAAAATATGTTTTTTTTTTTTTTAATAATACCAACAAGATGATAAATGATAATATATTTAAATAGTAAAAAGTGATGCGGAAAGTTAATATTTTCAAATACAAAAATTATGATGTTCCAAATGACCAAGAGTGTTTTTTGAAGTTATACGAGATTTGTAATCGCATAAACGGAAAACGTGATGATTTTTACAAATTTGATCTCATACATCGAAACTTTATAAAGCTTAAAAAAAAACCCGACCATAGATTTTCGATGTTTTTATTTCACCGTTACGAGACTCTCGTGTACGAGTGACTTCTTACAGGGATGCTCGCGTAAAATTTTCGAGTGTTTATCTGCAAATATATTGAAAATTTCGAATAACTTAAAAATGCCCGCGCGATATTTGAAAGACCGTGTACCTAAAGGCAATGCACGCGGTTCGGCCACAACAGTTGGCGTTCGCTTCGCCGGTAAAATCGTATAAAATCCTATACTAACGAGGTTATGCCACAAAGACGACGGTATGTACGGAAACGGCGTTATACTCCAGAGCAGCGGTTCCCAAACTGTGAGGCTCGAGCGCTAAACAGGGGAGGCGTAGTACGCGTTTACCTTTAGACCGGGGGTAAGCAATTGGCGGCCCGCGGAGAGGAAACAATAACTTACTGTCCAAATTCGTTTGGCTTTGACGCTGGTTTTTCGTTTTCATTATTAATCGTCTCTGTGTACATCCGAAATATCCAAGCGTCCGAACGTCATCTGTGTTTATGGTGCATTTGGTATACGTACATGTAGTTGTACAATTGTATTGTATATTTTTTAACACTTGTATAATAATTGTGATTTTAATGCGAAAATAATTAAATTTATCGACTTGTAAATTCGTGTTTTTTTCTGGACGTGTGAAATCGTACGGAACACCAAATCGATAGAGGTTGAACTTTTTGAACATTTTTTTTTTTTTTCTTTTAAATTATCCGGCCCCTCTTAGACACTAATTGCCGACCGCCGCTTTAGACCGTCAAGACTTTTGTAGCGTTTCGGGATCCGATACCGACAACACAAAGCTTCACGCATCTATATTTGATACCGTTGTTGACGATTGCTGCGTACATGTGCGCAGCGGGATTTTCAGACAAATATCCGTCGGGACTCGGACGCGGAAAAAGGAATTCGCGCACGTGATACTTCCCGACAACGCGACGATTCGTATACAATATGTACGGTGCGGCGAAAACAGCAATGGTTTTGAACTGATCCGAACGGAAATGGAGTTATTGGAGATCGCGCGGGAATATCGGCCCGTTTCCCTTAGAAGTTCCAGGTGCGAATAATAATAATAATAATAAAAAAAAAAAATCAAATTTTGGGAACCGCTGTTAAATGGAGACACCGCCGCGGACGTTGTCACTGGGGGGGGGGGAGTATATAATTCGCGCCTCGCAGTGTAAACGATATTATTATCTAACCGCGGCTGTATGGAAACTTGCGTGTGAATTGTGTGTGCCCACGCAAATTTATACGTTCGCATTATAATAGCGCATGTACACACGCGTACACATACACCTGTGTGAAATTATATGTTTATCTATAGATCACACTGCTGCACATGTACATTTTGCGACCGAGAAACGCGATACTATATTATTAAAACGAGGTGTATCACAATAATATTTTATACCGCATCGGGATCTTTTCCATATACGCGTATATGTGTGCAGGTACGCTCGAACGTATGCGTACGTAGCGTGTATGTGTGTATTGGTATAATGTATAAAAATAAATAAAAAAAAAATACGCGTCGGGGAGTTGACACGGAATTAATGGATTACCTATTTTACGGCGCGTGATACGTGTGTGTACCCGCGGAGGAAACGAATTTTTTATAATATAACGATACATGCACAGGTACAGGATATTTTTTTTTGTTATATATAAATAACGCGGGCGTTGTTATATCGTTATATTATAGACGTGCGTTATGCGTGCACGGCGATAAATCCGTATCGATGCTCGTTATCTGCGTATCGGAAAAGTACATTATTGGCCTTTTGTCGGGATTTTATTTTCGGAAAATTTCGGCAACGAGCGGCGCTAAAATGTTTTCATTTTTTTTTTTTTTTTTGTCGCCCTTTCGAGCGCGAAACCGCTATCGGACTATTGGCTTTAAAATCAATAGTCTACGTCGAAACGATTCGATAAAAAGACGGAGATAACGTTTTAGTTTCAGACACGTTTTGCTGTTTACGGTTTCGAGATTTCCACTATTCGCGGCACTGCTCGAATGCCGTGCGCCAGACCGCCACACGAATCGGGGAATTGACTGACGGGAATCGGATATTTCAACACCGAAATGTATATTTAAACTCAGATTTCGTCTGTTTAGCGAATTTTTAATATGGACTGCTATTTGAAAATCAAAAGTGGATAGCAGTGGTTATTGAGTGCGCTATGTATTGGCAGTCTTATCGAGCGGTTTTGCCCGTTGGGGCAAAACGGGGGGAGGGAGAATTGAATAAAAATGTGTGTCCCTGTATTTTTTCGTAACTTCTCATTTCCACTCACAATCACAGATAACCGCATTTGTACATCTTTGTCGGTGAAAATTAACCGATTCAATAACCGTTTCTGTCGAATATTCCCCCAAAATAGAAACTATTGCAGTGTACATATTTATCTCAATACTTTTTGAAAATTTCTAGCGGCTCTCTCTGAACTTAATGAGCTGAAACTCGGAAATTAAAATTGTTCTGCAAGCGGATTGAAGTGATCAAAATTTGATTTAATTTAACGAATTTATTTTAATTGTATGGATTTAATCACGCTGTAGCTTGTACTTTTGGCTTGGTACTCTCCTACAAAATCCCTAAATGAGGTCAGAGAGAGAGGAGTGAAATTTTGTGTATACTTGACGTTAATATCAAGAATATGGATTTTGGGGGTTTCAACTGTCAACCACACCTCCAACCATTTTTACGATTCGGTTACGCCAATTTTTTTATATATATATATTTTTTTTTTCGAAAGCGATAGATGTAATAATTGTATAGCATTGGGTTATCTATTGTTATGCAAATGATATTTCTGTTACACAAAAAAAAAAAAGGGTGAGGAATTCGCATCTATTAACGGAGCACTGGTGTTGTTATTTTAACATTCCAAAGCACATAATTTACTATTTAGCTGTTTGACAAGCCCAGTAAAACGCTAAACCATCTACAGATTTCTAACTATGTACGGAGTTTTTTTTTCATGTCATCCATGTCGCCAAGATGATCAACAAATCAACAAAACTAAAATTAAATATACGTACCAAAAATTAGTCGCATTTTAGGGGTTTCATTTCGGAAATCCGACTCCGAGGTGAACCGCGCGTAACTACGTCCTGAATATCTCAATGATATGCAAATGTTCCACAATCTCTACGTGCGATAGACTCGGCTGTGGATCGCGCACGGACACAAACAGGAAACGATAATAATACAGACGCGTTCTTTTATTAATATAATAAATTGTAAAGCCGTTTTAAGAAACGACTAGTTTTTGTTTTCGTAGTAGTATTGTTGTTGTCGATCGATTTTAATTTTAAGAGGCTATTTTTATTTATTTTTGTTCATGTTCTAGCGCTGTAAATCAACGGAACCCGGAAATCGAATAAAAAAAAAAAAAAACGCTAATTTTAAGCGTGTATTACCGAGTCGATATAATAATATAATTATTATTCATTCAAATTATCTGGCTTCGAGGTGTCGTCCACGGCATCTCCCAGCAGTTCCAGCATCTGTTCGCTTAATCCGAAACCCGCGCGTATAGGTATATCGTCATGTATGGTCGCCAATTTTCTTCTTATGATTTTTTCTTAAAAACGAAAGCGTTAGGAATTTCTAGATCAGAAAAACTATCGGAAACCCACCGTTGATGTTTTTCGGTTTTTTTTTTTTTTTGATTATTACTGAAATTAATTTTTGCTGCACGGCGGAACCGTGTTTACGGTTTTTGCGCGTGTTTTTAGAGAAAAACACGCGTACACACTCGCACGTCTTATTATGTTACAATAGATATTGTTGTAAAATTGTGTGTGTGTGCGCGCGTGTGTTACGTGATAGTGTATTTATAATATCTCGTGCCCTACTGAACAGATCGGGCGCGAATATTTCATAATATTATTATCATAACATTTAAATATCGACCGGGCGTGTGTAACACCGTTAAAAATAATATGTGGCAGTCGTCACACCGATAGTAAAACTACATAAACGGACACAAAGTTTCGGACACGTTATCTGCACCGGAGTAAATGGAATGGATTAGATTTTTTCTGAAAACACGGTAAAAAATTAATTTTGCAAGATTTCGACAGCCTAAACAAACTCGAAATTTTTTGAACGCAAATCTAGAATTATTATTATTATTAAACGAACAAAATAATGTGTCAAATCTGATATACGACAATAATCAGTGATAAATATAATGACATTAACAGAAGAAATCGATAAAAAAAAAAATGTGGTTTAACAATTATCTATGTGTACGTAAAAGAAGAAATCGGAGTCTAGACTATCGGCGAACAGACCAAACCGGTACGAGGAATTGAAATTTTACACAGATGTTTCTTATTGTAATACAATGTACACAACCGCTAAGAAAGGATTTTCAAAATTCTGCCTTTCCCTCCTCCGAAGATTTTTGGTATTTTCGAAACGAAAATTGATTTTTTTTTTTTTTTTTTGATTTTTTATCGATTTATGGGTTACCATCATGGCTGTACGGATGAAAAACAAAAACCAGTTTTATCAGTTAATTTGGTTTTCGTGGGTAACAAAAAAAAAAAAAAAAAAAAAAAAAAAACAAACAAGCACGGTGATGAAAATGAGAAGTCGCTGTGAAACGCGTATTTATTTTTTACACTTTTTATCGTTCGATACTGACACGGGCTCACTCGTAGGAGACAGCTGTGTAGTCTTAGAATATTTTTACGTACCCAGTTGCCAGAAAAATGATGAGGGGATTATTGAAGCCACAGTGGCGTGCAACACCGCCAGTGTCACGAAAACTGTAGCGGATCCAATTATTTTTTTACAGGAAAGGTGAAGGTAGGTTTCGACGCTCGGATTACGGGTTGGAGGGGTAAGTCTCCCGACTTCGTACCTCTAATACTTATTTTAAGTGGAACGTGATACATATTTTTACATTTTTATTAAAACGCATTTTCGTTAATATTTGAACTTTGAGCGCAACCATTTATTATTTTTCACCGCCAATCGCAACTCACGTTAGACCTCGCGTTAAATTTTCGAGCGTTTTCACTCGACCTAAAAGACTCGAAAATTCCGAATATCCATAAATGAAATGGCGTTTAGGAACATAAACTCTTTAGGAATACATACCAGGAAAAAGTTTCACCCTGTCACGGGAGACTCATTTAAACCTACTGTAGGTTAGAATGTTTACTGTGCAACAATATATTTCTATTCTATACAGCCGGAAACGCCGCAACGCTTTAAAATACGAAATTTTAATAATTAAAATCACGATTTCAAAAAAAAAAAAAAAATATTTTACTACTTTCGTTATTTTCGACGCTTTTTTCAAACGCTTGGTTGAATGCTCGTTTTCGGCGCCACTATCGAACGGCACAATTAGCTTTTACAAATGGCTCGTACGGAAGTTTTTCGACCTCCTTTCCTCCCCACCCCTCTCCCCGTCGATTTCAAGTGCCGCGGCAATAATAACACGCCCGCACGCGTGTGTAGCAGTGACCCGTCGTCGCGGCGGCGATCGTTCCGCCGCGCGTACCTACGGGCGGCTCGCCGCCGCGGTGACATTGTGTACGATAGACGTAGCGCGGCGTGCCTGCGCCGCCCGGGCGGCGGGTACACCTGGGCACGGGGACACCCGACGCGGTCGTATAAAACACAATAAACGCGCGGGGACGCGACGGTTGACGCGCGGGCGGCCGCGACGGCGACGGCGACGGTGGGCGCTTTGATCGGACAATCGGCCGGACGGATCGGTCGCCGGCGCGCGGGGCGGACGGGCGCGCGCGGCCGTATGTGTTTTTCGCGATCCGGCCGGGCGTACGGCTATTTATGCACGCACACGTACACAACAACACACTCGACGTTGCGTGTGTGGCGGCCGCCGACAATCGCGCGGCCGGCCGTCCCGCGTCCGTCCGCCCCGCGGGACCCGGGCGCGGCGGACGGCGTTTAAAACGCCGCGTCAAAGATCGCGTCGTACACACGTCGCGATCGCATGTAACCTGTCGACGGACGGGCGCTCGGGCTCTCGCGCGCGCCGCACAAACATTGGCCGCCGCCGCCGCAGCCGCCCGGTTATCGACACAATAATATAATATATATTCGCGCGCGGCGATCCGCCCGCCGCGATAGCGGCGCTGACCGCCGCGCAACGAACCGGTGGGAAATTATTTATACGGTAGCCGTTTTGCCGTACTAATTTGATGCTTATAACCGCCACGCGCGCGCGCGCGTCCCCCTCCCCCTACATTCCGCCCCTCCGCGTTCGCCCCCTCCCGCCGTTCGAGCTCCTCCGCGTCCTCCTGCGGTCTCATGTCACCGTCGTATTATTGTTGCGCGCGCGCGCAAAACGACAAATAAACAAACGACTGTTGCCGTCGTTTTTTTTCTTTTTTTTTTTTATATTATTATTATTATTATTATCATTTATTTTTATTTGTTTGTTTTTATTTTTATTTTTTTTTATCTTCCCATTGTGTGTCCGTGCGCGCCGCACAGAAGACGCGGCGGTCGCCGCCGCCGATGCCGCCGGCGAGCGGACGCATTGTCCGGGGACCCCGCGCACATGAAACGAGTCGTCGTCGCACCGCGCGCGCATCACGTCATTCCGCGCGAACCGATATCGGACGTCCGGTTTTTCACGAGCTCGGTTCCGACGCCGCCGCGTAATTGTTATTAACGATAATTAACAATAGTAGTAATTTGTACGGCCCGCAATGAAGGTAGTCGCGGGAGCGATTTCCCGCGTACACGATAAACGTAGTAACGGTGGTTACGGACGGAGTACTGTGGGGCGGTAAACACGTGTCGCACGCGAGGCTCGGAAGTACCTAACGTCGGCATGTTATTTTTCGAGCGACGCCTAGAACATTACGGGTCTTCTTTTCTCATCTGCTCCATCTAAACCCGTCGTGTTTTTCTACCGTCTATGTTTGTGCAGGTGCACGCGCACTAGGACACCCGACCTTTTGGTATCCGACACGGATCAACAGGAATACATTAGGTTTTAGGTTGACGTAGTCATTTCTTTGTCTTTGTTCTTTGGTCTCGAGAAAAGTGCCCTAATTCCAGGCACATCTCTGTGTGTTTCTCTTTCAGATTTGAAATCCAACTATCGAGAAATGTTCATACCTTTTTACTTTCATACTTTTCATGCTCTTATTAAGAATCGGCGGTATACGTCCATCCTTTACGTACAAATTTTAATAATAATTGATTTCAATGACGTCCACGGTATGTGACATTGTGGCCTATCGTATTGCCCCTTTTATATTTTCACAGTTCGCTAAAATTGTCTTTTCCCCTTAATTCTTATTAAAACTTCTTCATTTAAAGTCCTTGTCATATATACATTATCACATCAAATATTAAGCGTAAGACGTCTTACGCGGTATAACTACATTTGTCTAGCTTTCTCTTCTTGTTTGTGCTCAATGGTTTCACACCTGAATTATGTGACACTCCACACGCGTATATCACGAAAAAGTTTTTTCTATAGTGTCGAGTTCGTGGTTTTTGTATGTTGAATGAATATTTTAACTCGTGCAATTCTATACTTGCTTCTATCATCCTCCGTTTTTTTACGATGCATAACTATAGCGTATAATACAATAACGACAATTGTTCATACAGATGCGACAAATGCGACTGGAAATACTCTGCTCAGAGTCGTTCTTCAATAGGAGTGGCTTACCGTTACGTATACAGGTATAAATACAATTACTCTCCCTTCCAGTTTCCCTCCTGTTTGTTATCTTTTATTACATTTGTCGTCGTCGTCGTCGGTGAGGTGTATAAGTACCCCCTGCATATTATACTTGTACATTTCGCCGATCCCGTTTCGCAACATCACCTCGTACCTATACACATTCAATAATGTTATAATATACTCGTACCCAACTTCAAATACACACACGTACACGCACACACACACGCCGGCGACGGCGTTGACATTTTCAAACCGTCGATTGCAATCTGTTACGAGTATATACGCGAACACAGAAACATATCCGTTTTGTTATTCCCGTCTCCGAGTCCCCATACGAACACATATTCATATTCATATAAAACACGATGGTACACGCCACCAAAGAGGAGAATCGTAAATCCTCCGGACGCGTACCTATACTATCGGATTTACTGTGGCCGAGCGGTTGATATAATATTATTGGGCGGTGCTGCAGCCGGTGTCGACGGCTGCAATTGGCGATTTTCATTTATAGTGTCGTGCGCGAGAGGGGAGGAGATCAGGGGTCATATGCCCCTCCGTCGGGTTTTTACTACAACAACGTTATTTGTTTAGTGATTCAGGTAATATTGTATGTTTCAGCCAAGTTACTATATAGGCCAGATAAGGTTTATTTGATTGAAAATTGTTTTTTCTGAATCCGGTTTTTTGAACGGCCGCGGCCGAGTTGGGTAAAGTAAAAGATTCCACGATTCCATTATTTGTCGTAAATATTTGCTACATCACCCGCGCTTTCGTTCAAATTTGTTTTTTCTGTTCTTGTAATTAGGCTAAAATAAGTATATACGTATACATAAAATAAAATAATATGCGAACATTGTTAATACATATCCTGGTTTTTATCATGCGAAGTATATAAATTATCAGTGGCGCGGTTCTCTTTCGACGGCCGTGACACCGCACGCGGCGCGCATTTATAATAATATATAGGATGCATGTTTTTCATCTGACCCACGCGGGCTGCTGCAGCTGATATTATTATTTTAATGTACACCGCAATAATATTATATCAACAAATATCGAAGTGAAATTTCTTTTTTAGAGAAACCCGTCGGCCGGCGTTTCCGTTATATTATATGGGATATGATGACGTAGGTACCTCGTATGTATGTATGTATGTATGTATGTATGTGTGTGTGTGTGTGTGTGTGTGTGTGTGTGTGTAGGTACCGCAGAGAGACACGGAGTAAATGATAGGGCGGGGGTAGGGGAAAGAAAAATTAAATAAACCTAACCGTGTACAAAATGATCTTTATCAAACAACTTGTTTAACGCGCGCGCGTTCGTCGAGGTCGCATGCTATTTCACGCGCGTATGGGAAAACACTGTGCGCGCGGCGCGGCGGTGGTAGACGGGACCGGGCTCGTAGATTTCGACAATCGATACTTGTTCGGCGTTGTATATTATATGTGTTAAAAAAAAAGTATATATATATAGGCACTATACTCGTATATTATTACGGATGTGTGAGACGGTGTGTGTGTGGTGAGTGTGTGTGTGTGTGTGTGTGTGTATCGAATAATAATATAATATTTAAATGTATTATTAAAAAAAAAAAACAAAAAACACAAAAAAAAAAAACATCTGACCGTCGTCGTCGCCGGATCTCTTCATTAAATCGTAAATTCGAAAAATAACACCGAATCGCGTTTACACGGCGCGCGTGCGTATTTTACACGGGGCCGACCGCCGTCGTGTATCACCGTGATAATTATTTTAATTGCACACTAGCTCGGTTATTCGTTTTTCGTATTGCGCACGTATATTGCGGCGTGCAAACGAACGCGCGCGGACGTGGTCGTCGGAGAAACGTAAACGGTTTTTCTCGTGTAAATATTACCTGCACCACGTATATACACGTATACAGCGGTTTGAACTGGCGTGGAGTGACTCCATCGCATCCAAATGGTAAAATTATCGGTTCCCCATTTACTCTTCAGAGTCCGGGAGGTGCACGGGACCCTTTAGTTATCGTCACCTACATAGGCGTTTTTAACGAAATAGGAAATCTGAGTCCGGGGTGATGGTACTATAGGGAGGACATTTTTTTTTGATTTTCCCAGCTGTTTTTGTAATAAATGGGAAAAATCGTTGTTACAATATTAAACGAAATATATAATCCATAATTTGTAATTATTTTACCATAATATATATATATATGAATATTGTCGACAAAGCAACACTATTAACCGAACCTCGCTCAGAATCGTTTTTCGTTACCGATGGTTAACCGTTGCGTACATAGATATATATTAAATTTCTCCACTACTATCTACCCAACTTCTCATCTACAACAGTGGCCCACTCATCGTGCGAAGTATGTTCGTATCGTTTTTACTTTGTTTTTGCTGCGAGTTGACATGCATACGCGTAGGATAATAATATTTGGACGGGGAAGTGGGATAAAAAAAACATTGTTTACGAACAAATCTTGTGCGAGAGAAAAACATTTTTGAATTCTTGTCTCCGCGATGGGTTAACTGAATGTTTAGTTATAGTTCTCGGATTGACGCCCCTCAATTTTCAATAAATTTAGCTCCTCCCACCACCTTCGAAGTTTTTCCGAATTTAACTACCGTCTATATGTGACCGCACACGCGTATGCAATTATAATAATAATATTTGTCGAATAATGTTGTAGAAAATCGTTAACCGCGTATATATCATTATAAAAAAATCGTATAATGCCATAATATCGGCCGTAGCTGATAACGCGCGTATACATATACGTGTATGTATAATTTACCTTTTATACTTAGAGTTTGGTTTATCGTGTGCCCTCGAAGTATTATTATTGTTATTGTTATTACTGTAATCGGCGAACATTTGCAGAAAATCGGACGCTTTCGTGTCACGCGATTTTTCTACGGCGACGATGATAAGGCATCGTAGTGGTGATAAAAATCGGGGCGAAAATGTGTAATTTCGTATAGCTACGAGAACGGTTCGTTTTATCAAAATTACAGTAAGGCGTATACCCCGTAAATCTTGCATGTATAGTATTATAATATAGTTAATAGTTATACAATACTATAATATACTGCAGTGTAGCAATATATACATTGTCGTTAATAAGTCGGACGGTTATTGATAAAAATTGTAATGCATAAAATGTTGATTTCGCTGATGGGTGTGTGCCACTGTTTTTAAGAAAGCAGTCTGACGGAATATTGCATAATATTATATAGTAATTTCATTTGCGCAGCGATAAACCGTCGCTGACGAAAAACGATTCGGAACAGAATATTATTAATCGTATTTCTTCCCGTGTTTCCAAAGTAACCAACAAGAGATCAATAAAAATTAACCGAAAAATTGCCATTTTTCCCTATTTATTTGGAGAATTAACGAGAAAATCGAAAAATGACCTGCGCTGACTACGGACGAAAACGATTACCCAGGATAAACTTTCACGCCTCGGAAAACAGTCAGATTTCAATATGTTTTTATATATTTTTTGTTTATAAGATGCAAATTTTTTTTACAGATCGCATTGAACTCCGACTTTTGATTGATCTGTATCGTATGTAATGTTAGAAAAATAGGTTAAAAAAGACAAGTTTGAATTTTTCAGACGCATAAATGAATAAAACGGTTTCTAGGAATTTGAATTTTTGAAATCGCAGTCATGGTGACCTACAAAAATTCTTCTTCTTTCAATTAATAATGAAAAGAAAACACCATCGTGATCTGTAAACTATTCTATGAGGCGTGCGAGTTTTTCCGCGAGTCATGATTTCGTACTAAATATTCAGCGACTCCGATAGCCTTAAGAAATAAATAAATAATAATAATAATTTTTGAGAATTTGATGCCTATCGTCTGGGCATATCAAATCGGTATTCATCGTATTCATCACTTATTTTATATCCATTTTTTTTTTTTTTTTTTTTGTCAACCTCTTATGGATTTCAAGCCATCGATAAAATAAATAACACATCTCGAGATTCGATTCGTTGTAATACGAGATATATATATATATATATTTTTTTTTATAACTTTATTCACGGTTGATAAAAAAAAAAAAAAAAAAAAAAAAACCAATCGTTAAAAATCAGGGTTTCTTAAACTATGAAAAAAAAAAAAAAAAAACAATCATAAAATATCCACACTGCGTGGTATTTTATCTCGTCTACGAAACCTCATTATTATTATTTCTGGTAATGTTCGGGGAACTTGTTATTTTAAATCTAATCTACAACGACAACGTCAACAACGATAGGTCGTGCGTTACCCCGGGACCGCCAATGTAAATATCGAAGTCGAAAAACATTCCTATCGATAATTATTGTTATTTGTAACCATATTTCATACATATATTTTGTAACCATTTGTAATACCATAATTTCAACGTTTGCATGTCGCTCAAAAACTCGGGAAAATCAATTTAAAAAAAAACGGACATACTTCGCACGTGGATGCGGCCACTGTTGTAGGTGAGAAGTTGGAAAGCTGGGATACAAGCGGGAATATAATGTATATCTGTAAGCAACGGTTTATCGTTGCTAACGATAAAAACGATTCTGAGCGGAGTTAATTTGATAATGTTGCTTTGTCAACAACATATTATAATATTTCTTGTAATTATGGTTAAATGATTACAATAATGTGCGTTTCCATGACAACAATGATTGTTTAAAAAATATTTTAAAACAATGACAAAAAATAAATAATAACGGTTGCCAACGACAACCTTATTTTTAATCTTTCAATCTCTCTTGACTTAAAAAATCAGGTTTTTCTCATTGTCTCGAATATTAATGAGAATCTCAAAAAATTACCTCTATAAAGTACCACCCAGAGAACATTTCCTTTCAGAACGAGCGCTACACTCGATAATCGGAATAATCTTTCTGGTGGAAAAAGTGTTCATATTAAAAAAAAAAAATAGATAAAAAAAAAAAAAAAAAAAATTAAATAAGAATCTAAAAATGGCGGTACTGCAGTTTTAACCGCGCGAAATTTGTTTTCCGAAAAATTCTACAATCGGTGACGCGCGTTTGTTTTCCTCGATTTTCAGTATATACTCGTATATAATATAAACGCACATCGATTGCAAACTTAACGCGCGTGAATTATTATTATTGTATATACGCACGTAATCCGTTTTTAACGCAATTTACCACGTTGTAACGATAATGTACGTACTACACCTATAATACAATTTGTGTCTTGTTATAAAGATGTGTACTACGATTACAAAATCGAAATTCATGACGAAATCCGCCATCTAAATATAAACGAGCGGATGAATATTATCGTTTTATCGTTTTTACATAATGCCTAATCAACATCGGAGGACGTTATTTAACAGTGCGAAAAAAATAAAACCGTGAACACTCGTAAAATTATGAGTTTAGAAATAGAAAGGAGCCTATTGCAAATAAATAATTGAGATTCGTTGATTATAGCGTACTTATATATTAGATTATAGTACAGTCGTGTAAACCGTTTACATTTCTCCGTTTTATTTTTTTTATTGTTACACTCGTAACTTTACTGTATCCGATAGAATTTACAAAGGAAAAAAAAATACGAATTAAATAATACGCGTTTTCTAGCCATCCGATCCGTTTTGCCGCAAATTGGTGCCGAAAACAACGCGATATTATTGCGGATCAACGGTTCGTCAGAAGCGGGAAACTATTAATCTTTAAAACGCCACCTTGTTTTAGATTTCGGCAAATAACTACGAAGGGGTTTTTATCAACAAAAAGAAAGAAAACGCCCGACGGTGAAAAGTTGGCTCCACGTTTTTGTCCCATTCTTGATCAAATATTCAATACCTTTTGACACATATAGTGACTAATTTTAACCGACATTTAACGAACGTAATAATTGTAATCACATACTTTTTCAATTTTTATTTCGAGGGAACGACTTTTGCGCGTTTAGCCCGCCGTATACCTTTTTTTACCTTTTTAGACAAGTTTCCAGACTGTATATTCAAAAAGAGCTATCACCCGACCGGATACTTTTGTAGGCGGGAGGTCGAGAAGATAGAATAAACAGAGTTATTCAATTTATATTCATATGTAATAATACATCATTGTACACGAAATACGATTCTGAGCGAAGTTCGGATATACATGTATAATTTCCGAGCATTCCCATTCAGCCAAAATAAAAAAAAAATAAGATCAATAATAACGGAAACTGTTGTTTACATTATCCCGTTTTTCCTACGTTTCTTCCCAATTATAAAAAAAAATTACATGGAAATTCAAATAATAAAGCCATCCGAATCCAACATCTAGATAAGTTTTACTTCTAGATGAGATGCTACGTTTGAAAATCGGAGGAAAATCTCTAGAAGAAAAATTGTTTATAGTCAGACAAAAAAACACAGTAAACCAATACACTGTTAGCTGCTCTCAGAATCTAAAATTCAGTAAACTTTCATATTTTAGATTCCGAGTGTAGCGAAGGAACTATTGGTTTTACTAAAATTTTTATTTTTATTTTCTTCTTTCTTCTTATCTGTAGACACGTTTTTTCCTAGTAAACTTAGTCCGATTTTTACGTGTAACACCTTTCTTTGAAAGCTGAAGTTGTCTAGATAGTACTTTAAAGAGTTAATTTTTATGATTTTCGACGCCATTTTTTAAATAAAGGTATATAAAGGTAATAAGTGGGAGAAAACGTAGGAAAACGTACAATTTCACGATTTCATTATTTTGTAAAAACACGGACGACGTTTTCTACCAGAAAAAATGATTTAATCGAAAAATCACAAGACACCTTTTTGATTTTCTTTCCTACGGCATCACCGCCAAAAGCTTTGAGCTTTTAAGGAATTTCAATTTTTGGGAGTTTTTTACTGTAATTTGGTTATAAATACACGTAGAAACTTGAAACTTAGTTATAATATTTATATTGGACTTACCTAGACGTGGTAAAATTACTAAAATTATTGGGCGACTTTTATTTTTTAATAAGCGTTTTGAAATCAAATTTAAACTAAAATCGCAAAAATTATGTATTACCGAACTGCGCTCGGAATCGTTTATCGTCAAGCAATGATTTATCGTTGCTTACAAATATAAATGAAGTAACCTCATGTATCCTACCTTCCCAACTTCTCACCTACAACAGCGGCCGCTCCCATCCCCGGTATTAGCTCTTTTTTTTCGTATTTACAGCCAAACTGGTATATGGAAAGATAATAAATAATTCAATATTTCTCATGTTAAACGTTTCTCAAGTTTCTCTTAAATATTTCATAACGACTAAAATTCGTTCGATTTATTTATCGGTTTATAATGAGTTTTTGTATACTTTCCCTGAGTCCTATATAAAGATTTTTTAAAAAATTGTTATCGCGATATCGTATCAAATTAACCTATACGAAGAATACGTTTAAAACAAATTAAACATTAAACGATTTTTGTTCCGCGATGTCTACAACTCGTTATTTTCGAAAATGTTAACACCGTTTTTATGCGTCTAGACGCGCACATTATTATTATTTGTGTTTATTGATTTGACACGTGATTAGATTTTTTTTTCGATTTAATTACACAGATATTATTATTATAGTAATATTATACCGAATGTCTGAATGCACCGCAAAAAAAAAAAAAAAAAAACAAAATTAAACGAAAATATTATAAAAAAAAAACTAATCAAAATAATATTCGACACTGCCATAATGATAAGTATAAATGCAATTGGATACCTAAGTAATTATTATTGTAACATAATATATACATGTATACATTTATACTTCAAAATCTACAAAATCTATTATATACTTGCAATGATATTATTATAGTAGACAACACTGTTATGTCACTGTTGTTTATTAGTTTTTGACTTTTGTGTTTAATTTGTCGAAACGTATTAAATACTACGTCTCGGAGGTTGATTTGTTCAAATCCCTCCCCTTTAGGGTTGATTAAATTATTGTTGCTTATGTCGTTTCTGAGCCTTCTATGTCTCTGTCTCGCATAATTATTATTCTGTTGCATTTTATGTATTTAATCCCCGCGGTGTCTTCCATCATTTGCTTCACGTCGTTGACCCTTTTTCCTTTTTGTTTTTCCGTCAACTCTCCTTCGAGATCATTATTGTCGTAACCCTACCGTTACCCTTTATTTACTGTCTAATCCATCACTTATTTTCGTTCTTTCCCCTAAGCGCATTCAGCGTTGTCTTTTGCAGCGTGTCGCATATCTTACGACGAATTTCCTCGGTCCTTATTCTGTTTGGCCTTGAAATGTCCAAAACTTTACTCCGGCACCGCATTTTAAATGTTTCAATTCTTACTTTCTCGTTGTCTTAAAAACTGTCTACGTTTCAATCCCGTATACCTACCGTGCCACGTCCCGTGCCGAGGTTTCGATCAAAACTCTCTTAGCCTCTTATCGGCTTTATGGTGTGTGTTTTTTTTTTGTGTACTGTAGACAGAAATATACGTATTCATAATATTATCTACGTCACGACTGTACTCGAACTCGATGCAGACATTATTATTCCAAAAAAAAAAAACGTCTAAAGGATAATTGATTTCATAACGATAAATAATATACGATTTTAATGTGTCTCGAATAACACGACGATAAAATCGATTGTTGCTAATGGCGTTGTTCTCCCGTATACTGCAGGATAAGGTATTTAGGATAATACAAATGAATTCGAAATATGCCGCATAACTTTTACTTTGTTTTGCGGTGCACGTCTGTAATACCGAATGAACTAAAACAAAAAACAAAAAAAAAAATTAAAAATCATTAGCTTTAAATGTATGCATATTGCATGATATTAATCATTGACTGTACCCAAATTGTCGTGAAGTATTTTAGTTACTGTATACGACCGATACGAGGATCGAGGTTTGAGGATTAATACGATTATAATGCGGGGCCGAGTGTCATTTTTATTATAATATTCAACATGCTATTATGTTGTTTTTTTTTTTCAAGTTCCATTTCGAGCGATTCATAATAAATTATAATCTATTCGTTGATAATTTATTATTTTCAAACTTCACGTCGTAATAAAAGTGTACCTAGCTATCTATGTCTATTGTAATTTAGAGCCCCGAATTACAATGTGCATATAATGTCCATAGTGTTTGTTCATTGTGTATATGCACGTGCGATATTTGATGATGGTTCGAACAAATGTCGACGATATATTTTTTATTATCACGTCGAATTCAAACAACACGTTTCATTTGGCATATTCGGATGATTAAATTGGCATTGTTGCATATTAGTCCACGAATGCATATAATATGCATTTAACGCAGTTTTCATAAACCAACAAATTAAATTATGAGATAAATCGATTTTACGAAGGAAAAAAAAACCCTCCTCGATATTGTTATTTATTTGCAGAATTATGTTAAAATATTATTATATAGTAAATTTGAGTTTTCCAAGTTTTCTGTAAGTTTCAGACGTTATTTTAAAGGATCTTCAATATTCGTAGTGGTTATAGATTATGTAAAACATTGTATTTTATTAATTGAATCTATAAAATTTGTTTGAGTTTTAGATGTTTGAGTATTTCTCGTTCGGTATACCGATTCGTGAAAAATAGCACACTAATGTAGTGTTTTATTATTTTTTAATAATTTTTAAATTTTGAACGAAACGAAGAATATATTGATTTTACGATGCGGTTTTTTTTTTTTTTTGTATCTGTAAACAACTTTTCTACCGGACATATTTATCCAATTTAAAAGGTATGCTATGGTGGAGTTATTTTTGTTTGTTTTTCCTTGTAGTTTACTTAATACATTTCCGGGTTACCTTGGCAAAAAGAGAAAACATACGACATAATTTATACTCTGGCTCAGAATCGTTTTTCGTTCGCCACGGTTTATTTACTC
The DNA here is from genome assembly GCA_902439185.1 of Cinara cedri. NCBI lineage: Eukaryota > Metazoa > Arthropoda > Insecta > Hemiptera > Aphididae > Cinara > Cinara cedri. The sequence goes on from CABPRJ010002397.1 coordinate 195,393, forward strand.
TGCTTGTTTAATATTCTCCCTTCGAACTCCCCTCCAACAGTGACACGCCCTTCAGCAGTATCGGATCTGATTTTGAATCGAGTATAACGCATATAATCATGTACTTTTTCTTTGTATATGATATTTGCACCGTATTTGACACTTTTTGAACGCATTAAAACAATGCCGGATTTATATGCTGTCCGATCTAACTCATTTGAAAAATCTACAAAAAATCCGATACCGTAAACGAACGCGCAGACTGTGTATATGCATTTTCAATCGTACGTTAATATCGTGATATTTTATTTTTATTTTTTTTAATCGTGCGGATTTTGTGGTTACATGTACATAATTCATTTGTACAGTTCAAAACGGTTCGCATTTTTTTCTCCCGAACGTTTTACATTATTTTTTTTTTTTACTTTAATATAAAATGCGATACGCGTTCAATATAATATAATAATATAGTGTTCGAGGAATAATCTCGGGACGATTTCGAATCGCGATATCAAAAAAAAATAATACTGCAGTCTTTAAAACAATATTATCTATATACAGCTCAAATACTATCTAAGTCGTTCCGAGTTACCGGCCTACATGACTACCCATCTTAATAATATTATAATTAACAATCACTTCAGTATTTTTCTATATATATATTTTTTTTTTTTATCTAAAAGGAAAACGTCCCTAATGACTTTCATTCCCTGTGTATATATGGAACACGTTCAATCGATGCTCTAGCCCTCTTTCCCCGCAATCCCCCCCCCCCAGTCCATCCCCGGCCGTTCTCTCCCTTTCGTTCCCGTCACACTCCTCCCCTCGTTTACTTATCGTGTGCCGTTCGTTATCAGATGCGTCGATGGCGCTGCACGCGAATTTATTAGACCATTAAAAAGGACTTTTATTGCAAATATGAAATGCATCGAAAGTTCCGTTCGTTAATGTTGCGAATGATGATTATTATATTTTTTTCCCCCGCCCCGTCCCACACCGCTCCCGGCCGCCCCCTTTCCCAACCGCCCCGTCGATCTCATCAATAATATTATTATTTATAACGATATTAATATATGATACACCGAACGGGCCGCGATAATATATTTTAATAATATTACGCGTTTTTAAATCGGCCGTATCAGACCGACGACGACGCACACTGTATTATTATGGTACACAAAACCGCATTTATACATACGCATTATGATTTATTTTCGTGCGACATTATTGGTTACGATATAACGTATACTCTAATACGCAGTGTGAGGTCGTTTGAAAAACAAAAAAAAAAATAACAGCAAACCGGTTGGCGGACTCGAATTTTTAAGTACATAATATCATTATTATAATTACTTATGTATACCTACTCCTCGTATATTATAATAATATCGCGGTATTATACCGTCCGACGAAATTTTCGGGACGGTATTCGGGTTAATGGAATATCGGCGAATATAATATCGTCTATTCTTCTTGTTAAAAAGGTTTTTGTTTTTTTTTTTTATTTTTTTCATACGTCATGTACATTTGTTATATCGATAAATATCCGGGTTCCTAATCGATTTGAACCCGTCGATTAACGCAATATTGCGCCAATATAATACGGGTTACAACACTGTACATTTTCGGCGTTATAATGTAATTTTCGAAAATGTAAATTTACAATTATAATAATATCTCCCCGCAGTAATATTGAATTGATTCGCGGGCGCGTACCTAAACTCCTTAAATTTATTCGATAACGATAAGGTCAAACGGTGTATTATTGTGTACAGTATTCGAACGCGGCGATAATCCAACTTCTATAACTCTCTAAGTGCATAATAGATTTAAGTTTACTTAAGCTGTATCGTAACTCGAATCAACGTCTGTGTATATATTATAACAATATACGTATATACACGTATAATATAATACGTAGTTGATTACCCGTTTAGCTATATCATACGGTTTGCTGCGGGACTACGCTACATTATTATTATTACTGTTATTGTTATAGTGCTAAATTCTTGTCTTGCGGTTTTCGTAAAACATTTTCGAAAATTAAATTGTCTAAATTCGACGTTTCTTTGATTTTATTTTCCCGTCGAAATTATAAACACATTATCCACCGTCGTTTACGTCGAAAACAATAATAATACTAGTGTACGGCGCCCGGTTAACTGTGTAAAGTGTTTTTCTTTCGGGAACGGTCTGTACCAATCAGTTTCAGATACAAGGGATGTTTTTTTTTTTTTTATTTTTTTTTATGCGGTTCTTATATTCTATAATTTTTTTTGTATAATATACAATCTTTTACATAAAACCCGCACCTCTCACCCCTCCGCCATTTGAAAAACCCTCAGATCCGCCACCGAAGACAACGTTTTTCCAGGTACCTAATTCGATCCGTCAAACACACTTTAAAAACTGAAACTTTGATTTTGTATTATAAGAGCGTTTTTCCCCGTAATATTTTTCGATTAATATTTTGTTAGTTTAACAGTGTTTGTTTATACATTATACGAACTGACGGCTTAACTTTTTAGAGAATTTTATTCTCATTATTAAGTAATTTTTTAAGGGTATTATTTCGCCAGAAGGCGTTTTATTTTAGGCCATTTTCGGCTATTTTTCTTTAGAACATTTTTCAATAATGTATTAGAGCATTTAAATCTAATAATTATAAAATGAAAATCTATAATTATGAGTAATATTGCGTTGTACTTCTATTATGCAATGCGTATATTATACAACAATATAATTTAATATCTTCAAACTAAATGAAAAATATCTGCATAAACAAGTATATATACTGCAAAAATTTGTACACTTAGATTTTTATCGTTATTATTTCATTTGACTTCCGACGCACATCCGGTCGTTCGACCGGAAACATTACTCTTCTACCCCTCCCCCCTGCGACGAAACGTATATATTTCTTATCAGTTGAAAAAAAAACATATAATATCTTTTTCCTCTCGACAGATAACTTTTTGAATCGTTACCATTATCTCCCCTCCGTGATAAATTACCCGCACTATCGGTTTTTATCAACACTGCGCGGATAAGATTTCCCGTTGAACACGTTCGTATCATTATTATTATTTTTTATTATTATCATTATTATTATTATTATTATGCTTATCCGTCGTTCACATATTTTATGGAATTACCATCGCTATCCTGTATAACATAATAAAATATATAGGTAGGTTTACGAATCCCGGTCAGCTAAACCGTCGACAGTTTATTGTGAACGAGATGGTCGGAAAACTTTTTCAAGAAAAACTACTCCGTTCATTTCCACGGTGAATACCGTCAAGTGTATATTATAGTGCTCGAAATATTTGAGCAGGTTCGACTGCATGCTGATATTAATATCAAAAAAATGCAATAAAAATAGAAAGTATACGGAAAGTTTAGGTCTCATAGCGTTTTCCGAAATATTTATTCGAGACGATGTTCATTTATGTAGATTCCATTTTTGTAATTTATTCGTCGTTAGTACCACAGTTAAATATCTCTGTATTCGATTATTAAACAGAACTAAAAAAAGAAATAAATTCCATACACTATACCCTTAGAATCTAAAAACGAATTCCCTTCAAGGTCTTTTTAATGTCATATGACGGGTTTTTAATTATACGGCTATTAATTTCGAATGTCTCGTCGAAAATGCGTTGATTATTTGTTTATTAGGACGCATGTTGTATATTTTGTTTCAATTCATTATATTAGTCTATATCTATAACCCATTTGAAAAAATTTAAATTTGTGCATTTTTCATTGTGACAACTATGGAATCTGTCTTTTTACAATATTGTTACCGCGGTGACCAAGGTCCAAAACTGTGATTGTTAACAATATAATACAAATATAACAGTTTTCTGCGCAATATGATAAGGCCCATGAACCTTGAATTGAATAGCGGATTGAAAATTTTTATCACCAGTTAGCAATGTAATCTATTGTATATATCTGTAATATAATAATGTAAAAACGATTGCGATAAAATAAATCAATCGGAATTTGTCATAGTAAAAATAAGCATAACTATAAGCAGTGTTGGATCAAGAGCGGGAGAAGATTACCAGAAATTTTGCTTCGATTAGCAACTTTAGGTTTGGTTTGTGGCGGAAAATTATATTATTTTACGATTTTCCTTGTAATTTTCCATATAATGGGAAAAATCGAGAACAAACTTCGGAAAATATGAATGTTTATACAATATTTGTTTCTGTTATATTCGATTTTATTTTGTTATTATTAATTGTAAAAAAATGGAGGAAGTCGGAAATTTTATCAAATACTTTATACTAGTCCTTTTTAGACAAGGCAAAATTTTCAAAACAGTCTGACAATTTTCGATTGACCCGGCAAAAAGATCGAAAATTATGAACAAAATTTATCGAGATGCACTTTAGTGGTAAATAACAAAATTAATGCAATATAGGTAGTATATATATATATTTTTTTTATATAAAAGCGTTTAAACTTTAAATTTTAATGAAAGTAATACATTTCGATAAAAATGCAAAAATAAGTGGATACCGTACCACGTGTTCCACTCAAAACAAATAGCAGTGGAACGATTCAATTTCTAAAAAATAAATCGAAGTATTCCGTTCTTCTACGTCCTCCGCCCCCAAGTCGAACACTGATTACACTAGTAAAACATGATGAATGCCATCAATGCTAAAACCATATTCAACGAATAAAAATTAATTTTAAAATAATCGTTTGAAGTAAATGTTTCTTATTACACACAAGTAACTGATATAGGCCCATTCCGATTTATAAAAATGTTTCGGATCGGTTTGCGTTGGCGACTACTCGCGTATTTCGCCCGGTAAAATATTCATATATATTTATATATCTGTAACGGTAATGATTAAATAATAATAATTACACAAGCTAGGCCACACAAGCTTGGCTTTCAGCACGAGTTTGCAACTTTATGTACGCCATTTTGTTACTATGTTTCTGTAATTTTAGTCGTTTCAATATGTTACTATTATTGTACTCAAATATCATGTGAAAATAATCGTTTGTCTAAATGTTTAATTAATTATGCTGATTGCTGGGAATATTGAGCGGTGGATCGAAACTTTTAACAGTCGAAATCGAGCCGGTTGAAATCTACGTCTGGCAACAACAGTGCCACCGAATTCCGGTCGCATCGCGTCGTCGTTCGGTATGTGTGGTATGAACACGGCCGCGTAGTAAAGTTGTGACGTTCACGCTCACATTGGATATTGATAAAAAAAAAAAAACACTAAAATATCGTGTATAATGGACATTTTTGGCGTCACGCAGACGCGTCACACAGGCGTCCGTATACAGACGATCGACGAGTCACTTAGCTCGCGTACGAATTTTCGAAGAGGTGGGGGCGTCGAATAATGAATTTTTGTGATCGGCGTCCTTTTTTGTATACATACGAGAGTACATGTCTGAACGTAATGAACCCGTTAACAATTTGTTTGCGTCATTGTCGCCGCCGCCCGCCCCGCCGCAACCGCCGTTGTCGTTGTACACGTGATAACCTATCAACGATATTGTCTGCGTCTACTCGTATTGTATTTTTGACGTCTTCGCCGTCGTGCGCGTGTTGTACGCGTCCTTAGGTCGCATTATCGAATCGCGGACGGCGGGAGCCAACCGGGTGTTCTTCTTGTTTGCCGATTTTAGCGACGAGTCGCCGTATGGGGTGCTCGACGCGCGCGCGCGATTCGTCGTACAATTATTTATAGAACGGTGGCTGCTGCGGCGGGCGGGGGCGGGCGGGGGTATTAAGACTCGTTGCGCGCGTTCGAAATGACAGTAGGAGGCGGGCCGTCGCTTCACGTACGCGCATATCGCCGACCACGTCGTACAACGCGACTAGTCGTCACTGATATCGACAAGAAGTTTTTTTCGTGCTGACCAAACGGAAGTCGCTCCGGCCCCGGTTTACCGGCAAAAACGTATCGCGCGTAGTCGCTGTCCGTAAGAACCCGCCAACAATTAGTTTTCGTCTCCGCCCGTATATTTTACGCCCTGGCCGCCGTTACTTGTTGTTACCGCCACTATATCGTGTATTTCTGTTGCGCGTTATTTTCAACTCGTTTTCGTTAGTCATTTGCGTCCTTGTCCGTGATTCATGTGGTGACACTGATATTCGTTCGGTTCGTTTGGTCAGCGCCGTGTCCAACGTTTTTGTTTTTTTTTTTTTTTTTCTTCACCCGGGGCGAATTCGCTATGTTTTATATTTGATTAATTATGAAGCGGTTAGAGTGTAATGAATAAAAACTGTTAATATATCGACCTATCATTTGGTAACTCGAGACCCTGCGACCGAGAATTCCCGAGCTAATGTCCCAGTTCACCCCCTCCCCCTAGATCCGGCCCTGCATGTGGAAACGCTGGAATTTTTTTGATCATTTACATACGCAGTTGACCTTGTACAAATCGTTTTTGTTTTCATTATCTGGAATACTGCGAATAACAGACGTTTTGTTTTAATTTAAAAATATCGTTTTAATTCACTCACAAATCACATTTTAAGTAAAGATTTCACAATCCATATTCCAATATAATTTCTCGAATTTTAATCAAACGTCGATTATAAAAATACGAAGAGCGCGATTATGTTGTGATTATAGAATGATAATCAATGTGAACGTCGTATTCGGTTGCGGCACTGCAGCGTCTAGCAATTCTTATATTGCTGACCGTAATCTGGCCTATCGTAACAAAAACCTCTAATATTAAATAAAATAAATAATAAACAGTACATTTTATACAATACATATTGTTCTAAGATTTTCACTGTTCTGTTTTTTCAATCGTTTTAACCGTGATATGTTTGCGAAGATATCTTTGGTACTTTTACGTTTTTAAGGTCTTAATAAAGTCATAATGTATTATAGGTATATAGTTCTACAATACAATACACCAACTTCGAGTGGCTTTGCCGACGATAGTTTTTCTGTTTCTCTGGTGGTTATTGGAATAGTAAAGTCGTGTAATACGTGAATCGGCCGAGTGAAAAACATTCCATTGTGGCGTGCGATTTCGTTCTCGGTGTGATGCGTGCCACATGACGCCGGGGATGTGTGTTTCTCTCGCGCAGAGAGAGAAAGGAAATATTTGAACGCACGCGCGATGCACAAATTAAAATCAATCAAAACTTCCGGCATACATACATTCCCGGCACTGTTGTAGGCCAGATGATAGGGTATTACGTATTATTTATCCAAACCGTATTCCCCGGTATTTCCCGGGCTCGTCCGGAAATGGGAAACGGGACATTTTTCCGGAATGAAAAGTACACAATTATGTCCGGGTTCCGGGACCGAAAGTATCTGCGTGCACTACGGCATATTTATTTTATTATTTTTTTCTCTTTTGGAGAATTCCGTTTTTCCTGTTCCGGAGACGTTGTAGACGTTTTTCTCCGAAAATATCGATTTACACGCACCGTGGCCCGCCCTCACTGCGAACGCCCGTTCTCGCCGGCGTACACGTTGATTTTCGCACGGAGTTCGTTGTGGAGACGAACCGACCAACGGCGATCGGCGGTCGGTTATAAACGCCTACGTTTGCGTCGGTGAAAGCGCCGCGATAACCTTTTCGACTATATAATATAATAATATTATTCCGTCGTGGCGCTGATGACGCGGCGACGGCGGCGGCGGCGCGGAACGTTTTTCCACGCCGGTCTGCGGCCGCGTAGCCTACACGGGGTTTTTCGGAATCATTGTTGAAAAGGCATTGATCAGATAGACGAAATAACGGCGGCGTCGAAGGAGTTGCACAACACGGAAAAAGGGGGCGGCGGGTAGGTAACGCCGGTGTGTGCGTGCGTGCGTGTGTGTGTGCGTGCGTGTGTGTGTGTGTGTGTGTGTGTGTGTGTGTTTGGTGGTGAAAAATTGCTTATCCAACCGTGAAGAGTGCTCATCGTCAGATAAGGTAATCACCTTATTTTATGTGTGCGTATATATACGTAGCGCAGTCGTGAGGCGGCGACGGCGAGGGGCGGGGGGGGGGGGGTGTTGGCGGGTGACCGCGGGGATCGCGTGTTTCTTCCGTCCCTTTTTTTTCCCTGCGGCGCCGCGTACCCTTTTCCCTGAGGCCGGCCTTATACGCGGGAGCGTCGAGGATGTGGCGGCGGCGGCGGCTGTGCGGCAGGATATAATCGGCGGCGGCTACCTGATGTCTATTTAATTTCGCCCGCGTTATCGAACCCCGCTCGCGCGTCCTTGACTTAACGCTACCAATCAGTGTTTTTGTGATGCGCTGCGCTAAACGTAGGTAGAGGTGCGTAGGTATATAACGCATAAACGTATTATGTTCTTATCGGGTGGAAAAAAAAAGTATACAAAAAAAAAAAAAAAAAAAAAAAAAAAAACCAGGGCTCGAATAAATGGACAACGACGATAATAGTACGCAGATAACGCGGAAAAAAGAAACATTGCCAACACGTTTTTTTTTTTCTGTACATTATGATTATTATACATTATGCGCGAACGCGCTTGTGCGGTCGTAATAGTTTTAAACAACAAACCCGTTGAACGCGTACAGAGCGATGACGACAATATCATTACTATTATTATCACTCTACGGTTATCGTGTTCCGCGGCAGCCGGGAGGTTAGATGTCATATTCCCATCATCCCCGCCGCCGATACCCGTCGGATTTTTAACGCGACACTTTATACGTACGGTGTTCACATAGGAAATTTTAATCTCACGTACGACTCGAAATTCCGGCAGAGTTACAATGAGTAAAAGGTGTCGATGGAAAATCCGTTTCGTTTCTTTCGTTTTCTTTCGAGTTCGACTTGTAAACGCCCGGGAGATTTCCCGATAGAAATTATTATATTTCGCTGTACGTCGCCTCCCGTCGAAAATTCCCGGCCGCGCCGCCACTGACGGTTGACGCATTACAAAACGGTCGTGAACGATAACCGTAACGAATTATTATATTATTATTTACGCGCACCGAGGCAATTTGATTTCAATAATAATAATAATAAGTAATAGTAATGTTTACGCGTAATCTTTAAAAAAAAAAATTAAAAAATATCAACTCTGGACCGGCTATAAAAAATAATAATAATCTGCTGCAATTTTACATTATAAATTATCATAATGCACCGAATATTATATTATTATTATTATTATAGATTATGTTATAATTGTTTTAAAAATGATTATGAAAAAAAATATTAATAATAAAATACTCCGGGGACAAATGCGTAGATTATAACTCGTATGTATTATTATTGTTGTATAGCACGATGGCTATTTATTTATTTTTGTATATTATTTTTATCGTTCTAAACGCAGGTTTTTTTTTTTTTTTCCTACGCAGACATACGTGCACGAAACATTCTAGGACATAATACATATATGTATATATATTTATTTATTTATTTATATATTGTATGTATACATATATTATTGAATCAGATAATACTTATATAAAAACGTTCATTTTGTAAACGGTCTGAACTTATTCAAAATACAATTTATTTCAACGGCAGGACAGTCGGTATGCTATCTGCGAAATCCTTTTCAGCGTGCAGGATAAAGAAAGGACGGGCGAATAAGGGATGTAGGAACGGAGATAAAAGTGTAAGGTGCTGACGGAATGAAAAATTATATATGAAGTATCATGTGTTAAACGCAACGATGAGAATTGAAATCCCCGACCCGCGACCCCGTTTTCTTGTTTTTGGCGTTTATCTCACGGAATCGAACTCCATTTTCCACTGCAGGAAAAAAAAATGAAGGTTTTTCTTTCCTTTTTTTTTTTTTTTCAGCATCGGTATAGAACTTGTCGATGAAGTGGCCCGATATTGCCGAGCCACCGGAGTATAATGAAAATTTAAAAAAGAACAGTCGATGCATCTATGTATACATGTATACATTATACACAAACACACACACACATCGCACACATACCGAGGGGTCTGCACGAGGATAGATAACTTATGGTCCACTCGAAAAATGATTATCCGACATTGAGTGCAGGACGACGCAAATGTATATTATAATAATAACAGTAAAATACGATGTTTTTTGCAGTTGAAGTAGCAAGACCATAATGTTTTTTTTTTTTTAAATTCATGACTACCGCGAGAATATTAACAAATTGCGATCACGTTTTGTACTCGACACGTTGTCTTATGGAATTTTTAACGATTCCTCTTAGACGGGTCGGATCGGGTAATATTGGAAATTTGTAATTATCATTAATGCGCGATTTATAATAATGAATAAAAAAAACATCCCGATTGTATTGAGTTTATAAAATTATGTGTATACTCATAAGTGGTATTAAAGAACTCAAAGGTTAAATTCCCGTAAAAATAACTTCTTGGTAGATGAACGAATTCTTATAATAATAATTTAGTTATAATCACATTAAAATACGTATAATAAAAAGAAAGAAAGAATCTGGTGATACTACTGATAGGTGAGCCACTGTTGTAGGTGGGAAGTTGGGAACGTAGGACATTTTTATAAGTATCTTTTATAAAATATACATTTTAATTTATATCTGTACACAAAGATAAATCATTGCTGACGAAATACTATTCTGAGTGAAGTTCGGATAAACGTGTTTGAAAAAACTGTATTTTTTTAGTTTTTCGTTATAATTTTAAATTAAAATACTCGCAACTACATTACGTTATTTTGTACTAATAATTACAACGTGTAATAAACTTTGCGTTGAATTTTCAAGCATTCCTGTTTGGACAAACAATTTGATCCATGTACAATCAAATAAAAAGAACAAAAAATATAAAATATAAAATGCTATGCATAGCTTCAAAATATTTTCCTCCGATATTAGTAACAACTTGAAAAATAAAAATATGATTTTTCGATGGACCAACTAAATTATAAATTATACCGTAAAGCTGTCTAGTAATTTTTTGATTTAGGCAAGGACTCCTTGTAGAAAAGTTTTACACAGACAGAATACGCTCAGAATTGAAAATATAGATCCGTTATAATATAAAACTGCAGTTTTAGAAAAACACTGTTCCGATAAAAATCAATAACAAAGGTTGCCGTTAAAAAAAAAAAAAAAAATGTGTATAAAATCTAAAAAAAAACAAAAAAACGAAGATAAGCGAAAAAAATAAAACGAAATGTCGTACACAGAGAACTAAAGTACATTCTAGCACAATACTCGAAATCAAAAACGCCAAAAAACGAACCGAGCAAAGGAACTTGAAATATTAAATGCAAAACACTTTGTTCTGCTATAATATTATTATAGCTATTCGTATACAATATAATATTATGATAACGATATGCGTGTATAATAATATAATCTCGTATGAGTTATAAATGTATCGTATATAATATATAATATATTATATTATGGACTTGCGTGGTTATAAGGTCGCAATAAATAACATACAAGTCAACGGTTAATTCGTTTTTAAATAATAACATACAATATGTTCAATCTATAATATTGATAACGTTTTATTAGAAACTAGAAAGTACAATAACAGTTTGTGATGGGAACAAAGTGTGCATTCGGGTTATCGGACTCTCGCGTACCGAATAGTCAAAAATAAGGCCAAAACGTATAGGCCCTAAAAACCGCTGAATAAAATATATATACACATGTAAATTTACATGTGCGCGTTTATAGAATAAAAATATGAAAATATGCTTTAAAATAAAAAAAAAAAAATAATAATGAATACGATATGATAGAATATGCTCTAATTAATTTAAGAAAAAAAAAAACCTCGACTACGGAGAAATCGAACGAAAAAGATAGAAAGTAATATATATAATAAATATAAAAATGAAATGTAACGGAAATAGCAGCCGCGGACTGATACAGTGATATAACTTGATCTTCAACGATAACTTCTTATTGCATTCGGGGGTGTCGATCCGAGACCGCTTTTTCCATCGCGCATTTTATTTTTCTATTTCATATTATTTCTATTTTTTTTTTCGCTTTAAATACGCAATACCGCTTTTGATTTGAATATGTTTTTTATATTTTAATTTTTTTTTTTTTTTTTTTTTTTTTTGTATTTACGCAGTTGGTTTTATTTGCTTATTCGTCTCCTCCTTTAATTTTTTTTCTAAACCTCCGTCTAGCCTACGAAACTGGAGATCAAGATGAACGCTACGGGTTTGGGCACTACGAAGTAAGGTAACGACACACATAACTTCTCCTTCGGCGTTCGGGTAAAAATGCCAAAATAAAAACGCTATGTTTAGAACCGTCGTGAAACACGTTTCGATATAAGCTAGCTATTTTTTTGACCAACCAATAAGTAATCGCATATAAATATCTGTCATATAGCGCACTGACTATTGAATAACCCGAATATAGTAGATTACGGGTGTGAAGGTAGCTATGGTCGGACTGTCAGGTTTTTTTTTTTTTTTAAATCTATAAAGTAATCCGTTGTACGTACGAAACAAATGTTTTTATAACGGGAATCGTTTGCGATGGTTTTCAAAAACCGAAGCCATCATAGTCGCAATCGCGTTGAATTCGTCGTGGAGATGAATTTTATGCACACGTGGCGTCGGTGCACTGATGTGTGCAGTGCAAGTGTTTTCTCGCAGTAAATCTCACGTGTATTATAATGGACATTAAGTAGATATACTTGTGGTAAATAAAAAAAAAAAAAGTTGTTTCGGGTTTATTTAGCCTAATAATGCTCCGGTATACGATAACGGGGAAAAAAACTGTACCTATACAGATGACGTCTCTGAGGCGTGACTGTGGCAATAAACCAGACCGACTCGTTTTCAGGCGTAAACGGATTTTTGGAATTATTTTTTTTTTTCACCGTCAAAATTTTATAATATTATGATAATTATTATTGTATTAAATTATCGCTCTCGGTTTGCGTTTTTTTTTTTCTTTTTGTCCATACGAAATGTCACATGCGTGAAGCACGTTTATTTCAGAGAGAGACTATTTGCTCTTCTTAACGCGTCAATATTGATATATACGTTTGACCGCGATAACGGCGTACCTAAAAGAAGCGACGGGAAAAAACCGAAAAATTTACACTAAAAAACCTATTGAATTATAGGTTAGTGGTTTTCGGTATATAAGGAAATAGGTAATTGATTTCACAACAGAGTAGTGGAAAATATAATATTATAAATATGTAAATTTTAGGTGCCTATATATTATCTACTTTAGTTCACGTATTACATACGGATATTCAAAACGAGCGTGTATATTATGCGGTTTAATTGTGTGCACAGATCTTATAGTACCGTGCATCTTAATATATTGTGTTGTTGTAATATTTTACTACTAGGTGGGTACATTATGATAATTGTTAACATAAACAATACGTATAGGTTTGATTGAATGTATCTGAGATGAGAATGCTTAGGTGGATGAGTTAGAGAAGATGGGACTGTGAGGAACGAGTGCATAACGGGTAGCTTCGGTACTAGACAAATGAGAGAAAAAAGACCGAAATGCTTTGGGCGTGTCATGAGGAGAGGGGAATCGAAAACAGTGTAAGAATAACAGTGCGGATAAACGCGAATCGGGGCACGAGAGGACGCACGTTATGTAATAGTTGGGATAAAGGCAAAACAGAAGAAATAAAATGTATAGGTTTGATTGAATTTCAATGGCGCAGCAGCCTTCAGGCGTTTCTTCTAAAAACAAACGGTTTTAAATACGAGTAGATACAGTGCGATTCCCGAGACTTTGGAACGGCATTTATAAGCAAACGCTCCCTGACCCCCCGAAAACAAACTCTGTTTACTGGCTCGATTGAACTCTGCAGTATACATTACTGCATGCCGGTAATTGTGTCATTGTAATATTAAAATATAACTGCAGTACACGCAGTACGTGTAAAACATACAAATTATTGAGTCATAAAATACTTATGTTATAGGTACAGCATAATAACGTTTTATAGTCACATTTTAGATCGATATTAATGCGTATTATATAATATAATAGATTGTTAGCTGATGTTCATGTGTTTCAATAAACATATTTATTGCGACAGTATAAAACGAGGAATTGTTTTGGTGAATATCAAATGCGTATCCACTTCACCTCTTTGTAAGAGCTCCACGGGCAGATTGGCCTGACATCCCTCTTAAATTTTGGACTTTTCTTTTCTGTTAAAACCCCCTCCCCCCTCTTCCCGCGTGAGATTATTTCCTGTGGGTATTATAAAATATGATATTTTCGGTTACAAAATCTACCGTCGTTTATTTTCCAGTGCGCCACACACACGCGGTAAGCAAAATCGTACACTACCGGGTGTCCGATACTTATGTTGAACGTCCGTTTGGACCCGCCTTAAAAATTGATCTCTTACGATTAAATTTTAAGACGGTTCTACCTTGTCGTTGGGATTTATGCATTGTATACAAACACAAACTCGAATAAATTATTCTCGTATAACCGCTGTAAATCCACCATGAATCCGAACCGTATAATACGAATATATTATTATTATAATAAGTTTGTAGCGTACCTATACGGCGTGTACGATCGAATTAAAATTAGAGACTGGGAAAAAAAAAAAAAAAAAAATTAATGGAAGAAGAGAGAAACGCAATCGTTAAGGTGACACGCTTAAGCGTTGTTGTTGTTTTTTTTTTTCATCGTCCGCACGATCGAATTTTCGACGTGTTCATACCGGTACACCTAATAATATAGTACGATGTTTCTTTGTCGTTTTTTCATGTTTTTATCCGAATTTAAATACGTAGCCGCGTACGTAACAATAATACAAAACCCGACGCGGTCGCGAACATAAATTTTTCGACGGTCACGCCGCCGCCGTCAAATCCGACGACTGCGGTACGGCGGACGGCGCGAGACGACGACGACGACGACGATTGGGGAGGGGGGGGGGGCGACGCCGACCGACCGCGCGCGGCCCCGGAACCCGCCGCCGTCGGATTCGTCATTACGATAATTGAAAAAAAAAAAAAAAAAAAAAAACGTTTAGTCCGATCGCGCCGTCAAGTAGGCGTGTGTTTAGCGCGCACACGACGCGGCGTAACAATTACGAATGCGCCGATCGGAGATTCGGATATTATGTCGGGCGCATCGCGACCCGAACCCGTTCCCGGACGGGGCGGCTCGGCTCGCGCGCGACGTGACGGAACCGCGGCGTTCGGCGGCGTTCCCCGTCGTTCCGTTCGGTTTCCGCGCGACCCCGGCGGACTTCCCGAGCAAAACGCTCTGTGCGCAATACGCACAACATCGGTTTTACGCCGATCCGGCGGGGCGGGCGGGAGGGATTCCGACGGCTGTCGCCTAAGGTTCCCGGGCCTAGGCTCCTGAGCCGGCCGTACAGACGGACGTTTACCGTTGGGCGAGGCTTTCGTGTAATCGCGCTGGTATTGTGTCGCTTAATAGCTTCGAAATACGCGTGTTGTTCCGGTATCCGTACACCGCCGTACGTCGTTTCGTGTTTAAAAACGATAATATCACTAACGAACCGACCGAGAACGCTTTGTGTCCATCGCCAATAGAGGTCCCGTTTTACCCGTTTAATTTACTTGTTTTAGATTTAGATTCTGGGCGGAGCGAGGAATGTATTGAATTTACGATGGTGTTATTTGCATTGTTATTTTTTATTTTTATTATTTTTTTTTTTCTATCTGTGAACAACTTTTCTACCGGGAAAATTGCTCCGATTTTCGAGTGTAGAACTTTTTCTGAAAAGAAATTTGACTGGGACGGTACTACATGGCGAGTCATTTTTTTAATTTTCCCAGGAGTTTTCATGATAAATGGGGAAAAACGTAGGAAAACCGGAAAAACTTTACGAAATGTATTATTTTCAAATCGTAAGTATTACGGCCTTTCAAAACACATAGTATAACCGAACTCCGCTCAGAATCGTTTTTCGTTAATCGCTGCGTACAGATAAACTTTAAATTTCCTTTTTAACTTTCCAACGTATTCACCTATAACAATGGTCCCATCAAGTGGAAAATGTGAAGAAAGACATTTTTTTTTTAAACTATAATAACAATAATTTATAAGTTTTGTACTTAAATCAACATTATTATTATTTTATCATTATGTCTACTACCTATTGTAAATTATCTCCAAATGTGTCCACCTAATTTGTATGCAAAGGGCACCGCCCGCTAGTTGTAATTAAATAAATACCAAAAAAATGTACAGACTCCTGTTGTTTCGCGAGAAAAAAAAAGAATTAAATACAAGTCCAACGATCGTTTTTTAAAACACCCACCGGAAAATGCGCCGCAAATGTGTTTGATAAATCTTACTAGCCACAACTTTTTACGAATTTGTTAAGAGAAAAAACAAACCGATTCCAAAAATTTTAATTTAATTTAATTTCTCTTTCAGTGAACCTCTGTAAATCTCTGCGTTGTAATTCCGGAGAATTGTTTTTGTTGACCGTTGAAAATGGTTATTTTTTTTAAAAAAAATAACGATTTACCTCTATTTTCGTTGGTAAAATTAATTTGTGATAATGGTTTTCGTTGAAAGCACTCAGTTGAATTTAACCGTAACTCGAGTTACGTATTTTTTTTCGTTAAAAACAATTATTTTGAGTGCTACAAATAATATCAAAATACAATGTTTTTGGTGAAATTACAGCTTGGATTCGAATGAATAACTCTCAATTATTATAAATTATATTCCTCTCAAGGCATTTAGAACCTGTCGAAATCGTATTTCATTTCAATTATCGATTTATTCAATATCTCGGGTAGGGGGTTGTACAGACAATACAATTTTTGTCTCGTGCAACTATGTCCGTATCCGTCGTGGAAATGGTGAAACCCGTATTTTACAAAACCCAACATATCTGTTACAACTTAAAACAATAATAATAACACGAACGCATAGCGATTTATTCATATTTGGTAACACTCCGGGTAAATCGATCGCAGCATTAATAATTCGACATTGTATTCGAGTATATAGGTAAACGAAAATTATTAAAATATTCATTTTTTTTGTTATACAGTGACACCGAGTGACAATCGATCAACTATATAATATAATAATATCTCGTTGTTGTTCGTGTACGTATATTATTTAGTATTTATGATATTGTTAAACTAATATTATTATCAAGATAAACTGTATTCGTTTCCTTTTTTTTCTTCTTTTTTTTTATTTTTGAAGCACCTACGAGTATAATGCGTTTTTCAGCGGTGGCGTGTAATTTGTTTTTTTCTTTGAAACGGTTTTAGTGAAATAGCCGTAAACGTCATAATGCAATAACACAAATCCAGTAGAATCAAGAGCTACTGTAATTAAGGTTTTACTCTTAAGCGTACCTTTTTACGTGCTTAACTTTTTACGTTAAAATTATAAAATTGCGCGCGTACGCCCGCCTAATAATTTGGCCACGAAGCAACTGCTTCATAGGATTAGGGATGCGCGATTATTTCGATTGGTCGATTATCATAATGAAATAATCGAACAACCGATCAAAATCGTCCGCTTCATATCGATTATAATCGAAAACTATTAGAACAATCGATTATTGCGGGGAAAAAAATAACCGCGCAGCCCTACACATAGGGTACGTTTTCGTGCCGCTGAATACAATTATTGCGTTAATGTTGTACGCGTTTGCGGAATAAAAACCGAATATTGTTAATTCGGCTGTTGATGTGTTGAATACTTCGTTATAATAAACAACTGCGGTGTTTCGCCTAATCTTTATGTTGAATAATGCATAATATTGCGCATACACGCGGTGCCTATGGTCGAGAGATTAACGGTTCAATTTCAAACGGTATTATTATTTCGAGTACCCGAGTCAATTCAAATTAGACACGAAAACACGGTAACACTGCGTTTTGGCTCGTTATCGCGATACGAATGTATCATGCGCGGAGAACATATTATTATTGTTATCATCGAAATCGCGTCATTTTCATTTGACTCGGTACGATATTGACGATCGATAGTAATAATTATTTCCCGGTACCCGCACTTAGAACAGCAGAGAATTTCGGTCGCCGATGAACCGATGAAGACGTTTTTTTTTTTTTCTCGTATGTAAATAAAATCATTCACAGAGCTGCGCGCGTACGAAAAACCCCTGCGTCCGCATTTTATTAGTGTTCCCCGGTGGACATTTGCGACGGCTAGCCCGGGAATTCGCGATCGGAGAGGATGCATAGTAAACAATAGTAATCCACGATTCTCGAAAAAAACTGTATAATCTTGTTCTGTTATACCTAACCCGACAACGGGAATTCGAAAGCCGGGCCCAAAAAAAAGCCAATAAATAAATCGAGCGTTGTTCCTCGTTAAATTGCACGATAAAATTATTAAACGAATACACATAGTTTTTGTAGTTTCAAGCAGACGGATACGGTAATTTAACCCCTGACCTCCACCCACCCGTGCACGCCACTGGCCACGGGTCGACGATCGACCGACCGTATGTATCGGCACATATACTTAAACTTTATTTCTCTGTCTAAATTACGCAAGTGTAAGTGTAGGTAGTGTGTGTTAGTCAGTGAACTTCATTTTCAAAATTGAATTTGCTCGCATCGAAAACTACACCAAATATAATAATATACATACGTGATAGGTATGATACTATATGCTGTTGTTGCTATTGAAATAGCTTTCCATATTATGCTAATATACTCTTCGACTTATCGAATTTGTGTAATCAATCGTTTAATAATATATTTTATTTGTGCGCACGCAGTCGAGTGAATCATAGAGAAAAATTACTGATGTTTGTATTTTATTAATTTATTATTATTTTTTAATCATAGAATGTTGTGCGCATGATTATCTAATGTCTATTATTATACTCGTGTATCGTAATATATATTAAATAACATGTCTCGACTGAATGACTGATTGATTATTCATTGTACAGCCCAAATTGCTGTCTATAGAAACCTAATGTCTTGCTCGGAGGTTAACTACGAAGTGATTTTTAATATTCAACTTCTAAAAATGACAGGGATCAGTGCTTTCACACGAATTTCGCTCATAAAATACGAACATTTAATATAATTTTTTAATTTCGCAAAGCCGCGTGGGATCAGATTGTCGCCTTTATATATTTTAATAAGATTGCATATTATAGGTATACTATAAACATTCTAGAACAAACTAAATTAAATTGTCCGTTTTGACCGATAAAAATTTTACGTACTCGTTATTATTTTACTGCGTCATTTATACAGCGTAGTACTGCAGTGCACTATTATATGCACATGTCGGAATTCGATTTTGAACAGCCGTTGGCGTGGAAAAATGCTCGTTACATTTTATAGGCATTATTCGTGTTCCGTGTATACTGCGAAGTTGTTTTCAAATTATATGTGTAGGTATCGTGTTTAAAGGTTTAGTCTTAAATATAGAATACGTATTTTGAATACCGACAACGTGGATTAAAATATTATACTTAACATTTTATGCCACACGCATACTGTTATACTATAAATAAATATTAAATAATCTTCTATATAAAAGTCCCGTACGCTTTTTCCCTTATACTTTGAACGTAAATTATGGCATTAGCGTTGAAGTGGGAGCTGAAACGCAAATAAAAAATTTAAAGATGAGAATATTTTTGTGCGCTCTACGTAGTTTTTTTTTTCTAAAAAATCGTCATACAAAATACTTTTCACCATAAGGTTTTACAGTATTTGGATTTAACACTAGCCTTTTCAAACATTTCAATGACCTTTACTGCCCTTTATGACTGACAGGCATACAACTAGTTTGTGATTTTGTCCGACATGAACTATAATATAGGCACCTTATGTCTATAATATAATTTATAATTCAGTTCTCTTCCGTGTCGCGTGCCATCATTTAATTCCCCTAGGACGCTGCATAATATTAACCGTTCAAGTCATAAATACCTCGTATTGTTGTAATTTTCAAAATACAGCGTACTATTAGTATTACTAATGTTAAAGAAACCTGTCAAATTATATCCGTATTATCACAAGTGCGAGGTGTTGCACGAACGCATAACCCTTATATTTCCACGTGTCGGGTTAAACGATTTTTAATTCGATTTTTTCCCCTAAAAAAAGAATAGTAATATTATACGTTTTTATAACGTATGATTCATACCCTAATATATGCACTCCATGGGAAGTTGGAGAACCGCCACGGCAGTGTTTGAACAAATATATTAAAGGAGAAGTAATTATGAACCGTGTGTCGATTTTGATATGGAAGAATAGAGATAACGTCACAATAAAGAGCTGAGGAATTTGTTTCAACGATCATAAATAATAAAACAAATTAGGAAGAAATGACCAATATGGACTGGACATGTTTGAGAAAAGAGTAGTCACTTATTAAAACGGTTATTAAGGAAGTCCCGATTGGTAAAAGACCGTATATAGGTAGACCGTGGACCTAGATCACGGTTAAGGTGGGTAGACTGTTTATGGAAGCATGTAAAATCAGTGGAACCGAATAGATTACGGTGGGAAGTTGTGGAGGTTTGGAAAAGGTGGCGGGAAATACGCTAGGAGGGCTGCTCTCAGAGGTCAAAACCCACAAAAAGAAGATACATAAGACGACAAATATATGTTTACTTTTAAATATTTATTAGTTGATTGCTTTAACCACGTGTAACAATTCCTTTTTCTTGAGTTTACGACTTTAAGAGTTTTCGCCAATGTTATTCGGTCACAATACAATACTATCTTATTTTTCATGTCGGTCCGATATTTCGACTATGTAGGCGTATAACTAAAAAAATTATTATATAGGTGCGAATCGTGTTCATGTACACATTATAAACGAAATAATTATCGACGAAAATACAAAATAACTTATAAGTAGGTATAGTACTGTATACATAGATTTGGATATCGCAGCATTCCGCATCGTACACACTTATGGCACAATAATATTATAATCGCATAAAAAATCATTCTAATCTCCACGGTATCTTCGCGTGCATGTACACATGTACAATAATATTCCATTTTAATATCGTAGAATATAGTTTATAACCGTCATTTATACTTAGCGAACGTAATATTATTATTACGGTCTACTTTTATAATATTGTAACTTCTGAAGTCTCGTGCCGTTCCGTGTTACTACTATATTGTATAATGCGTTCTCGGGCAATCATTACAATTAAATAATCGATTTGATGGTTATTGGTTACATAAACAAGATAATCGCGTAACGATAACATATTGTTATAATAACATACACAGAGAGATAGAGTGAGTGAGAGAGAGTGAGAGAGAGAGACTTTGTGATTGATGTTATCGTGCCGCAGCCCAGCAATAATCATAATAATAATATTACGCACGCATAAATAATTATTGTGTTGTAGCGAATTATACCAATCGGTATGGGTAAAAAGTAAAAAAATATATAATTACAATGTACGAATCAATTTAAACGACATTTATATGGCGAAGGTTTTTTTTTTTAGTTTTTTAATTGAGATGGGTACGTCGGTTATTTGTTATACGGATAATCGTTATCTTTTCGGGGAGGGGGCCGAGGGTTTCATATACCTTTTTAGTTGATTCGTTTTATTTTCCGCACGGTACTCGGGGGCTACGTGTTTATTTCGAAATCCGTTTTGACCGAGCCACTACTCCTCGATCCGGTTAGATAAAATTCGGCAGATATAATATTATATGAGAAGTATATGTTATTTATAATTTTGAGGGAGGGTTAAATTCCGTTGGAGTGGGTCGCCAATAAAAAAAATAGCAATGAACACGAATTTATAACTGTCGGGACAAAACATTTTCGGGTTTTTTTTTTTTTTAAGTTTTCCATTTTTAATACGGGGAAATATTAGTTACCGCGGTTACTGGTAACGAATTTCCTATTCGTTCGGATAAATTAAACCTATAAAATTAAAATGGTACGTGCAATATTCACTGATAGGACTATAATGCTATCTGTACGTGTTTGAACATAAGATCGTTCGTTCGTCCGTGTATTATATTATTATACCGTCTACATTATAATAATTATATGTATACATCACTATAAAGCTGCTGCAGTTGATCGTCTAAAATTATAATAACGTATTAATTAAATCGTTGGCCCGTCGTTCGATTTAACCACGTGTCGACGAATTAATTATAGCGAACCTAATCGAATCAATAATAATATTATTCATTGATTATATGCATGTGGACGTAAACTATGCAGACTATCCGGGGACGTCCACAGAGAGGCGAACAAAAGGAGCCATTACCCTCCCCTCCCATGGAATTTTCAACTGTACGGACTTTTATCACACATAATGCTATACCATTTTACGATAATGACATAGAATATTTCTAGAATAAAACGTTTTTCCGTTTTGCCCCGGGTGGGAGTTTATTCTGCGGGCGCGCTTGATGCTAGCCTGCTATATAGTACCGCCCGAAAGAAGGAACGTCCAAAAGCAAAATATGAAGGGTGGAAATTTACGATTGCACGAGAGGGAGGTGAAAATTTAACAGACGATTTCAAGAAAATACGGCATCAGTCGTAAGCTTCCTACGCGACTCGTACGAAAACATTCGATTCAATTTTGATTGTCCACAATAAGAAACGAGTATGATAACCGTTGTGGACACAAGATACCTCAGAGTGGACTTAGGATAAGACGTACGAACGGATGTTGTGTAAGACCTCGATAGAACACAGGAGTACAAGAGCGGAGAGATATCTCCGTTCGGGACCGAGTAAAGCGGACGGAGATTGTGATGGCGGCGAAAACTCTCGTATAGTAAACTAATATTGTGCCATCAAGGAAAAGAAGGCGGATTTTACATTTCGACATTCTAAAACTGATATTATTCGCGTGAATTGGAGTTAACGGAACAAAAAGACTCCAATGACAGTAACAATATAAAAAAAATATTTATTTAAATTAAACGTTAACTATTCACTTCACGTTCCGACATTATTTCGGTTTTACAATAACGTAATATATGTATCTATATAAGAATAAAAAAAAATCTACGATTAGAATTTTTTCGTAATCTTGTCAACTCTATAATAGGATATAAAACATTATCTATGCAAACCTTGAACATATTTTATGTAATCTTATTTTGGGAATAAGTTGTATAGATAAAGTATAGTAGGTATAATTATAATAAATTATAGTATTATTTCTATAATATACGCAGTATACAATATTACTCATTTCGGTTTTCAAAAGAGTAAGTATTATCATAATATAATAGTTGCGTTTGAATGGAAATTAATGATTTTATGGGATCGGATAATATAATATAATATTATTCATTTATTATACAATTATAATTATGTCGTTTTGTGTTTGTAAAAAACCGATCTCGCCTATTATAACTGTGGTCATATAATTCGATAATCTATTAAATTGAAAACATTATTTACACAAAATGTCGAATTAAAATTGATATACCGCGGTTCGTTTGGAATATTTTTTACCCGCGCATTGGGCTTGTACATCAGTCTCGAGTGCATAACATCATTATATCGGTGTGTACCACAATCAGACTTCAATCTCGTGTGTGTAGTTACGTTTATACAATGTTATTATATTCAAATTCCATTAGGTAATTCAATTAAAACATTATTAAGAAATAAAACGTTAACTATTTATAAAACGTCGGTTATGTATCTTATCAGTGACTTTTGAATAATTTAGACGAAAAGATTATTTAAAAAGAGAAAAAAAAAAAACACCGGTAGGTATGCAAAATGAAAATTATAATATTATCAACGCAAACGGGTTTTCAACGCGATAGTAACAATTTAAAGTACCCATATAATATACATACGTAAGTAAGTATACGAGCATTATACGCGTAGTTCGCCTTCTTAAATTCAACTAAACTACGGCGAATCTGTTTGAAGGTTGTCGGACACCGAAACGAGAAACGCATATCGATTGCTTTGGATAAATGCGAAATCTATCCCACACATGATACGATAATATTGCTATACACTCGTAATATACAAAAAAAAAAAAATGGTAACTTTAATCGCGACCAACGGGAATTAATAAGGACCGACGGGAAACGTCCAACGATAAAACGAACGTTTGGGGGATCCTGTATGGCCATCCAGTGTCTATTGACACGGTTGAAACGGATATTGCACGTAGACACGGATCGTTATCTATCATCAGTTACAAAATGGCTGCGCAAAGGGATGTCGCAAATATCGATTTTCTTATCACGAAAAATACGGTGAACATATACAGTTCACTTACCTGTACGCCGCTGTTTTTGTTTTTTTTTTTGTCGTCAAATATCTGATTGAGAACAACGGGTGTGCAACGTACGCGCAACAACCTCGTCGGTATATTCCGACCGTGCTGGTCTATCGATAACGGTGGTACCGTTGAATATTCGACGGTGAAATACCGGTCCCGAACCGCGTTGGGGTGCCGGACTGTATTTCAAACGTCGTCGTCGCCGTGTTGTGGCCGACCGCGCCGTTACATATTTTAAACGGGGTCGCGCATTAATTGTGCACGGGCACGTATTATAAATGAAGGTTTTTCGGGCGGACGTTGTACAAAATTCAAAAATGCCGGACGCAAACTTTGAACAGGCACAAACCGTTGTTGAGCAACAACGACAAGCCGCAGACGCGTGCGCACAATGCGAGTAATAAATACTGTGCAATATCGTCCGCGCGTCTACTGCTATTCGAGAAACGGGCCGGTTGTGTTGATTGCTTGCGCCGGGAACTTACGATTATTTTACTTCGGGCCGTCCGTTCGCGCGTCCGAACCGGTTTCGGTGGCGCGAGAAAACCCGGGGGAGCGGTCGGGTGTCCCCGAAAGACGCCCCGCGCACTCCGTCGCCCCGTATAAAGCGCGTCGGACGGACGGTTTTCGTCGCGGTAGAGAACCCGCAGAGGCGAACGGCAATATTTCTAATGGAGCTGCGCAGGAGTGTAAAAACCCTCCGTGAACCGCCCGTTTCGAGCGTAAAGACAGGCCGCGCGCAGCGGGCCCCCTCGACGTACACGAAAATCGAAAACCGAATTCGAACTAAAGTCTTTTAAAAACGCAAACGACTACGCATTGGTATCAAAACCGCCGCGGACTCTTGTTAACGTTGCCGCGGTGAACTGTAGCGTCTTTGTTACATATATTTTCGTATTTTTTTTTATTAGAGGCGTATACGAGTGCGCCGTGGGTACTGCCCACACTCGGTACGACGACGATAAATGTGCAATCGGATCCGATGTACGAAATCGATTTTACGATACTTTTTTTATTTTTTTTTCTACATTACCGGCGTGCGTACACAACTCGGCTGCGGTATTAAATTTCGACGGTACGTAGATACCTACGTACGTACGTACCTAGATAAACACGCGGCGTTTTATTATTTATTTGTTTTGTTTTGTTTTTTTTATTTATTTTCTTCATTCCGTATACGGGTGCGCGTCGTATGCGCCGTTTTGCATGTATAGCGCATTGCGGAGAGGAGCGGGCGCGGCGGTGTGTCGATCGTCGCCGCCGTATATCGTAACCGTTATCGTATCGCGTACAAAAACAATATTATCAAACGGCGCGTGTCCTATAGGCACGTATGTGGTCTTTTCGATTCGCGTGTCGCGCGCGTACGCGGTGACTCGCAGTCGGGTAGGGGGTACGGGCGGCAAAAGCGGAGACAGACGGTATAGAGAAAATGTAATAATATATACCCTTTCGATAGAAAAAAAAAAAACAAAAAAAAATAAACATTTTATTATCACATCCAACACTTTATTGGTTTTTCCCTCCCCTCCCCCTCGTCTTTTTCCTCACCGCCCCCGCCGACGTATACATCGCACGTATCCCATTGAATCTGTTTACATCGACCGAACGTCGTCCGATAACGGATTCGGCCGGCGGAAAGCGCGGGGAAACCCGACGCCCAGGCTGCGATAAATATCGTCTGTGTGCTCGCGCGCGCGTGTGTGTGTGTAGATTTACGGGGTCTTGCAAACTGTACAAAGTGACGTGGGTTCCCCTCCCCCAATGTCCCGCGCGAACACTCCATTCGGGACGTCAACTGCGATGCCTCCGGCCGTCCGTGTGTATTCATGGAACACGGTAAGTCGCAATCCGCGAATTTTACAGTAGCGCCGTTCCAGTAATTTCGTCCGACGCAAGACTATATAATGACGGTACGGGACGTTGACGTTGCGCAGAGATGAATGTTCCGGGGATATGTTCCAGAATGTTCCGACCGAAAGCGCGGCGGTACCGAAAAATCTCATCGCAGTTCAATTTCGATCGGTACAACGACGAACAACTTGACAATCATGCGCATACTATTTGATTGTTATCGTAAGTATTTGGAGACCACGATTTATTGCGTTATTGATAGGCGATAAGTTAACTCGAGTGAGTTAACGGACAGTCGAGTGCCCTTGTTATTCGTTAGGACGTTTCGCGCCGGTGAAGACCGAAGATCGGTGATTGGTTTTTTTTCTCGACTCGCGCCTCGAATCTTGTACCTCCGTCGTATATCCGTTACTACCGGCAATGGAGAATCGTTATTGTCACTGTCATCGTCGCAATCGTTGTCATTCGTGATGATCGGACAGCCGAACGGCGTTCGGTATTCCGAATGCATCGCCTATTATTATCCGTTCGAAAAGAGCGTGGGATCCGCGAGTGGAGACGTTTCGAATACCGCGGTAACGACGGTAACGGCCGTTTGTTTAACGCGCTTGCGTGTCCGAAACGCCGTCGGATATTCGAGTACCGCATCAAGTCTCGGTTTCAACCGATACACCGCGTAACGTCGACGCGACCGTCGGTGGCCCGAACGAACGTCCCGTCAACGACGGGCCCGCGTCGCCGGATGTTAAAGATCGTTTCGAAACGGCGGATTCGGGCGCGGGCGTACCAACACACATTCACGGGGACTGTCGCAAAGGTCGCCGTCGTCCGGCAAAGGTCCCCGTACGCGCGTTATCCGCGCGCGTCCGACGATAATAGAAAAACTGAACGAAAATCGCGGACCGTATAATTATTATTGTCCCGCGCCGAACGTGTTGGATTTTTTGAAAATCGCATAATTTCGCTAATTATAATAATTGCGACGGGGGTACTGTCGCGCGGAGAATTCGGAAGACCCTGCTGTTGTACGCTGTATAATAATAATAATAATAATAATAATAATAATAATAATAACGATAATATATAAACACGCGTCGCGACCGCCCGGGTGCGCCACACGCACACACGCGCACATAACACACGTACACTACACCTCGTCACCCTCCCCGCGGTGGCGGTACGGGGCCGCACCTCCTCCACACCCTTCGCCTACGGGCCCGAAAAATAGTCGTCGCGGGGGCGAGGGGGTAGCGAGTAGGGGCGGCCGAGCGAGTGTAAACCGCCGCGGTCTCCGCGCCGCCGTGCTGTGCGAGACCGCCGCCGTTCCTGGCATCGAGCGATAAAGGCGGTTGGCCTGGAACGCCGAGATAACGGCAACGGCCCAGAGGCGGGTCGCCCGCCTTTATATACACGCGTATCTATACGACGTATACGCGTAGAGCGGTACGACTACGGCGGCGGTGCGGCGTTACCGATACACAACTACACACTTGCGGGGGGCGTACCTGCGGCGTGTACGCGCCGGGGGTGGTGGGAGGGGGCGAGAACGCCGGCGCTGGGCACGCCAGAACGGACGGGCGGGGGCGCGACGTTCGCCCCCCCCCCGCCATCCCGGGAGTGCGAACGGCCGAGGCGCGCGGCGAGGGTTACCAGAATTGAGCTCACCTCAACACGACGACGGCGTCAGGTAGTAAATTAAATTCGTCCACAACCATGCCCCGCGCGTCTCGTTCCCTCCGTGTCGCGCCCCCCTCACCCAACCGCCGTCGCTCCTTCGCCGCGGAATCCCTTCCATTATCATTTTTTTTCCCCCCTTTAATTCCCTTTAACAGATCGCTGCTACCGGCCGATAAGCATTTATACCTCGGCGTATACGTTATATTGTTGCGGGCCTTGTAAATCTTATACCCGAGTGGTGTAGTTTCTCCCGTGTACGTGTATGTACATATATATTATTATATCGCGTACTCCTCGCCGTCATGCTCGATCGGGGCCCGCACACCCCGTTTTGTCAATACCGCGCCGCCGTTATCTCGACGGTTCTTCGGTTCGTGGTGTTCCCCCGCACACCCCTCCCCCCCTACTCGGTCCGCGTCCCCTTTTTGTCTAACGGTCGCGTCGGACGCGACCGTTCGCCCCGCGATGCCGTATAAGCGGCGGTCGTATTATTGCTACGTTACACCGGAAACGGGAAACAAAAGACAAAAAAAAAAAAAAAAATGCTTACATGCGTTTTGGCGTACACTGCCCGTTTGACAACGGCGGACAACGTTTTGTCGTGTGCAGAAAGGGGTGAAAATCCGAAAACTCGCCGTTCTCCGCACGCGCAGCAACGCCATCGTGGCATGCAGACGATTACGACCCGCGGTCGAATTATGCCGTTTTATCCACGTTCGTTTGCGGTCATTCGACGCGGGACAATTTCCGAATATTTGTCCCGTTTTCTAACGCGTGTTATGTAGCTACCCCCCACCCCCACCCCTCTCCCCATCCCCCATCCCCCGTACCTTCCCCTCGTAATAAACCGCGCTCGGTCCCCGCGCCGCCGTCACGTCTGATCGGCTGCTGCAATCGCTCCGTCGCCGGGCCCGTCAATCGTTATCTCGCGGCGGCGGGGGGCAACACGCGCACACCTTCCCCCCCCCACCTTCCCCCCTTACATTATGTTACACCTGCTGTATAACAATAACACGAACAAATATGTTATTGCACGGCGTTTTATCCGTTTCCCGGGGGATATCCGCGACGGAACGTGTTCCGCAAGGTTCATTTTTTCCGCGCGTTTTTCACCGTCGCCACTTCGCTCGCGTCGTCATCGTGATCACTGCGTGTGCCGCGACCCTAAAATATGTCCTGTACGGCGTGATAATAACGGCGCGGCCGAAATGATTATCCCCGCCGAAATGAACCGGGATGGTACGAGGGAGGCGGTCAGCGGAGGACAGGGCGATTTCCGCCCAGCGGGAAATTTTAAAACAAGACCTTTACATAAACAAAAGGTCTTGCTCTCGTCTCATACATGAACTGCGCGTATTATGCCCGGATCCATCATTTAAACCCGTGTATAGTTCGACAGTTTCATTACTACGATCCCATTAAAGGGTTCACCAAGAGGAGGGGGAGCACCGGGAAAATGTCGATTTCCCGATAGACCTATAGCCACCCCTGAGGTCGGTGGACACCGGACAGGCGGCTTTATACCCGCTCACCATTTCCGCTAGATTTCTCATCGTTTCGATTATGGCCGACTTTTTACCCCGCGTTATTTAAACATATTACTCACTCGCTATTCTCGTGTTTTACAATGCGCATTGAGTACGCATTCATCGGGCCATTGTTATATAACAATGCGTTAAACATTGTTTTCGGTTTTCCACATCACGCGCGATAACAATAATACGTATCAGACGATATAAAAGGTACACAAGTGATGTTAGATTAGGTTAGATATTTAAAAAAGACAAAAATCGAAAACCGGAGGTTCCTTATTGTTAGTTTTTTTTTTATTTATTTTTACTAATAATATACAATCTGTATCATTGTATCAATAAGAATATATGCTAAAAGTACGTTCACAGGAAAACAATTTGATAAAAGGATCCACCCATTGATGACACATTCTATGGTTATTAATTATTCACTTAAATTATTATTATTTTTTTTTTTATTATTGTTAGTTTATAATTATTATTATCAATATTTTATACAATTCCATATTATTCGATGAATATGATTTTGTTTACAACAAAATACATGTATACGGCTTTATGTTTCAAATTGATTTGTTCGGTTTTTTTTTTTTTTTTTGTTTTTATTATACCGATTACTAATATTTTCAAGCGAAATATACTCACTATTTTTTAGACTGGTGGTCGGCGCATGGAAGCCTAACACACTTCTTTAAACTCGTCATGACTCTCTCCCCCCCAGTAGGTGTTAACGATTATCGTAACAATTCTAATATTATATGCTTAGTGTACATAACTGATTGGTCAAATGTGTTACAATATGACACGGGACACGTAACGGTGAAAATAGTAAAGACCGTTGAAGAGCGGTTAGGTTGTGTTAAGCGGTTAAACGAGTGCCTTTGACGCGGGGAAATCTGCAGTGCACGATCGTAGAGGAAGTATTGTACAGTATCGAAAGTGCAGTATTTTGACGGGCGAACAGGCGTGGGTCCGAGGAAAGTGGGAGGGGGCTAAATCCTTTTTGTCCCTCCCCTCCCCCCCTTTGGGTTGTAATTATTATACATTTTCGGAGTTTTAAGTTTAATTCTTTTTCTATTTTTTTTTTTTTTTTTTTTTTTTTTTTTTTAAATTAATTGGAACCGCTTAACAATTGTCCAATAGGTGTAACTCTTGATAACTCATAACGGTATAGCCCGCGTATCGTTCCTCTTAACGTTCGTGTTTCGCGTAATGGGCATATGCGAACGCGTTCGCGAAAAACCGTTTGAGGTTTTTTTTTTTTTCCATCATCCCCGGCGCACGCACGAAACATTGGTGGTATACACTGGATTTCCGTCGATTTCGCGAGACTACGTCCGATCCGTACCACCCCCCCCCCCCGTATAGCTGCGGGGGCGCGCGCGGTTTCCAATGTCCCTCCTAACGTGAGTCCCGCGTCTTCGCGTACGAATAGAGTCCAGTGTTTTGCTCGTCGAATCGGAATTATTCGCGGGCGTTTTAGATTGGGCCGTGCGAAAACTTTGCGAACGCGGTCCCGGCGAGAGATGGGAATCGTGAGCCCGTCTACGGTACTCAAAACGACCGCGCGGCACCCGTTTCATTTGAGATTACGAGCATGTCGCGAAACCGAACGGAACGGAAAAATAGATTTCGCGTCGCGATACGCGCGGCACGGTTTTCGGACCTTTCGGGAACGCGGCCGTCGGAAAACCCTCAAAAATCGAGTGACGCATTGTGCCGGATACGATATCGGATCGTTAAAAGCTCTGCCGAAACCGCGAACTGGATCACGTTTTATTATCGCGTTTATCGTCACAATAGCGTATCCGGTACAGCCGACGTTGTTTATTTATTTGTCGTTGGATTTTTTTTTTTTTTGTTTCGCAAATCGATACACCGGCACGAATCGTCGGCCGAAATAACGGCCGCGGCCTAAGCGCTTTTCGGACACTCCCGGTAGGTTTCGGTTTAATAATAGAGTGCGGTGTACCCGTTCCCTTCGAAATATCGTTCTCTATAAATTCCGCCGTTTTCGCACGTTACCCGGTAGTTGGACCGAGACAGCAGATACGGGCGTAACGTCCTTTCAATATGCCGGATTAGTGCCTATGCATATAACGCTAATGATAATACGCAGTTAGGCGCTGGTTTTCTCGGGGCCCTGGACAATGTTTTAGTACAACTGAAGTATTCTCTGGGCTGGTGTCGCCGGTTTCCGCCAAAAAAACGACCTTTCCGTTTTCCGCCGGTTATAAATTATAGGACTTTAACGTTTTGGAAACCCCTTCGCCCGGATTCTTTGTCTAGTAAGTAAAACGATGTTATTCACGTTCACCCATCAAATGTGAAAAACTCAGAATCATGTTTTTCGTTGGCAATGGTTTATCGTTGCTTACAGGCATACGTTAAATCCTCTTCTGTATCCTACCATACCAACTTCCCACGTACAACAGTGTCTGCGCACCCGTCCCCATTATCCCAGCACAGCTACACGCGGTTTTTTCAATAATTTTCTATTAATTATTTTCGCGGACATGGCTGTAGCCGACGCGAACTCGACTCGAACACAGACAGTGAATATGAAAATAGTTCCGACAAATCGAACAAATTTCCGATCTCAAATGCACACTAGCCATTAGTTATATTACGGACGCATAAAAAACCCGCAATTCAACATATGCGTGATATTAATTGTGTTACACGTTATTAACTGATAACTATGCGCTACGATAAAATTACATTATAGAAAAGAATATTATGAAACAAGCAGATAAAGGGGTTCCCAAACGTCGAGATCATATAATTTATAACCGACGGAAAACGGAAAGGTCATTTTCGGCGGAAATCGGTGACGCTCCCCGGTTGTTGAATCCAGACGATTTTTCTGGGGGACGGCGGGACATTGTTAAAATTATAATGACGACCTTTGTTGTTATTATTTTTCTTTCTTCTAATGTACTATTATTATGACCAACGCGATTCGTTTGATTGTTAATTTACCCACATTTAACGGTGGGTGGACGGGTGGACGGGCGAACCGAATGGATACAACCCGGATTGAACACTGCGTCCGGGCCCCGGCCCGTTCTGTTATAATTAAAACAAAACGGCTAATGATTATCGCATACGCTTGCGCGGGGCCCTGGACCCGCGTTCGCCCTCCCCTAGCGCCAACGCTGATAATGCGCGTAATTACGTTATAACGGTGATGCGGACGGGACGGCGTTCGAGACGCGGCGGCCTTTCCCGTCGTTACAACAACAATAACGATAATGTTTAATGGATTACGATAAGCGGGACGATGATGATATTATGATGACTGTTACAAATAATATTGACACGGCGGGCGCGCGGGAATTTCGGTTCAAAGTTTACCACGACGCCGGAATGTGGCGCACAATGCCGTCCGGCCGTCGGCGTCGCGGCGACGTTTCGATTCGCCGTCGTTTCGGCGGCGGGAAAATCCGAAACGTCGGATGTCGTGGCGGCGGCGGCGGGAGAGCGGGTCGGCGGTGGCTGGACGGCGATCGTGTTATTCGCGTTTAATTATTATTGATTCGGTACCGTCCGTCGTAGGCGCGCGTTAGAACATTATCGCGACGCGTTGCAGCGATAGGTGTGTGTGCGCCCGCCGTCGTACGGTCGCCTCGCCTTATCACTCATCCGATCTCTCCCCGCTCTCTTTCCACCGTCTCCGTAACTCGGAATATTATCGGTTCCGACAAATTTTTATCGTATCGCACGCATACACGTACACGAGTACACAATATAAATACGCGCGTTCTACGTATACCATTACTGTTATCAATACGATTATTCTACGTTTATCGCATTATTATCATTATCATTATTATTATTATTATTATTATTGCTGTTAATCTGTTCCCGCATCTATATTATAGCGG
The DNA here is from genome assembly GCA_902439185.1 of Cinara cedri. Lineage (NCBI taxonomy): Eukaryota > Metazoa > Arthropoda > Insecta > Hemiptera > Aphididae > Cinara > Cinara cedri. The sequence continues at coordinate 228,512 of CABPRJ010002397.1, forward strand.
TCTTGGATGGTATCCGGTCGCGGTCGTATTGTAAATGTGTCACGCGCACATTACGTATCGGGCTCTGGTTGTCGTTTGAATACGTTTTCGTCCATAAAAAATTATCGTTATTATTGTTATTATTATTATTATTAATTCTATACGCCGCCGTCAGCAATCCATCCCGTCATCGGATACTGTATACCTGGATTATTATGTTCGCCGCGCACCGTAAGTCGATTTTTCACATAGTATTTTTCGTTAAACCCCAAACCCAAACCCACCCCACCTCACCCTCCCCAACACCCCACCCCCGTCGCGAAATTATCGCGTACCAGCGATTTCGCGTCGGATCGATCGTCTCGTACGCACAACCGGGTGCGTCGTGGCGTGGCTGTGACCGGATCGACCGAACGCACCGAACGTATCAATGTCGATCACCGAGATTGACCGGTTTAGAGATCGGATTTATCGGTGTGCGTTGCACTGTTAACCGCGTACAAGTGTGTCCGCTCGGTTAATGTAGTCGAGTAAAGTTTTTTCGCCGCGCAGACATTACGTGCGGTTCGCGTAAGAATCCGCGTTTCAATTGGGTGGATCCGGATTTTTTTCGTGTTCCGCCTCAAGCGTGAAAAAACGTTCAGCACGGCGCCGCGTCGTCGTCACCCACTGTGTTATTATGAAAAAAAAAAAAAAAAAAAAATGCAAAATAAAAGTTACGTTTCTTAATTCCTTGGTGTATGAAACGAACTTTATGCTCGGAAAGCACATGTCCACTGACATTCACGCTGAAATGCAATTCGCATTCAAATCCGTTCCCCGGTAATAATGATATTGCGACGTAGGATCTCTGTCCATACGCATCGTGTTCGGGATAACGTGCAATAATAATTCGCGTTATTTAATTATAACGATAATGTTATTCACGGTGTTTTCCACGGCAGCAACGTAAGTCCTAACTCGAAATCGCGGATATAATGTATTGCTGCATCTGTGACAACGATAGTTTTAGTATATTTGTTATTTACGCGAGTGCCCGTGGATACCCGCGAGTAATGGTGAACTAATTTGACGGACATTAAACGTAACGGCACAACCGAAGTTTCAGGTTAAAACCGATTTAAATTGCTAAACTGTACCTCTTGATTATCGTGTTGGGGTTGTTTTTTTTTTTTTTTTTCACGTTAACATTCGCGTTTGTTTACGCGGTTTTCCAAATCATGCGTATCATTTTTGAACGTATATTGCAACACAGGAGTATAATGACGGCGTAACAAGGAGGTGATGCCCACCTAATTTGCCGCTACATTTCAAAAACCGTCGCGCACAATTATTATTGTTTTGTGCGATACTCTGCGTTGCGGTGTTTATAAATCCGTGAAAAACTGATACGATTCTGTTTTATCGCGTTATTACAGCGTTTTCAAAAACAATATTATTGTACCATTTCGAAAACGAATTGTAGAAAATGTTCCGCAAACGGCGGCGCAATCTATCGGGGGGGGGGGGGGGGATCGACTATCCCACCGCCAACAGCAACCCCCCCCCCCTCATCCTCCCTCACCGCTCCATTTCAAGGACGGGCGGGTCTCGTAAGGCTATAGGAGTTTTCGTTGTTTGATTGAAAGGGCGAGGCTAGGTAGTCAGTAATCATTTGTCGGTTAATTATTAATTACGAGTTTACAATTGATGTTGAGAACTGTTTGGTATCAGTGCGCGGACAATCCCTTATCGATGGACGGTATGCCGGTACCTATTATACGATTTGCACGTGACGAATAGCTTTTTGAGCATCGAATTTTCGAAAACAATTTAACAACGGGTTCGGTAAATCGCGAGACTGGGTTCGCGTTTTGTGCGGTTTTGAAATTCGATCGTTCGTTTCATTTTCAACGTCATATTTTACGCTATTTTTTGTGTTTTCACACGAATCGCGTATTTTCAATTTACGCGTACTGTATTATACTTATACGTAAGAATTTTAGTTTTAAAATATTTTACACAAGCTGTATACTAATATCAAAGTACCTATGCAACGTTCGATTTGTCACGGTTCGATAAAAGTAATCGCGGTCCTTGATTGTGATATATCAATAGTGAATTTCCAAAGTATGCAGATAGCTATAAACGATTAGGTTATTTACGCAATGTCGTTTAGTAATCTAGTGGTTTTAGGGATTTCAAATGCATTTATAAAACCGTTTATAACGCATTTGTCGGCTTTTCGTTTTATACTGCTTTTTTTCTTCAGATTTTAGTTTAATTCACATTATTGTTTAACACAATGGTTCCCGACCGTTTTTGTTCCACGCCCCCTTTGTACATTTTCAAAAATCTCATAACCCCCCCCCCCCCCCCGCCGCCGCCGCCCTCATATTAGATTAGAATATTAGCGTTTAGACGAACATTTTCGTTAGTGAACCGTACAAATAAATTTTACAAAATAACTATGTACGGCACTGTACATCATACAGTAAAAAATTAATTTATCGTTTTTAATTTTACTGATTGTAAAACGGCATAATTATTTTAACGACAAAATTCTCGGTTTTTCATCGCCGCCATATTATATACCCCCCTCCCCCAAGTGCGGTATCTGAATTCCCCCCCCCCCCCGGGTGATAATTCCCTCCCGGTTGGGAACCACTGTTTCATTACAACGTCCACATTATTCTAAACAAATATCTCGTTACATAGTCAATGATCGCCCGCACGGTACGGATTATGAACTTCGCGCCACAGCCATTATTTTAAAGTTGATGTTTTCGTCGGTCTTTAAGTACAAAAAATCGTTTACTCGCGGTGATACATTCTACACGTAATGCGTTCTTATTTGAAAACGACATTTTGGTGTAACAAATATTTACTAACGACGAATCGTTCAGTTTCTCCGATTTTCCAAAGCTATCGACAATTCGTTAACGAAAATTACACCTCACGGACAATTCGTCGAATCGATTGATATTATTTAGTAGTGACGACGAATACAATTTAGATTACCGTTAACTTCGAAAAATCGTAGACAATTAATTGTTCGTCATCAGTGCATTTTTCGTAAGACAAATGGTTTCTAAAATAATTTGATTTTTAATGCACACATATAATAACGGAATCACGTAGCGCAAGGCACTGGTAGTTAATTGTGAACGAAAAAAAAAACCACTTACGAAATATTGAACAGAACAAAAGTTATTTCTCGTGTCATCCGTACAATGCAATTTTTGTACGTACCGATTATCGGTGATATTATAAATATCCGGTACACGTACCTGTGCAACACGATTTTCGTGTATCGACAATGTATAGATAAAAATATATACATCGTTTCGTTTTTTTTGGATAAATACGTTTTGTCGTATCGAATGATTTCGATATCGTTTTCCTTATCCGATAAGCCGTGCAATATTGTTACGTGGCAAATCTCGGTTAAATAGGTTAATAAAATGTATCGGCACGCGGGAAAGTATGCGATTTTGAAGTCCGCGGTACACGGACATTATCCAATCGTATCGCGCGCGTAAATCAACAGTTTCCGGTACACGCGTTTGAAATCGCCACGCACAAGTATAATTCGTCATAGAGCGCATTTTGTTTTACAATCGATTTTCACGCGCGCGCACCGCGCACTGAGCGGCGTCGAAATCATTGAAAATGCAGTCGGGCGCGTATCCCAAGAGCCCCATTCCTCCTACCACTCGTCCACCCTCACCCCCGCCCGGCTCTTATTACTTAACGCGGCCCGGTTTTAAGGCCGCGATTTCGGTAAGCGCGCGAGGGGATCGGGGGGGGGAGAAGGGGACGGTGAGGTGGTGTTTATTGCCGAAATGAACGAAACAACAAACGAAATAATATCCGCCGTCCGGTCCGACAACCGAAGTTTGGCCGAAAACGAAAGACGGCGGTGCCGCGTTTTCGGTTTTCGGTTTTTTTTTTTTTCTAAATAAACAAGTCGACCGTAACGTGTCAGAGTTCGGCGCCGCTGCACACGCGCACGTACAGCGCGTACCTATTAATTACGATATCGTACGAGGAAAATGTTAAGACTCGGCGAACATTGCCTACAACGATTGTATAATATATTATGTTCGGTTGAAATGTTCATTCGGACTAAATTCGCTAATTAAACAGTATTATTATAATTAATGAGATATAAACGCTGCCGATAAAAAAATATTACAATAATTATTATCGATGTTTTACCGACGTTCGAATGTGCGCGCGCGTACGCGACGACGGCGAGCGTGCCACGTACGTTATTACTGCGATATAATAACAATTAATAGCGCCGTTGAAATTCGATAAATCGGTTTTAATGGCAATGCGGAAAAAAAAAAAAAAAATTAAAATTAAAATTGAAATCGTTATTTAATGTGGCCGCGTATAAAGTTTTACGAGGCGTTCTGAATCGGTTCTCGGACAGTGTACCCGTACAATAACGGACGTGTGTTGTTGGCGTGTTTTACGCGGCGCGGGTGTGTGCAAACTCCTCGTTGATCCTTCACACTGACGAATGTCCACCGTGATAATTACGGTATCGAATTGATGTCCTCCGCGAGCCTACGCGCAATATCTCGTACCGTCCGTGGACCGCCACCCCCCCCC